>ML682061.1:4366817-4658027 GCA_007922195.1 Podocnemis expansa | reverse complement strand
TCCCCTCCCCTGTCGAAATAGCAGGTCCACACTGTGGACCTGCTATTTCCATGCCTTATTTCGAGGACAAAGTTTTTTGTCCTCGAAATAAGTTGTTTCAAAATAAAGAGTTATTTCAAAACAGCTTGTTTCGAAACCTCTTGTTTCGAAACAAGCCCTCCCCGTGTGAACATAGCCTTAGATGAATGACTAACTCCTGTTTACATCAATTGGACAAAATAGTCACAAATAGCCTTAGGATGTCCCACTTTCCCCATCAATGCAAATTTTAATCCACTCAGCTACAAGAATAGACACAAACACAAAAAACAAACAAATGGTACCATCGTAGGGTCAGATACCCAGCTGGGTAAATCCACCTAGCCCCACTGAAAAACTCTAGTTTGGTATTGCAAACATCCATCTTGCAAGGGAACAGGAGGTTCATCTGATTTTCATGAACCCTCAAGAAGCCATCAGAGAGTAGCAACCTTTGCTTACTGCTAACCCAAGCTGGATTAGAACCAGCAGTGTAGTGGGGATTGGTTGAAGGTCTGGCCCTCTGGCACTGCTGTCTGCTTTTCTCCTCATTGCACTTATGCTCACTGACTACATTAGAGCACCTACTTGTGGCTGAACATGCTTTGTGGCTGGGGTCTTCCCAGTATGTGCTATGGCAGGATTTTGAGGACCCTGTGCCTGGGAGCTGGATTCCCCACAACTAGAAAAAACACGGGAATAAAGGGTGACTGATGGCAAGGAGCAGAGTCACTGGGAATGGATGGCTGAGGGGGCTAAACATCCAGGGTGGAGAGGAATTATTAAGGGAGAGCCCAGCTGGTGTAACTAGAAGAAATAGGATGAAATTTGGCAGAAGACAAGGCAGGTGGAAGGCCAGGCCTGCTTACCCAGCAGAAAGCTGTCTGGCTGTGGGGCAGTTCCCTGGGAAGTGGGGGAGCCCATGTTTAAGAAATGTGAAATGGGCCAGGTGAAACTGCTGCACCTGCAAACTCCCCACAGTCTGTCTGGGGTATGAGAGACATTCACAGTCTACTCCTCACACAACCCAGCCCCCTGCCTAGGCCTGGCTCTGGCAGTGGCCACACGCCCACCAGTGCTAGGGGGCAGGTCTCGTCCCCCAGAGTTGGCCCCCACTGGGTCACAATCCCCCTCCTAGTCTGGCCTGTGCAGCCTGTGGACTGAGGGCATCTCCCTGCCCAAGGCCCTGCCCAGGATTCCCCTCACCTGCCCCACCCTGCTCAGCGCGGCTCGCTGGGCTGCTCCTCAGGCCCCTCTGGTTCTGCTGCCGGGGCCCAGCCTGGCCCGGCATCTTCTCTGCCCCACTTCCCTGCCCAGCCGCCAGCTGTGTCCTTACCTCTGCCCAGACAACACTTCACCTCACACGGAGGATGGGACTCCCTCATGCTCCCACCAATCAGCCCGACCTGGAGCACTGCCCTCTCTGCACTGGCGCTGGGGGCTGTCCATCTCTGGAACCTGCTTCCTCATTGCCACTTCCCCA
Source organism: Podocnemis expansa (assembly GCA_007922195.1). NCBI lineage: Eukaryota > Metazoa > Chordata > Testudines > Podocnemididae > Podocnemis > Podocnemis expansa. The sequence continues at coordinate 4,656,526 of ML682061.1, read as the reverse complement.
TCCTTTCGTGCTGAGACACAAACCAAAATGGCCTGGTACTGTTCAATGAATGCTTACAGCCTTCTTACATCAAGATAATTAAGTCCAAAGCTGACTGCAAAGATACTGGCTGGGCAACAAAAGGGCAGATGACATTCAATGTTGATGAATGCACCTTGGAAAACATAATCCCAACTGTACATAGAAAATAATCTCATCTAAATTAGCTGTTTCCACTCAGGAAAGATCTGGGGCCAAGATCCAGGTGCCAGTGCCCCCCACTCCACCTTTTAGGGTGCTTCCAATGCTTCTGCCTAGAGCCATAGTGGGTCCCAGCACAGTGGGTGGCACCATTATAAACCTAATACTGGGAATACATTACAGGTTTATAAAATCATTACTGGTGTGGGGAAAGTAAGGGAAGAGTTATTAATCCCTTTGCATAACAAAAGAACCAGGCATCACCCAATGAAATGAATGTGCAACAGATTTTGAAACAAAGAAAAGGAAGTATCTCTTCACACAGCTCACAGTCAACCTGTGTGACTCTTTGCCAGAGGATGTTGTGAAGGTCAAAAGTATAACTGGGTTCAAAGCGAGAATTAGAGCAGTTCCTGGAATAAAGTTCCATTAATGGCTATTACACAAGATGGTCAGGGACACAACCCTGTGCTCTGGTTATCCATAAACCTTGGATTGCCAGAAGCTAGGACTAGATGACAGCAGATGGATCACTCAATAATTGCTGTGCTCTGTTCATTCTTTCTGAAACACCTGGCATTGGCCACTGTAAGAGTCAGGATACTGGCCTAGATGGACCAATGGTCTGACTTAGAATGGCCGTTTTTATGTTCTTACGATCTCAAGAATAGCTGTTCTTGAGGAAGTTCTGTCTCTGGCTAAAATATAATAAGAAAAGCCCTTGAGGGTAAATATCAGCTACTCTCAAACTAGAAAAACACCAAGTTTCTGGCTTGCGATCCAACCTGGAAATAAATCACAGTAGCTAGTTTCAGACTTTGGACTTCACAACCAACTTGCACCAACCCCGCTCCTGTCCATTTCAGGAGCCTGAAAGGGTTCAGAAATAATGATTTTATTTTGGCCCAGCTCTAGCTTATCCCAGGAAGAAATGGTGGACCTTCCAATGAAAACACTGGGCTGGGCCTCCAGAGAGCAGGATTCAATTTCCATACTACCTTAGGTATGTCCTTTCATTCCTCAGGGTCTCCCTTTCCTACTTGTACAATGGGTATGAAGATACTTCCTTTCTCCATTGTCTTTCTGTCTAGGCCAGGCTTGTCCAACCTCACAAGAGTCTGGGAGCTGGGGCTGGCTGGGGCCCTTGTCAATTTCCAGTCATGCACGCAGCTACAGGGAGGCACGGCCTGGCTGGAGAGCTATTTAGGGGCTGGATTCACCCTGTTTGGTTGGGTGGGAGGGGAAGAGCTGAGTCAACCAGCACAAGTGGCAACAAGCTCCATCAGGGATGGGGGCGAGGGGAGGAGCTGAGCCTGTCACCAGCAGCAGCATGCTTGGTTGGGTGGGTGAAAGAGAGCTGAGCCAGTGAAAGAGCAAAACCACAGTCTGCTGGAGGATGGGGAGTGGGTAAGGAAAGGAAAGCTGAACCAGCAAGGTGCTATGTGGTGAGGGGTGGGTGTGAGTGAGATGAATTGGCATTGTGTTCAGTCTGGTGCGGGGATGAGGAGAACTACTACCATAAGCCTGAGGGCAAGCAGAATCCAGGGGAAGGAGAGCAGTGCTAACTAGGGGTGAGGAGAACACAGGGAGACAAACACAGGACAAACTGTGGCAGTTCTGGGAGAGTGAAGGGGCAAGGGAGCAGTGTGGCTGTCAGGAAGTAGCTGAGTCCTGCCACCCAGTTGCTCTGCTCCCCCCACCTCACCCTTCTTCCCCTCCCCTCTTCCATGCTCCCCGTCCTGCCTCAGAGTCTTATCCAGAGCTATCAAAACATGCCCCTCGATTTATTGTGCTGTTTAGCAGCACGTATTGCTGTGAACAGCTTTTTTCAAGAATGAAAAACATCAAAACAAAATCTAGATCCCTCCCAACAGATGGACATCTATCTGGGATACTCCGTATTGCTACATCAAGTGTGCAAGCAGACACTGATAATTTGTGCAAACAAAAGCAATGTCAAATATCACACTAATCATTATGTTATTAAAGTGTGCTAATAAAGATTGATTTGTCTGTCTTATCTATCAAAAATTTTCTCACCAGTCGCATGACTGAGAAAAGAATTGTCAGTTTCCAAAGGGGTAGCCGTGTTAGTTTAGTGCAGCAAAAAAAAAAACCAAAAAAAAACCAAGGAGTCATGTGGCATTTAAAGACTAACAGATTTATTTTTCACATGTCCTTTCGTGGGAGAAAATGCCACTTTGTCAGATGCTTCGAAGATGGGTGAACTCACAGAATGGAATGAAAATAAATGCAAGGTGGCATAAAACATAGGATCAGGTCATACAGTAACAGCAAATCAGAGCAGTTGTTAGGTTCAAACCCTGGGAAGCCTGAAGTCAAATTACCATTTGTAATGGGAAAAGAACCCATAGTCTCGATTAAGTCCTGCTTTCACAGAATTTAATTTGCATATTAATTCAAGTTCAGCTGTTTCTCTTTGAAGTCTTGATGTCCCAGTCACATCTCTGATGACGGTCGTTAACAAATCATTTATCGAGTGATTAGAAAGATGGAAGTGCTCAGCAACTGGTTTCTTTGTTTTGTGATTTCTGATATCATCTCTATGTTCGTTTATTCTTTGGGGCAGGGATTGTCCTGTTTATCCAATATATAAGGTGTTGGCACATTTCTGGCACATGATGGCATAGATCACATTAGTAGATGAGCAGGTAAATGAGCCTTTGATGGAGTAGCAGGCTTGATTAGGACCTATGATGGTAGCTATTGTGCAGATATGTGGGTAGACTTGGCAGCATGGTTTGTTGCAGGGGTGTATGTGCCTGCTTTAATGTTTCTGTTGTTAGATCTGTAGTTGCTGGTGAGTATCTGTTTAAGATTGGGTGGCTGTCTGTAGGCAAGGAGAAGTCTGTCTCCCAAGGCTTGAGAGAGAGAGGGATCATCTTTTAGAATAGGCTGGACGTCCTTAATGATCTGTTGCAGAGGTCTGACTTGAGGGCTGTATGTGGTCACTAGTGGTGTTCTGTTGTTTCCTTTCTTGGGCCTCTCCTGTAGTAGATGACTTTGGGATACTCGTCTAGCTCTGTCAATTTGTTTTCTTACTTCCCCAGGTGGGTGCTGTAGTTTCTAGAATGCTTGATAGAGATCCTCAAGATGTCTGTCTCTGTCTGAGGGATCAGAGCAGATGCGGTTATATCTTAGGGCTTGGCTGTAGACAATGGATTGTCTGGTGTGTTTACCATGGAAGCTCGAGGGATATAGGTAACTAGACCGATCAGTAGGTTTTTGGTACAGGGAGGTGTTGATGTGTCTATCCCTGATTTGTACTGTAGTGTCAAGAAAGTGGATCTCCTGTGTGGAGTGTTCCGGGCTCAAAAGGTAATTTGACTTCAGGCTTCCCAGGGTTTGAACCTAACAACTGGTCTGATTTGCTGTTACTGTATGACCTGATCCTCTGTTTCACACCCCCCCCCGCATTTATTTTCATTCCATTCTGTAAGTTCAACCATCTTTGAAGCATCTGACAAAGTGGGATTTTCTCCCATGAAAGCTCATGCGAAAAATAAATCTGTTAGTCTTTAAGTGCCACATGACTCCTTGGTTTTTTTTGTTTTGTTTTTGGTTTTTTTTTTTTGTTTTTTGTTTGTTTGTTTGTTTGTTTGAGAATAGAATTGAAATGTGGCACCTCAGCCAAAAAGGTTGGACAATCCTAGTCTAGGCTATGCATGTTGTAAGCGCTCACTCTATGTGCAGCATCCAGCACAACGGGGCCCAGATCTCAGGGCTCTAGCTCAGTGGTTTTCAACCATTTCAGTATCACAGCATACTTCAATGAGACAAACAATTTCACAGCACACCCATTTTTTTCAGTTGAATTGATTGCTCATAAAAGTCACATTTACTTACATTTACTGTGGTTATGGTCTTACTAGAGAGGTCTGCAATGAAGTGCATACAACAAACTAAAGAAGGATCAAATGCATTGATGTTTCAAATCCATCAGAAAAAAATACATGCCATCTCAGTTTTGACCTTTGGCCACCTGCATTTAGAATGGTCACGTTTTAGAATCAAAAGCCTAATACCTCACTTTTAATTTGATGATTAATTTCATGAGTTTTATGAGTTGCAATTTTGGTTGGATAGAATATTATCTAAGATGAACAAATGTTTGTTTTATATTGATTCTCACAGGGGTTAAAGTGGGCTGGAATGGTCCGGAACACTGTTCCAGGCCTCACTATTTTTAAGGGCTAGTGTTCCAGCCCCCCCTAAAAATAGAAAATGGTGCCAGAATGCTGTATTCTGGGGCTCACCATTGAAAATTAACAGGCCCCGGAATGCAGTATTCTGGTACCATTTTCTATTTTTAGGGGCCCAAACACTGGGCCCCTAAAAATACCAGGCCCCAGAATGGTGTTCCCCCATGTTTCGGCAGGCAGGGGAGGGGGTGGGCTCCACTGCACATGCGCAAGCTGCACAGTTTCCCAGCCCAGCATGTTGCTGGTGAGTGCTGGGGTGCCCAGCTTGCACTGGGGGTGGTGGTATTATGGGTACCTGAGCTGGGTGTGGGTATTGGGGGCAGTGGGTAGACTGTGGGGACAGGGGAATAGATATTGGGGGAAGTAGCTGGGGGTGGGGGAAGGTGTTTGGGGGGGGCAGGAGCTGGGATGTGAGAGGGGGGCTCATCCGTGTGGGAGGGCCTACCTGATTAGGAGAGTTCCAGGGCCCACCAAATTATACTCTAATCCCTGGATTTTCATTACCTTTGTACAAAATTTCATAATGCACTTGGACAATTCTCATGGCACACTAGCATGCCATGGCCGATTGGTTGAAAACCACTGCTCTAGGCACTACTGGAATAGAAATAAAGAACAATGTTACCTAGTCATTCTCTCCCCCATGCTCAGCCTTGCAGCCACTCTGACAATAACTGGATCAGAGTTGGGATGGGGGAAGCACTGGGAAGTAGGTGGTGATATGGTAAAGGGGGACTGTTACCTTTTGTTTCCTAATTTCTGGGTTTTTCCTACAGTTATGATCCCATAATAAATAACCATCTCTTTGGTGGCATTTTTCCTCAGCAGATCTCAAAGTTCCTTGCAAAAGGTCAGTGTCTTCATCTGTATTTTACAGATGGGGAAAGCGAAGTACAAGGATAAGAAGCAACTTGCCCAAAGATCACCCAGCAGACTGGTGACATCCTGAGTCCCAGTCCACTAGTCTTTGAACAGCAAAGAATTTTCTCCTTCCCTTTTCTAGAGCTCAGCTGTCTTCCACAGGTGAGAAAGTTGAGGCTGGAGCATGGGTGTTGTAAACTGGCAGTTTCTCTGCTGCTGCAGGCCAGAGTAACATCCTCAGTGCTGCTCTTGTGTGGTGTTTGCAGCCAGAGCATGAGAGCCTCACTGACTGCAGCTTCCTTGCAAGCCACCCTACAGCCACCTGCTGCACAGTTATTAATTTCCTCCTTAAACACCTATGCTGTTTGATGGGGATTTTGACATGTTGATTTCAATGCTGTAATCAAGATAAACCAGTTATTTAAACAAGGCGCTTGCGGACAAATGCAGGCTCCCACACCTGCGCTCTCTAGCAGTCTCTCTTCAGCCGGGGCTTTCTAGGAGCTGTCATTTTGTTCCTGTTTTTTTAATATACACCTTCACTCCAGCTTGTCAGCTGCAACTGTCTGGCTCATCCATTTTTAATACATTGTTCCCCAGTGCTGCAGTCTCTGAGGGCCTCTCTATGCAAACCACACTTATTCCCCTTGCCCAGGAGCTGCTGTCTCACTTTGGTGATTTCCAGAGCACTGAATGGAGTGACAAAGGCCATGGAGGGAGCAGGAGGCCACAGAGTGAAGGGAATAAAATCAGAAGCTATGGCTCAGAGGATAAACTCAACAACAGCATGTCCCAGAACCATGTCTAAGGTCATAAATGGAGGGAGTCTGGTGAGGCCATGCCTGATCACTGTGGTTGGGTCATGGCATGTGTGAGGCAGGAGAAGCCCATATGGGAATAAGGGGTTGCAGAGCAGGTGTAGCCTAGAGTGGAGGCCCAGGATAGGAATAAGCTAGGGGGCTGTGGATTTGTACTGAGGTGCAGTTGAAGCAGCATGTCTGAGCCTGAACAGCACTTCCAAGATGTGGGGGGCTGGCACATCAGAAGATGGAATTAGAGGTCAAAGCCTCAATCCTGCTGAGGGCATTTTACAGTGTGGACACAACTATAGCTGCAGACCCAAAGCAGGTGGTCTGCACAGGGCAGTACTGACATGTTAGTGCAGCGGAGACCTGGTTGCATCTTTTGTAAATTCAGGACTACAATGGAGTGGGGATGCTCAGGCATGGGCTTTGAAACAGAATATAGACATGGTCTAGAACAGGCAGGGCCAAACTGCAGCTTGGGAGCCACATGAGGCTCTTGAATGAAAATGTGTGGCTTCCGGAAGAACATCAGCAAATCAATTTAGGAAAGCAGCCCCAGGCTAGGAGTTCAGGAGGGGGTCAGGACAGTGGGGAGAAGCGTGGCATGGTTGGGGATGGCAGGGAGAAGTGTGGCGTGGTCAGGATTTTATAAAACTCACCACTAGTCTGTAGTCTTCTACATAGAGCAGCAGCTAAGTTTTTACTCTATAGGCCTAATTTTCATGGTAACCTTAAGTAATTATTAGAATCTGACATTAGTAGAATCAATATTTGTCCTCTTTTTACAACAAAATTAAGTATGCAATGAATTTTAAGCTTAGTAATTTTGGAGTAGGTAAAAGTATATGGCTATATGCCTCAATGTGGCTCTCAAAGGTTTAATAATCAACTTGTGTGGCTCTTGAGTTCCTTATGTTTGGCCATCCCTGTTTTAGAGTATAGAAACTGGAATGCTGTTCCCTGGGATGGGGGGGAGAGGGGAAGTTTACACCAGGGGCAAGAGAAACAGCTCCTCTGGTGAGGAGGAGAAAGCTGGAGCAGCGCAAAGATCTGCCAACATTCACCTGCAGCACATTCAGTGTGGGGAATCCCAGCGATCCAGGTTAAAGAGTTAATCCCACTTTAGGCCAGCTTTGCTGGGCAGCTAGGCCCCCTCTCAGCATTGCTGAGTATGCAAGTGTTGAAAGGAAAGAGAGACAGGGGGAATCAGGTTGCAGTCATACTCATTAACAGCCATGCTCTGGCCCTGTTACTGGGGAGTGGGGGGGAAGAGGAGCTATTGCCCCTAGAATAATGGGAACCACTATGTGGTGTTTCAGACTACCTAGCATCATTGGGGTTGCCATAGTGATAAATGGAAGGGTTGTTTTAGTGCTAGGGAAACCTGTTTGTGTGGTTCCCTCTGCTCGCTGTTCTCTTTCAATAAAGATTCCATACAGAGCTCTGAGTATGCTGCCTCTCATTACTGGACTTTAGTTCACTTAAAACATAACAACTCTCAGATAAGGATGGGATATCAATCATAGGGCTGGAAGGGACCTCGTGAGATCATCGAGTCCAACCCCCTGGGAATTAAACCCAGGACCTTCTGCATGTTAAGCAGAGGTGCTAACCACTACACTATTTGCAGTACTATGAAATGGAGTTGGTTATTCTCAACAGTTCTGGCAACTAAGGAAAACCAGAATGCAATGTAAGGAACAAAACCTTTATTTACTGCTTGCTTGCCTGGGGGTTGGGTTGTGACTCAAAGCTGATCTGCCTGCTGTAAGTGCAAGGCCAGTGGAATACATCACATCAGGTCAGCACCATATCATCCTTCCACCAATGGACTCACTGAAAGGTTTCTACAGACTGTGAAGCAAGCTCTAAAACCTGCAAGGGGATGTTCACCTCTTCAGAAGCATCTAGACAACTTCTTGTTCTTCTTCGAGCGCTGCTCAGATGAATTCAGTATTAGGTGTCTCTGTGTGCAAGCGCCAGACTGGTCGTAAAAATCTTGTCCTAGCCTGTCAGAAGAGGGGAGGCAGCCACTGCCCCTCGCACCACCCGCAGCTATATATACAGCCACCTCCCCACCCCCTCCTCAGTTTCATTTCTTCTGCCTTGCGCGTCGGATCTGGAATGTCCGCTCCTTGCTATTGCAAGCAGCATGTCCCTCAGGACTCAGCTTTTCGCCCGACTGGGAGAATCTCTTCATGGATTTAATTCCACTACAAGACCTTTCTGCCGTTGGACAGAAACAGCTTACAATCATGCCAGGGTTCAAACCCTGTGGCATATGTGGCAAGGCCTTCCCCATGGACGATCCCCATGGGAAGTGCCTCAGGTGCCTGGGCAAAGACCACATGGTCTCAGTGTGTTCCATTTGTCTCTCCTTTAAACTCCGGACCATCAAGGAGAGGGAACAGCGACACTGCACCCTAGCCTCGGAGGAGGCTCAGCACCTTTCACTCAAGGCTTCGGCTTTGAGCCCAGCCCTGAGATCCAGCTTGGTGCCAGCACCTACACGGCATCATGCCACCAGTGTCCACTGACACCACACCACCTTGGTCCTGACTCCGACACCGCAGCACCGATCCAGCACCTCGGCACCGATCGGGGTCGCCATCAGTCAGCCTGTCACCATCAGCACCGGGCTTGCCTCGGCACCGACTGAGGTCAGCCCAGCACCATCGGCACCGGGCTCGCCTCGGCACCATGCCTTATCACCTCCGGTGCTGACAACCCAGTATAGCCCGGCCTCACCAGTGCCAACCTCACCTCGGCACCGGCTGACCCCACCTTCAGCACCACAGAGCGTTGTGCCGACGGGGTGGGAGTCTTCCTGCCCGAGCACTCCTCCCTTCCCCAGCGAGGACCTGCCCGCAACCCATGTGGGAGAAATCCTTGTCCCATCCATGCCGGAGGTGAAGGGGGCAGCACGAGCTCTGCTGCTCCTCCCAACTCCCCCTGCCCCACCTCTAATCAAGAGGGACAAACCGGCCCTTTCATCAAAGGCCTGGGTTCAAAAGGGACGCTCCCCCTCACCCCCCACTACAGGGGCTGGCATTACTCCACTGCTGGCACAGGGCCAGGAATCCCTACCCGCTTCCCCCAGCTCCAGCCTGGAAGAAGGGCCTTCCAGGTGCTCTAAACAGCCCCGGCACCAAACAGCGTCCCCCTTTCACTTTCAGGCACAAGAATGTTCCCCCGAGGGAACTCCCTCCCCTTCCTGATGAATCCCCACTGCCGTGCTGTCCGCGGCACCGGAAGCCTTTATGAAGAACCTCTCGGCACACTTCGACCTGCTGCGCCAAGCTATGGCCCATTTAGGTATGCAGGTGGAGACTCTGAGCCTTCCCCCTGATACCCTGTTCAGGCCGGCATTCGCCTCCACAGCGCCCTTAGCAATCCCACCCCACCCGAGCATATGGGACCTTACATGCTCCTGGTGGCAGCACCCATGCTCCGTTGCCCCGGTTTTGGATATGGCAAGCATGAAGTATCAGGTACCAGAAAAGGACTACCCCTCACTCACTGGACATCCAGTTCCCCCTTGGGACGTGATCCAGATGGCAACAGGGGCTGGAGATCCCCCTAGGGACCCCTTCCCTTCCTCTAGGGAGAACAGAGAAATGGATCTGCTGGGCCGCAAGGTGTATTCTTCATCAGCCCTTCAATTGCAAGTGGCAAACAACCAGGCCATAACCAGCAGGTACCTTCTGGATGTCTGGGAGTCACTTGGGAGATTTAGGAACATGCCCCGCCCGAGACCAGGGACGACTATGATGCCTTCCCGGAGGAAGGTAACACAGTCTCACAGGACCTCCTCCTTTCAGCCCACAATGTGGTAGACACCGCTGCCCATACCATGGCTTCGGCGGTTACTCTCTGCAGGGCAACTTGGCTTAGGGAGGCTAGAGTGCCCCCTAATGCACAGCAGGTGGTCTTGGACCTGTGCTTTGAAGGGAATGTCCTGTTCCCCCCTGAAACGCTCTCAGTGGTGGGCACAGCCCGAGATCCTCAGGGAAAGGCCAAATATTTCAGCCTTCTCCCTCCCGGTCCCACCCCACCAACTTAGCTCCCAACTCTTTGGGGGGGGTCAGCCCCTTGCTCCTTTCTGCCGCATTCGCAGTGAGCAGAAGGTTTTCATATACCCTCCCAAAGGTGGGGGCCCTCTAGCTACTGCTACCCCCTTGACCTAAGGGTGCAAGGGACCAAGGGTGCCACTACACTCCCCCCCCACCATAGGGAGGACAGGTCCTGCCAGGAACCTTCCAGGTCCTGCCTTCTTATTCCTCTGGCCTGGTTCCTGCAGCATTGGGGGTTTGACAATACAACGGAGCCCATCTATGGTGCATGTACCCAACACCGTAGTCACTACCCTTTCCCCTTAAGCAGCGGCTTCCCTGACAAAAGCCGCCCCTCTCCCATTGCAACAGTTTCCCTTCCCGAATACTTCCCATCACATTCCCCATCCTAACCCCCTGTCAAGGGATGGAGATGCGTCTCGTCGTAGCCTAGCTTCGGCGGGGCTCCGAGATGCGCACATCTGAAGACTCCCCGTAATAGGACTGTGCCTGTGGCCATGACACGTGTTCCAGTTAGGACCCCATGTATCTGGGTCAAGGGAAGTGGGGGGGGGCACCCCTGGTCGCACCACTGCCTTCTGCGCTGTGACCCCAACCCCTCCCGACAGGAATTATCCTGCACAATGAAGGGGACACATCTGTATGGGAACACAGCTGCCTGAGAAACCATTTATCGGGAAGTGCATATAGACTGGGTTTTTATCCCTGTATGGGCCTTAGGTACTGCCCATTCCTCCCTCTTTCCCACCCTCACATGGTTTCTCGCCTTTACCTCCAGGTGATCTAGTGGGAACCAGGGACCCACCTCAGGAACCTTTGCCTTGGTCTACCACCTTCAGGGTCACCCACGGTACCCCAGCCCCGCCAAAGTATGGCTGGGGACACCAAAAGTCCCGGAAGGGGAACACCTTGTTGTGTTTCATACGTTGGGAAACTGCATAGGGCCTACCCCTTTGAGTGCCCTCGCACATATAGTACCCCCCTCAGTATCTGCTGCCTTCAGGATGCCTGTCTATGTCAGACAGAGGGTTCCTTATTTCCAGGGCACTTGTGTAACCCTTGCCCTTTGATCTTGCCCCTGGCAGGGCACGACTCCCAAACCCCCGTCCGCCCTGCCTCCCTGTGGGACCACCTACTACACCATGTGTAATCCCTTAGGGCTACCACTTCTTTCCCCATACGCGTTGGTGGCGCCTGGCAGATGTGCAGTCTCCTCTCGCCTTTCTCAAGAACCCCGTTGGCACCACTGCCGTTCCCATGGCGTGATACTCAAAGAATCCATTTTTCTATACAACACATGGCGGTTTTGGGTGGTCCCCCCCATTTTTATTCGCCTCTAGTTCCCCTCAGGGAGGGGATTCCATTTGGTTCTCTGATACCAGGGTGTCCTTCAGATGTGGCGGCAACCACTGTGTTAAGGCTCCATTCTCGAGCCTAGAAAGGACCTTCCTTGGTAGCATTTCTCCTCAATATCCATGTGTTAAAGAATGTTCCCCTTGGTAGCCCTGGCTGGCAAAGTGGGAACGCTATCCTTCAGGCAACCACCATAGGTACTGAGTCTGCAGTTTGTCTTCCGGATCTCCTCTGATTTCTTCGGTCACCTAGGGGCTGACTGGACAACAGTGAGAGCTCCCTTCCTTTCCTCTCCTTTCCCTTCATGCTCTAGTGAGAGCTTCAAGAGGTAAATCCAGCAAGCCTAGACTAGAAGGGCTCTTCCCTACATCCTAGCACCCTGCAGGCCCCAGTGGATCTTCCCATCAGCATTGTCCAAGTCACACTGCAGTCAGTACCTTTTCCGAACCTCTTTCCTGTGAGAGCTGGTCATAGTGCCAGCTCGGCTGAAATCATGCACTTCTGTGCTGCCAGGTCATTAATTCACACGCCGCCGGCCCTGTCCTGCTTGGCCCGACTCCATATGCCGTGGGCCGTGTTTTGTGGTCTTCTCAGTCGACCTCGAGCCATCTTGTGGATTTTTACCCTTATTCCCCTCTTTGTTCAGACGACTTCCGTGGCCGCATCCTCTATAGTGGACATTGCCTATTCTTTCTTTCTTCATGTGCACCTAGCAGTCGCCTAACCAGTCCATGACTATATGGCTTCTGGAAACCTTCGGTGCTATATGCCCTTTCCCTTTGTGTTCTTGCCCGAGATGTGCCCATTCAGCTAGTCTCACTTGCTAGCCTTTAACGTTTCTCTCTTGTGCGTCCACGTGGTACGACCTAGGCCAGACTTGTTGGCCAGTTACATTCCAAATTTCCCTCTTAGGCAGGGCACCTACGCAATCCATGTTTAGATTGCATCCCTTCTCCAAACCAGGTGACCTGGCCCGACCTACATACTATCTGCCTTGGTGAGTTCGGGCCTGCCCTATTCTGGTGGACCCTAAGCCCTTGCCCCTCCGGGCCATTAGGCTTGCTCGCTGCTTTTCTTCGGCAAGTGTCTTGCTGGAGGGTACTGCCTCTTGGGGCTTGTTGCTGTGCTGAAGGTGGAAGTACCAACTCCACCTGTCATCCGTCAGCATGGCTAGTAGTCACCTAATACTGAATGCATCTGAGCAGCACTTGAAGAAGGACAGTGGGTTACCTACCGTAACCGTCCTTCTTCGAGATGGGCTGCTCGGATCCATTCAGGGCCCTCCCCTCCGTCCCCGCTTCTGGAGTTGGCGACTCCAAGGAACTGAGGAGGGGGCAGGGAGGTGGCCATATATATATACCCGCAACTGGCGTGAGGGGCGGTGGCTGCCTCCCCTCTTCTGACAGGCTAGAACAAGTTTTTTCCGACCAATCTGGCTCTCGGGCACAGAGACACCTAATACTGAATGGATCTGAGCAGCCCACCTCGAAGGAGGACGGTTACTGTAGGTAACCCACTGTTATCATACAGAAACATTCTACAGGCTACAACGGTTGGTTACTCACCGTAACTGTACTTCTTCAAGATGGGCTGCTCACATACATTCAGTTACAGGTGTCTAGGTGCCACAGCGCATGGTAGCTCGGAAAGTCTTTAGCGTTAGCCTGTCAGGTCAGGGCACACGGCCAACGCCCCCTCCATGCCGTGGGCATGGCTATATAGGTGACCGTGACCCTGACCCTCCCTGTCCCATATGCCTTTGCCAACTCCGTTAGCAGGGATGGTGGGAGGGACCTGAATGTATGTGAGCAGCCCATCTCGAAGGACAGTTACAGTGAGTAACCAACAGTTCTCCTTTGAGCGCTGCACACATCATTCAGTTACAGGTGACTGTTAGCCGTACACAAGGATGGTGAGAGGAGTTACAATCTACCCACACTGAGTACAGCTCTGCCCACAGCGGCATCATCTCTTGCCTGTTGGGCAATGGTGTAGTGCATCGTGAAGGCACGTACTGATGACCACGTAGTGGCCCTGCAGATCTCTTGGATCGGGACCTTAGCGAGGAAGGCCGTAGAAGATGCCTGAGCTCTTGTAGAGTGGGCTTTCATAGTGTCTGGGAGAGGTGTGTTTGACCTTCCATAGCAGTCTTTAATGCAGTTCACAATCCATTTGGAGATGCATTGGGAGGATACCGGCGAACCTCTCATGTGTTCCGCAACAGCCACGAACAGTTGGGGGATCTTGCGGGAGGATCGGGTGCACTCAATGTAGGTTAGGAGCACTATCCTCATATCCAGGGTGTGCCACCATCTCTGGTTTTCTGTCACTTGCGGGTCTGGATAGAAGACCGGAAGGCAGATTTCTTGATTCACGTGGAAGGGGGTGGAGACCTTGGGCTGGAATGAGGGGTGGTGACATAGGACCACCTTATAGGGAAAGAAAACTGTATATGGGGGTTCAGAGGATAGGGCTCGTAGCTCTGAGACACTTCTGGCCTATGTAACGGCCACCAGGAAAGCCACCTTCCAGGACAGCACTAGCAGGGTGGCTGAGTCTAAGGGTTCGTACAGTGGTTCTGTCAGAGCCCGTAGCACCACGTTCTGGTCCCACTGCTGGGTGGGGTTACGGACGTGGGGAAAGTTTTTCCACTCCTTTCAGGAATCTATGGCAGATGGGGTGTGAGAAGAGTGGGACCCCATCTGTTGTTTGGTGAAAGGCAGAGATTGCTGCCAAATACAGTTTTAATGAGGACAGAGATAGGCCTTTCTCCCTTAGGTCAAGAAGGTAATCCAAGGTTGCCTACACTGGTGCGGAGATAGGGTCTACATTTTTATCACGGCACCAAGTGGAGAAATGATTCCATTTTGCCATGTAGGTGGACCTGGTTGAGGGTTTTCTGCTACCAACCAGGACCTTTATAACCCTATCCGAGCAGTGTCTCTTGCCCGCTGAGCCAGAGAGTATCCAGGCTGTCAGGTGCAGGAGGCTTGGGTTGGAGTGCCAAAGGCATCCCGAGTCCTGCGTAGGAAGGTCCACCCACCATGGGAGGCAGAGCGGGGTCCTCACTGACATGTCTTCTAGGAGAGGGAAACAGTGTTGCCTGGGCCAGTCCGGGGCTATCAGGATGATAAGTGCCTCGTCTCTGAGGACCTTCAGAAGCACCCTGTGAATCAGGGGAATTGGCGGGAAGGCGTACATTAGGACTCCAGACTAGTTGAGGAGAAAGGCATCGTTGAGAGACCCCTTATCCCAACCTCGGAGGGAGCAGAACCAAGGGCATTTGTGGTTCTGCGCCGTGGCAAAGAGGTCTATCTGAGGGGTTCCCCACCTGATTGTCAGCAGGAAGAAAACCTCATTGTGGAGGGACCACTCGTGATTCGCCAGCAGCTTTCTGCTGAGTAAGTCCACTATGCCATTGTCCACCCCAGGGAGATGGGCAGCAGTTGGTGTGAAGTAATGGTCTATCGCTAGTTGCCAAAGCTTGGTCATTTCCTCACATAGGGCCGAGGAGTGAACTCCCCCTTGGCGGTTTGTGTAGAACACGAGTGCTGTGTTGTCTGAGAGGATTTGGACCACTCCGCCCTGGATCTGGTCCAGAAAGGTCATGCAGGCCAGTCTGATGGCCCTGAGTTCCTTCACGTTTATGTGGAGGAGACTGTCCTCGGGGCTCCTGGCTCCTTGCGTGGAGAGGCCCCCAGACAGGTGGGCGCCCCAACCCAGGTTGGAAGCATCCGTTATCACGGTTGCTGCAGGTTGGGACTCCCTGAATGGGATTCCCTCCATCGCAAAGTTGGGGTCCTGCCAGATTTGGTGGGACTCGAGGGCATGCTGGGGTACTGAGATTACCTTGTCGAGATGGTCCCGTTCTTGTCAGAAGCTTGTGGTGAACCAGAGCTGGAATGGTCGCATCTGCAGGTGGGCTGTTCAGATTACTGATGTGGCCATTTCCATGTGCCCCAGGAGCTGCATGCATCTGCGTGCTGTGGTCAGCCCAGGCGCCTGGAGCTCCATGTTGATGGTGCAGATGGACCGAAATCTTGACAGGAGCAAGGATGCGATGCCTTGCCGAGTGTTGAGGCATGCCCAAATGAACTCTATGTCCTGGGTGGGGCGAAGCTTGGATTTTTCCAAGTTTATGTGGAAGCCCAGGAACGCACACAGGTTCATTACAATGTCGATATGGCCTTGTACTTGTCAACTTGACTTGCCCACTATGAGCCAGTCGGCCAAGTAGGGGTAGATTCTTACATCCCTCCTGCGTAGGAATGCTGCAACTGATGGGACACACTTTGTGAACACCCTGGGGGCTAGCGATAACCCGAAGGGGAGGGAGGTAAACCGATAGTGGCGTCGTGCCACAACAAACCTGAGGAAGTGCCTGTGGTGGGGCTGGATGGCTATGTGAAAGTAAGCATCCTTTAGGTCGAGGGCAGCGAACTACAGTCCTGGGGACAGGGAGGGAATGATCTGCAGTAGGGAGCTCATGTGGAATTTTATTCTGTTTATGTTTTTGTTGAGAGCTCTGAGGTCTAGGATGGGCCGTAGGTCCCCACTGGGTTTGGGGACCAGGATGTAGCGGGAATAGAACCCTTTGCCCCGTACCCCTTGGGAACCTTTTTGATGCCTCCGAGGGAGAGTAACTTTTGGCATTCGGCCTCGAGCTTGCCTTGTAGAATGGGGTTCTCTGGGATTATGGGAGGGGACAGTTTCCTGTCCTGGGGGGTTGAGAGAAACTGGATGTGGTATCCTCTTGCTACTGTGTCGAGGAACCACTGGTCCGAAGTGACCCAGTTCCATCGTGGGGTGAGGTGCCGGAGGTGGTGGGGGGAGCTAAATGGGTTGTAGCAAGTCATTGCTCAGACAGGACTTGTTTTCTACTCCGTCCAGACAGCAGATGGCCTGATTTTGAGATAGCATGTGGATCAGTTCCTACTCAGTGATACCCATCTGGAGGATGCATCTCAAACTGACGAAACTGACTTCACCCTTAGAGGTAATATACCACTGGGGCATGAACCAGTGGGTTACCGAAGTAACCGTCCTTCTTCAAGATGTGCTGCTCACATACATTCAGTTACAGGTGTCTATGTGCTGCAGTGCATGGTAATCTGGAAAGTCCTTTAGCCCTGGCCTGTCAGGTCAGGGTCAGCAGCCAACGCACCCTCCGTGCCATGACCGCGGATATGTATTTGACCGTGACCCTGACACTCCCAGTCCCTTCTTTTCTCCAACTCCAAGTAGCGGGGATGGTGGGGAGGGATCTGAATGTATATGAGCAGGCCATCTCGAAGAAGGATAGTTACATCAGTAACCCACCGTTCTTCTTCAAGCGCTGCTCTCATCATTCAGTTACAGGTGATTGCTAGCCATACCCAGGGTGGTGGACAGAGTTACATCTTACCCATGTTGAGTATGGCTCTGCCTAACATGGCATCCTCTCTTGCCTGTTGGAAGATAGCACAGTGCAGCGTGAAACTATATACCGAAGACCACATAGCTGGCTTGCAGATCTCCTGGATTGAGACCTGCACCAGGAAGGCTGTAGAAGAAGCCTGGACTCTTGTTGAGTGTGCCTGGACTCCCCCGGCAGGGGTGTACCCGACCTTCTGTAGTAGTTTTTGATACAGTTCACCATCCATCTGAAAATACACTGTGTTGTCACTAGTTGTCCTCTTTTTCTCTCCACAATGGTGATGAAGAATTGAGAGGACTTGTGGAACGGGCACATACGTTCAATGTACGTCAGGAGTGCTTGTCTGACATCCAAGCTGTGGCACTTTCTTTGGTTTTCCATGACCTCAGGGTCTGGAAAAAACACTGGAGGCAAATGGCCTAGTGTGGATGGAATGGTGAGACCACCTTCAGGAGAAATGAAGGGTGCTGGGATAACAGCACCTTGTTTGCAAAGAATCTTGTATATGGGAGTTCCGAGAAGAGGGCTCTGAGACCTGTCTTGACAAGGTTATGGCCACCAGAAAAGCCACTTTTCACTAGAGGACTAGGAAAGTACATGAGTCCAAGGGTTCATATGGAGGCTCTGTCAGATGGTGGAGGACCATGTTTAAGTCCCACTGGGGAGTGGGGTGTCTAGACTGTGAGCATATCCTGTCAATACCCTTCAGGAAGTGAGTGGCAGTGGGGTGGGAGAAGACTGGAACCCCTTCCACCTTATCGTGAAGGGCTGAAATCACCACTAGGTGAACCCTGAGAGAAGAAATTTATAGGCCCTTATCCTTAAGGGTTTAAAGATAGTCCAGTATCAAGTGGATGGGAGCTGACTCTGGCATCACCCCTCTTTCCTTGGACCAAAAGGAGAAGCGTTTCCACTTAGCAGCGTAGGTAGCCCTGGTGGAGGGTCTCCCACTGCCCACCAGTATCTCCCTGACTCTGTCAGGGCAGAGTCTCTTAGAGTCATTTAACCATGCAGCCTCCAGGCTGTCAGGTGTAGCAATCTCAGGTTCAGGTGCTGTAGCGAGGCTGAGTTTTGTGTTAATAAGTCCTCACTAAGTGGAAGGCGAAATGGGGTATCTATTAATAGGTCTCACAGGATTGAGAACCAGTGTTGTCTGGGCCAGTCTGGAGCAATCAATATCATGTCCGCTCCATCTCTCTTTATCTCTAGAAGTACCTGGTAAATCAGGGGAATTGGAAGAAATGCATACATCAGTGGGGCCCCCCTATGGAATCAGGAAGGCGCCTGCAATTGAGCCCTTCCCTTGGCCTCTGAGGGAGCAGAATTGATGATGCTTCCAATTCTGATGTGTCATGATCAGGTCCATTGGTGGCACCCCCCCCCTCAGCTGACAATGTGGGACATCACCTCCACGTGCAGACACCACTCGTGGTGTGACAGGAAGGTTCTGTTCAGTGAATCTGCTGTACTGTTTTCCACCCCCCCCCCCGTAAGTGGGCTGCTATTGGGGTGAAGTTGTGCCTTAGGGTGAGTTCTCATAGACTGGTGGCTTCTGCACAGAGGGCTGGGGAGCGCAGCGCTACCTCCTGGTTTGTGTAAAACATGGCCATTGTATTGTCTGTTAGAACCTGGACTGTTTTCCCCTTTATCAAGAAAGCTCAATGAATGGCCCTGAGTTCTTTTGCATTTATGTGAAGGGACCTGTCCCTGAGGGCCCACATCCCTTGGGTTGAAAGCCCGTCTGAGATGTGTGCTCCCCAACCCATGTCCGATGCATTCTGTGATCAGGGCCACTGTGGGATTTGAGGTCTTGAAGGGAATCCCACCTCTGGCAAACAGCAGGTCCTGCCATATTGCGAGGGTTTCCAGGACCTCGTGGGGAACTGACAGTACCTTGGTCAGAAGGTGCGTTGGGATGGAAGACCATGACTACCCAGAGCTGAAATGGCCTCATTCTCAGTCTCATCACCAAGGTCAAGACCACGATGTGGCCCAGTAACTGTGGGCACCATCTGGCTGTGGTGACTGGGGCCCTCCAGAGCTCTGAAATGATGGAACACATGGACTGAAACCTCGACAGGGGAAGTGACGCTTTCTCTTTTCTGGAGTCCAGTAAGGCTCCTATGAATTCTATCCTGCGGTTTGGTACGGGTTTTGATTTTTCTTGTTTTATACAAGGCCCCAGCTATCTGCATGGCCTTTTTACAGTGGTGATGCTGTGGTGAACCTGGTACTTGGACCTTCTCTTTATTAGCCAGGCGTCAAGGTAAGGGTAAACTTTTATGCCTCACCTACGTAGGTGTGCCGCCACTGTCACCATACATTTTGTAAATACCCTGCCGGTTAAGGCGAGCCTGAATGGGATGGATGCAAATTGAAAATGCTTCCCTCCCACTATGAATCGGAGGCAATTTCTGAGTTTGGGCCTTATAACTATGTGAAAATAAGCAATAAGCATCCTTTAAGTTGAGGGCTATGAACCACTCCCCTTGATCCAGAGCTGGGATGATTTGCAAGAGGGAAACTGTATAGAATTTTATTTTCCTTAGATGTTTGTTCAGTGCCCTGAGGTCCAGAATAGGTCTCAGGTCACCATTTGGTTTGGGAACTAGGAAGTATCGTGAGTACAACCCCTTCCCCCATTGGCTCCTTGGGACCTTCTCTATCACCCTTAAGGAAAGTAGTTTCTTACACTCCCTTTGCAACAGAAGATCGACCTCTGGATCCCCGAGATGCAAGCGAGAAGGCAGGTTCCTGTCTCGGGGTAGAGAGTTGAACTGAATTGAATATCCTTTGGATATCATGTCCAACATCCAATGGTCGGTTGTGATGCTGACCCAATGAGGTAGGAACAGGGCCAGTCAGTTGTTGAATAACAGGGGTTGGGTGGGGGGACAGGGGCCCTCTAGCTGTTTGTGAAAAACACTGTTTTTGGCCAGCTGATTGGGAGTTAATCTTCCCTTGGCAGGTTGTTGGGGCCAGGGACTGAGATTTTGAGCCCTTGCCCACTCAGTTCCTTTCCCTCTCCAGGCCCCCATATTGATGCTGAGGCTGCTGGTAGGACCTCTGGGATGACCCCTGTGGTTCATTTTGTTGCTGCAGCTGTTCGGATTGTTGCTGGGTCTGCTGGGTCCTGAAGGAACGCCTAACATCCTGTGGTGCATACATGCCTAGGGATTTCAGGGTAGTCCTAGAATCCTTTATCCCATGTAGTTTAGAATCTGTAGATTCTGCAAACAGGACTGGGCCCTTGAAGGGGAGGTCCTGAATGACAAGCGCCATCTGTTGAGACAATCCAGAGCTCTGTAACCAGGCTGATCAGCGCATTGACACTGCAGAGGCTATGTTGTGGGACGCAGTGTCAGATGCATCCCATTACGTCATTAGTATGTCACAGGAGGCCAATACCCCTTCCTCTACCACTCAATCCCTGAGGTGTTCCCTGGGATCCACATCGTGAAATCTTTCTAGTGTCCTCCACAGGTTGAATATATATTTCCCCATGAGGGCATGGTGGTTTGCAATACACAGCTGGAGAGCTGAGGTTGAATAAACATTCCTACCGAATAGGTCAATTTTCTTTACCTCCCTATTTCTGGGAGTGGAGTTTGGTTGGCCCTGTCTCTTCCTATGGTTAACTGCATCCACTACCAGAGAGTTCGTTGTGGGATGGTTAAAGAGGAAGGCAAATTTATCAGCCAGGACATAGTACTTGAAATAGAGGAGGGGGGTTGCCACTGCACCTTTGCAATGTTACATACCCCCTCATGCAGGGGAACTGAGACCTTAGCAGGCAGGCTGCATCCCCCCCCCCCCCATCAAATAGGGGATTGCACTGATCCTTTACAACCCCAAGATCCAAGTTCGAGTTTGCTGCCATGCACCTAAGCAGATCCTGCCACAGGTCGTTGGAAGGTTGCTTCGTCCTGGGAAGAGAATTAAGGAATTTGTGATCTACAGTACCATGTAGTGTCGGAGTCAGGTTCCTCATTCAAGGTGTCTGAGGAACAAGGGGTCCTAGTTGACAGCAGTGTGGTGATGCAGGTTCATCCTCTGAAGGGTAGTTGAGCCACCTGCTAGACCATTCCTGGAACAATCGCAAGATGGAGTCGCAGCGTGTCCTGGAGCAGTCTCTTTCCTTTTGGGAGCCACCACCACTATAAAGACCACTCTGGGGTCTGCTCCATGTCACCACCAGTGCCAACTGGGTCAACGAGGGGGAGGGTGCTGCATGTGTATGCATTTGGGTACTGAGGGATGAATCTCTTCGGTGATGGGGAGTTGGGGAGTGCTTGCAGCGCCACTTACCCACAGGCTTCTCTCCCACCAAGGTCCGTGCCGGAAACAATGGCGATTGATGGCACCGCGGCTCATCGTCTGATGGTGCTAAGGAAGTGGAAGTCAATCTC
Source organism: Podocnemis expansa (assembly GCA_007922195.1). NCBI lineage: Eukaryota > Metazoa > Chordata > Testudines > Podocnemididae > Podocnemis > Podocnemis expansa. The sequence goes on along the minus strand of ML682061.1, from coordinate 4,635,205 downwards.
ACGCTTCTTGATCCCTGCGAACATGGTACCGAAGATTCACATATAGATACGGGTGAAGAGGGGTACCTGTTGGCTGACTCCTGCTCTGGTTTTGGGGTCGTGCTGGTTTCCAGTGCCGGGTGGGAATCTGCCATCAGCTCTGATGGCAATACTGCTTCTGCTGTGGAGGTCCACTCCTTGGCCAAGAGGGCCAGTTTTCCCTTTGACTGCACCGATCTGCGTGGTACTGGGGATGTCAATTCTGATAGGACCCTCACGACTGTGAATTCCTCAGGTGTCAAGGGGATAGGGATACACTCTGAATCCTTTCCCCAAGGTGGAGTGCCTGGTGGTGAGGTGGCAAGGCGCCGAGGCAGTGCCAAGTCAGAGGCTGATTGCTGCATTTTACTAATAGCCGGAGAGCAGTGCAATTTTTTTGCGGTGCCAATCTGGCACGTGGTGCTGGTGAGTCCTTAGGCATAATGGGCATAATTACTGTCAGCTGCACCACCCAATCCTGGGTGATATTGCGGAGCCTTCGCTTCCTGTCTTTGCGTGTTCTTGGCTTAAATGACTTGCGTATCGGACATTTGTCCACCTGGTGCAACTCACCCAGGCAGGAGAGGCATCTCTCATGGGGGTCGTCGATCGGGAACGCCTTGCAGCAGACTATGCAGGGTTTAAATCCTGGCATAATTTCCATTGCAAGATAACGAGTAATTCGATAAGACAGGCGCTTGCTTAACAGCAAGGGAGGGCTGTTTTAATACTATCACTGAGGGCAGAAAAAAGGAACTGGGAGGGTCAGGGTCAGGGTCAGGGTCACATATATAGCAGCAGTTGTGGCACAGAGGGGGCATTGGCTGCTGACCCTGATCTGACAGGCTAGGCCTAAAAGATTTTCCAGATTACCGTGCGCTGCAGCACGTAGACACCTGTAACTGAATGATGTGAACAGCACTCAAAGAAGAACAGCTGTTCATGTCTCTCCTGCTCCAGCCACCTCTTCAATGCCTTTAGCCTCCTCCCTGGACCAACCTGATACAACATCCTCTCCATTTCCAGCTACTTCCCTGGTACCCGTGGCCACACCACCACCAATACCACCTTCTAGTGCGGGCTCAACAGAGGTTCGCTGTAATGCACCTAAAGAGAGGAGGCTTCCTAATCGGCTGGATCATTAACTAGCGGTGACCCCCTCATTATGGGGCAGAATAATTCTCTGGGGGATTTGCTGGAGATGGGGCAGTCTACCCTCATCTCCTAGTTTAGTGTTTATTCTTTGGGGGGTGGGGTGAGAGGAGGTCTTTTTCATTGGAGGGGGAGCAATATGTGGTGTTTCAGACTACCTAGGGTCATTGGGGTTGCCATAGTGACAAATGGCAGGGTTGCTTTAGTGCTAGGGAAACCTGTTTGTCTGGTTCCCTCTGCTCTCAGTTCTCTTTCAATAAATACAGAGCTCTGAGTATGCTGCCTCTCATTATGGGATTATAATTCACCTAAACCATAACATGCTGGAGCACAGCTCTGCTAAAAGAGCACATCTGAAATGGGAATCCCACACTTTCCAGAATGGGGTTAAGGCTGCTGCTTTTTGCAGAGTGGTAGATTGAAAGGAGGAGTCAGCTGGCCAGATTCCTATGGTGAAGATGCTGCCCTGCAGATGTGGCACAGCTGGAAAGGCCATACATTTCTCAGATGGGGATTGGAGAAGCAGGTGCCATTTATTAGCCCTCTCAGGGCCGGTAGGTTACCAGTAACCATCCTTGTTCAAGATGGGCTGTTCGGATTCATTCAGAAATAGGTGTCTCTGTGCTGGAGCGCTGGATTGGTCGGGACTTTTTGCTCTAGCCTGTCAGAAGAGGGCAGGTGGCCACCGCCCTCAGCACCACCCCTTGGCTATATAGGTGGCTGCCGCCTAGCCCCTACCCAGTGCCTAAGAGTCGCCAACTCCAAATGCGGGGACGGGGAGAGGGCTCTGAATGAATGCGAGCAGCTCATCTCGAAGAAGGAAGGTTACTGGTAAGTAACCTACTGTTCTCTTCGAGTGCTGCTCGGATACATTCAGAAATAGGTGACTGCTAGCCATGTTGATGGATGGCGGGTAGAGTTGGCACTTCAGCCCTCAGCACACCAGAACTCTGACATGGGTAAATTACCAGCAATCAGGTTCTCAGGGGTCTAAGCAAATGACCCAAGGACCTTCATCCCAGGAGGGAAGCCGGGAGATGTAGGGCTGTAGTAATCCTTGGGGAGGAAGGGGTTAACACTCTGGTCAGTGAGTCCCAGGACAGCCAATAGGAACAAAGCACAGGTTTTTGAATTGGAACAGCAGCTTTACCTGTTCCTGTTTGGATGCAGCAGAGCTCTTAGGAGGATCAGGAGGAGGCCATAGGGGCCTGAGGAAGAATCCAGCAACATCCTTACCAAAGATAAGTTAAGTTTGTTACTGACCAGGCGTGGGTAGAACAGGGAATGTTTACTTGGACGCGGTCAGGGTGTTTTCTTTGTTTTTGGTTTGTTCTTGGATTTCTCTGCTCTGAGCACATGTACCCCCTCCCACTACCCTGTAACTACCTAAGTTAATTCCCAGAGAGGCAACTCTCTGTGTTTCTTATCTGTTCTTTTCAATTAAAGATTTTACCTTTTAAATAAGCTCTGGTTCTGTGTCCTGGAAGGACAAAAGGGTGGTGTGCACATGCCTCAGACTGCACAGGAGCTACTAAAAGGGATTCTGTTCCAGTTTCAGCTGATATTCCAGCTGTGGTTCAGTCACTCTCCGGAGAGAGGAATAAAAGTGATTGAGGATACCTCACAGGAAGGAATTCCCAAGTGTGTCTTCCTGGGTTTCAAGAGTTTTTTTGCATTTGGGTGGTGGGAGCGATAGCACTCCAAGGCCAGGAATTGGAGGGAGCACTTGGTGACCTCATAGCTTTTGCCGAGGCACTGGAGGCACTTCTCGTGAGGATCATCCCGTGGGAAGGCATTGCCACATTCGGCACAGGGCTTAAACCCTGGCATGGCAGACAGCGCTGGAGTGCGGTGTTCCGGCTGGGAAAGGGAGACCTTTTTCAGGGGGACCACATCCACAAATACATTCTCCCAGGCAGGTGAGAGGCTCATTCACGATTGATGAGGACAGGCTGTTTGCAAAGCAAGGAGCAGGTAGTTCTACCACTGACGCTGAGGCAGATGAAATGAAACTGGGAGGGACCAGGCAGCGGCCACCTATATAGCCACGTGGTGGCGTGGGGGGCAGTGGCCGCCTGCCCTCTTCTGATAGGCTAGAGCAAAATTTTCCAATTAATCCGGTGCTGTGGCACGGAGACACCTATTTCTGAATGTATCCGAGCAGTGCTTGAAGGAGAAAGGTTAGTTACAAGTGCAGCTCTCTTCTCCAAACCAAAACAAGCTCCCACAGGCCAGCACTGGAGGAAGGGTTTAATCAGTGATGCCATGTGGAAAAACTCAAGCAGAGTTTCAAGCCTTGAAACACACCATGGCGCTGCATGACTAAAGAGAATGGGACAAACATAACTCTTGGCACTTTTGCTATTCAAACATCTTTGGAATGGAGCTTCTTCTTTGAGCACTGCTCACAGCATTCAGGTCCAGCTATCTATATGCCACAGCACATGGTAATCCAGAAGACCTTTTAGCCCTAGCCTGTCAGGTCAGGGTCAGTGGCCAACGCCCCCTCTGTGCTGCAACCACGACTATATATGTAACCCTGACGCTGACCCTCCCAGTTCCCCGTTTCCGCCCTCAGCGACAGTACTGGAACACCCTGTCCTTCCTTTCGCAAGTGCCTGTCTTTTCCTAGGTTTGTTATTTTTACTTGATTAAGTATGCTAGATTTAAAACCCTGTGTGGCTTGCTGCAAGGTGTTCCCAATAAACGACCCCCATGATAGGTGTATCTCCTGTCTGGATGAGTCTCACCTCGTGGATAATTGCTCCATGTGCAAGTCCTTCAAGAGAAGAACCCACAAGGATAGAGAACGGAGGCTCTGGAATCTCATCCAGGATTGGGCGGTGCTACCAGCTCTAGGTGAGCCTGCCAAGTCCAAGAAGCTGCCAGTATTGAGTGCCAGTTCGCCACCAGAGAAGAGCCGGTGCCACTCTCCAGCTATTGCTAAAAATCTGCAATCGGGATCTGATTCAGCACTTCCTCAGCGCCGTGCCACTTCTCCGCCATCCACCCTGCCTCTGGGAGGGGACTCGGTACCCATCCTCTCAACGCCAGAGGCCTTTGCAGTATCGAAGGCGTTATGGGAGCTGACACCCCCGGCACCACACAGGGCAGTAAAGTCCAGAGGTAAACCAGCCCTTTCATCTAAAGAATAGTCCTCCATGATAGAGGCAGCACTGGTCTCAGCACCATTATCAGCCTCCACGGTACTGGAAGAGCCTTCTGCCAACTCCAGGAAGGAGGAGGACTCATTGAATGGTTAATCGCTGTCTCCAGCATTGGCGTGCAAACCCTCAGTATCGCGTTCACAGGGTTCACGAAGAGCAAGATCATCTTCGACCTCCTCGGCACCATCGTACAATGAGCCACAGCACCGCAGGTCCACATTATCCCCGGTGCTGGCCCCTACAAGGGAGGAACCTGCAGGTAAGTGGCACCAGAAGAAATCCCCAACTCCTCTCCACCGAAATGTCTCATCCCTTGAGGCCAGAGATCATCTGGTGACGGGGCCATCCCTCCCACTGACCCAGTCTGCACTGGGGGGGGGGGGCACAAAGCAGACTGCAGAGCGGATCCCAAAGCGAAGGGAGCTTGCATAAGGCTAGTGGTCGCACTAGAGTTTCCTGCGCTTCCACCCCATGATCCTTCCAGGAATGGACCAATGGCTGGCTTAACTATCACTCAGAGGATGAGCCGGCATCATCGCCACTTACCTTGCAGCACTGTAGTCTCCTCAAACCCTCGGCTTATCGGACATCTTGGATGACGAACCCAACTCTGGCACTGCATAGCACCGTAGATCGCACATTCCTTCTTCTGGATCACTGGATGAAGCCACTTATCAAAGGCTCTTGTCACATAGGGATGATCCTCGCGCCCAACAGGACCTCCTTAGACACATGGTGGCAAACTTAAATCTGGACGTGGGGATTGTCCAGGAGCAGTCCAACCCCCTCTTTGACTTGGGGAAAGCTGCCCCACCAGCAAAAATCTCAGTGCCTCTGCATGAGGGGGTATTTTCCATTTTAAAAGCGCAGTGGCAAAACCCCTCCTCTATGTCTCCGGTGTCCAAGGTTGCAGACCAGAGATACCATGTCTCCGCAGACAAGTTCTCTTTCTTTTTTAACCATCTAACACCCGGGTCCCTCATGCTGGATGCAGTTAATCAGAGGGAGAGACAGGGCCAACCTAGCTCTACTTCTAAGAACAGGGAGGTGAAGAAACTTGACCTCTTTGGTAGGAAGGTTTACTCCACCTCGGCTCTCCAGCGTTGCATAGCAAACCACCATGCCCTCATGGGAAGGTATGCTTTTAACATCTGGAGAGTGCTAAAAAGATTCCAGGATGTGATTCCTAGAGAACATGTTAGGGACTTTGAGACCTTGGTTGCGGAAGGACTTCTCACTGCCCATGACCTGCTTATGGCATCTTGGGACGCATCTGATACTGCTTCTTGTAATATGGCCTCTGCAGTGTCCATGTGCTGGGCTACCTGGTTACAGAGCTCCCGTTTGTCTCAACAGATGCAAGAAACCATTCAAGACCTCCCCTTTGAGGGTGCAACCCTGTTTGCTGAGTACACAGACTCTAAACTGCCTGGGATGAAGGACTCTAGGGCCAAATTAAAATCCCTGGGTAGGTATCCAGGAGTTTGTTCAGACCTCAGATAACTCAACAGCAGTCTCAGCAGCTGCAGCAACAAAACTGCACACAAGGGTCCTGCCAAAGACACTACCAGCAGTCACTGTTGATATGGGGCCCTGGGTAAGGAAAGGAGCCACTCAGGCAAGGGCCCCAAGCCTCAAACCCTCAGCCCAAGCTCCCTGCCAGCATAAAAGCAGCTCCAGGTCAGCTGCCCAAAAACAGCGTTTCTGACAATCAGTCAGAGGGCCCCTACCCCACCATTCAACGCCCTCAGTTTCACACTCGGTTGGCCCACTTCCTGCCTCAATGGGCCAAAATCACCACTGACTGTTGGCTACTAGATACGATATCCAAAGGTTACTCAATACAATTCAGAACTATACCTCAGGACAGGGAACTGTCCCCTTGTCCACATCTTGGGAACTCAGAACTAGACCTTCTGTTACAAAAAGAACGCGAAAAGCTACTCTCCATAGGGGCCATAGAAAAGGTCTCAAAGAACCAAAGGGGAAAGGAGTTCTACTCCAGATACTTCCTAGTTCCCAAGCCAAATGGCAACCTGAGGCCCATACTGGACCTCATGGCCCTAAACAGACATCTAAGGAGAATAAAGTTCCAGATAGTGTCCCTCTTGCAGATCATCCTTGCCCTAGACCTAGAGGACTGGGTTGCAGCCCTTGACTTAAAAGACACTTATTTGCACATAGTGATAAGACCAAAACACAGAAGGTTCCTCAGGTTCATGATGGGGACAGAACAATTCCAGTTCACATCCCTCCCATTCAGGCTCACATTAGCGCCCAGAGAGTTCACAAAGTGCATGGTGGCTGTGGCGGCTTATCTGAGAAAGAGGGGGGTAAATATATACTCGTACCAACAATTGGCTAATAATGGGAAGATCCAAACACCAGGTTCACCACAGCATCACCCTGGTAAAGAGCCTGTGCAACTGCTTAGGTTTTCGCACAAATCAGGAAAAGTCAAAGCCAAGCCCAACCCGCACGATAGAGTTCATTGGGGCTCTACTGGACTCCAAAAGGGGCAGAGCCTCTCTACCCCGTTCAAGGTTTCAGTCCACATTTTCCATCATTTCAGAACTCCAAAGGGCTCCAATTACCACAGCCAAATGATGCTTACGGTTGCTGGGACACATGGCAGTTTCGACCACGGTTATCAGAACAGCCAGATTGAGGATGAGCCCGTTACTGCTGTAGGTAGCCTCGGTCTTCCATCCCCAGAAGCACCCCTTGAACAAGGTACTATCTGTCCCACGCAAGGTTCTAGAATCCCTAGAGATATGGAAGGGCCTTCTCTTTGCAAGGGGCGGGATCCCCTTTGAGACCACTACCTCCATAGTGACCTTGATAACAGATGCCTCAGACACAGGATGGGGGATGCATATCACAGGGGGTTTCTTGACCCAGCGAACATGAAGCCCTAGAGACAAGTTGCTCCACATACATGTAAAGGAGCTCTGAGACATTCGGCTAGTGTGCAGTGTGTTCCTGGACCTGGTGAAGGGGAAAACGGTTCAGGTTCTCACAGACAACACAGCAGCCATGTTCTGAGTTACTCACATCACATTACAGGGGTGTGATGGAGTCACCACATCACATATAGGAAGACAAGAGGACTGTGAATTATACATATTTTACAATAACATTGTTGGTACTCCCAGAACACCATAGCAGATTCTCTCTGCTTTTAAGTTCCAAAGGGGTAGCCATATTAGTCTAGTTCAGCAAAACAAGCAAGGACTCCTGTGACACTTAAAGACTAGCAAATTTATTCATCAAATGAGCTTTTGTGGGAGAAAATCCCCCTTCATCAGGTGCTTTGACGATGGGGGAACTTACAGAATGGGAGGAAAATAAATGCAGGGAGGTGTAAGTCATAGGATCAGGTCACACTGTAACAGCGAATCAAAGAAGCTGTTAAGATTCAAACACTGGGGAACAGCATATGGAGGAAGATGAGGTCAAATCACCTGTTGTAATGAGAAAAAAAATCCAAAGTTCTTATTTAGTTCTGAAGAGACAGAATCAGATTTGCAAATGAATTCCAATTCTGTTGTTTCTCTGTGAAGTCTTGACGTGTTACCCATTTGCTTCAGCCCAGCAATTAGCAAATCATCAATGGAGTGATCAGGAAGATTAAAGTGCTCAGCTACTGTTTTTAGAATGTTGTTAATTCTGAAGTCAGTTTTGTGCCAATTTATTCTTTTGCACAGAGATTGTCCTGCTTGTCCAATATATAAGGCAGAGGGGCATTACTGGCACATGAGGGCATAAATCACATTGGTGAATGAGCCTTTGATGGAGTAGCTGGTTTTATTAGGTCCTATAATAGTGTCTTTTGTGCAGATATGTGGGCAAAGTTGGCAGCGTGGTTTGTTGCAGGGATATATAACATATCCACTGGCAACAAGGAGAGGATGAAAATGACTACCCTAGCAACAAAAGAAAAGTAGAAGTCAGTGTAAGAAACAAAACTTTTTCTTTACTGTTTGGAAAAAGGGGCTGGGCTGTTTACACTGATGGTTCAAACTGAAACTGAAACTAGCTCTGCTTTTCCTGAGGAAAGCAGCAGACTGGAAACAGGCTACTGAAACTGTCTCTACTTGATTTGACAAGGGCAGTAGAGACTGGAGAAAAACAAACAAACAAAAACACATAAACAAACAAACAGGGCACCAACTGCTACTCTTACAGGGGCCCTGGGACATCTGATGATATTCTGAAGGAATGGCAGGCACATACTGAGCACATTCAGAATTTTGTTGTGGCAAATGACATACCAGCAGCAAAGAAAATACCAGTCTTCTTAAGCATTGGAAGAGCTAAAATTTACACTTTACCTTACAGGTTAGTATACCCTTCAGAAGCTAGAAACAAAATCTTACAGTAACTTAGTGGAAATCCTGGGAGTATATTTTTAGTTCAAACTAAGCAAAGTTTAGCTCGAGCTAGTTAGTTCGGCTGGTTAGTTCGAACTAACTGCTTAGTTTGAACTAAGTTGCATATCTAGTTCAAACTAGCCCAATGTAGACATGCCCTAGTTCCTCTGCCCCTTTCTGTGCCTCACCAGGTCTGGGCCTGGGAGATCAGCACATCCTGGGCCTAAGAGCTGCCCTCTTTAGGCCGGCGTGGGAAGGTGCTTTGGAAGTTGCTAAAAATTGACAAAAAGATTTCTCAAGGCACACATGAGAGTTCATTTAATACCTTGCTTTCTGGCCATAGGAGGTCCTGGTGGCCTTTTGCCAGGGCTCTTAAAAGAGATGAGGCTACAGGTAGGAGGAGGAGGAGGAGGAGGAGGATAGTGTTTGTAGGCACAGGGAGTGCGATGAAAGAGTAGGAGAAAATTTCCTTTCAAATAATTTGCTGCAATCTTTATGGCCCTTCCATAGTTAAATAAAATTACTCTAAACAAACAGACACAGCAATGGGTAAACCATGGCTAAAAGGCATGTTGCATAGGTTGGGCTAGATATTTACAGATTAAACACTGAAAGGGGTCCTCTCTTTTCTGTATTTGTATGATGTCACGCAACAGGGTCCCAGCTGGGACAGTGGATTTACCCTAATATAAACATTTGCCTCTACTGCATGGTCTCATAACAGCAAGCGAGGCTACAGACCTGGAAGGAGGAAGGGGCTTTAGCAACAGATTGCAATACCAGATTAAAAAAAGAACATTAACCAGCTGTTGCTAACACAATTCATGGTAAATAATAATGTGGCATATGTACAAAGCAGGGTTACCTGGAGGAAAGAAAGGTAAGGGGATTAAAACAGAAAATATCTGCTACAAAAAGCAGCATCTTTCCATTCATGAGCTGCTGAGCTTCCAATTAGAGCCAGACACTGAATTTGCATTTATGTTGATTGAAATAAAATGAAAACTTAAAAAAGGAACTCCAACTAATTTCCATTTAATTTGCAGTGCAGTCTCAAAGCATACATGGTATGTATTTTGCTTCTTGTTTTAAGAGCTCAATCTTGACAGACCAATTTTCAGCTTGTGTGGGGGAGGTGGACAGGAAGCATAATGTCACCTATCAAGAATGGCTGTTTTGGCACAGAAGTGGGTGAAGTACAACCTAATTTTGGTCTACACTGATCCCATGTTCCCTGCCAGCCAACCCCAGGGGGAAGGGCTTTACTTCTTCAAAGCAACAGACTGTGACACTTGCCTGTTGGCAGCCTCTTAAAGAGAAATCAGCAGGCATCAAAAAGCTGTTTTGTCCACTTGCAAAATGATAGGTCCAAAAACTAGGAAACCAATAAGAGCAAAGGCTGCCATGCCGCCCACACAACAGGTGCCAAGGAAATCCTCTTGGTAAATCTAGGGCATGAGAGCTGACAATTCTGCAAAGCCACCTGGGATAAGAGATGGAAATGGGGAAAATCAATGAAAAATCTGTCTCTGATGGAGCAGAGTCTGGGCCAAACAGCTGGAAGCAGTCAGTAACTCATCTGCAAAACAATATTTTTTTAAAAAAGCAAAATGAAAACCAGAAGTGGCTGCTTTGCTGGGCATCTCATGCACACTAGCTTAGCAGCAGACAAAGTTTTGGCAGCCCAGGTGGCATGTGAAATTCCTTCCGCTGGGAAGATTCCTATTGCTCACATGGCTGAGAGGCACATTACAGTGGCATAATTGTTGCCATACTCTGCTGCTTTCCATTGGTCCTTCCCTGGCTCAGCTTACCCTCACACACACTTCTAACTGAAGCCAGGAAAGAAAACAAAGCACTTGAGACACCACCTCCAAATTGTATTTGGAGTTGAGGAACCTTGCTAGATGCAGTCTTGAAGACTGACAGTAATTTTGTTCATCTATAGGAGTGGTTCCCAACCTTTTCTCTGCTGTGGCACACCTTGATACCTTCAAATTTTTCGAGGCACACCACCATTAAAAACTCATGAATATTCAAATCAACTTAAATTACTTATGAATATTCATGAGCCATGCCACAGTGTTTCGGAAATGCTCCTACATGGGGTAGCAGAGCAGGGGCAGCAAAACATGGGAGGTCAGGAGTCATATGCAGTGGCAGGAGTGAGTGTGGGGAGCAGAGCAGGGCAGGGGTGGCAAAAGAGGACAAGGGCAGCCATGTGGGGAACAGCACAGGGGTGCCAAGAGAGGAGAGAGGAAGGAAGAACAAGAGTGGCTTTGTGGGGGACGGGGGGAACCCTGGGGAGTGGGAAGGTAGGGCAGGGGAGCATGGCACAAAACCCACTTCACCCTTCTCCACAGTGGCTTCCCGCCACCCAGGGCAAATCCTCACCCCACTGCTGCTCCCTCACACCCCAGTGGGTCCCGTCCTCTCCTCCCCCAGTCCCAGCTGCCTGTGATGGACCCTCCCATCACTGCAGGGCCCAGAACCAGGCCTCCAGCCCCCAGCTACATGCCCCCCACAGCCACCCCATCCTTCAGCTACAAACACCCACAACCAAATAGCCACCCCACAACCCCAGCTACACACCTTCTGCTGTACATCCACTCCCACCCACCTCTGCTACACACACACACACACACACCTGCCATACACAACCCCCAGCAGCCCTCCCCCACCAAAGCCTTTACCTGGGCTGTTTTCAGGCTGCCTGACAAGTTGCTCCACCCTGCAGGAGGAGATTCACACACTCCCAGCCTCCTGCCCCTCTCTGCCGGCTGGGCCTAAGGTGGAGCCACCAAAATGCTGCCTTTGGGCTGCTCCTGCTATTTTTAAGGGGACCCCTGGAACGCCACATTCCAGTGCCTTCCTCTATCTTTAGGGGGGGCCAGAAGGCTGCCTGCCTAATAATAGGGGGTCCTGGAACTGTGTTTTGATGCCCTCCACCTTACTTTAAACCCCTGCCTTTTCCCAGTCCTGCACAGTCCATGTGGCTGGGCTGTGCAGGGAAGGAACTTTAACTCCAGCTCTCGGGGATGCTCGCGGCACACTTTGGGTGTTGCCGCGGCACACCAGTGTGCCCTGGCACACTGGTTGGGAACCACTGATCTATAGCATCTTCCCCATTGGGTTGTTCAAAGCACTTTAGAAGCAGACTAGCTCCAGTAAGCCTCACAACTCGTCAGTCCTTGCTCGCACATCTCATGTTCATCAATGGGTAATAATTTCACTTCTCTGCATGCCATGATTCAAAGGTCACTCAGGACATCTACAACAGGCAGAATCAGACTCCAGAATGCTTGCCTTCTAGTCCTTTACCTTAACTTCAAGCCCATTTTACTCTCCCTACTCTGTCCCCTAGAACAGGGATCACTCATCCTGCCAGAAACCTCTGTCCCAGCCATTCACCTTTGGATAAGCTGGGATGCCCTTCACAGCCAGGTAACACTAAATCCAAAATGGGATGTGAGGGAACACAAGACTCCTCCTCCTACCAAGTGAATCCCATGTGGTACTCCCAAACTGAAAAGCAAAGGGGAGAAGATGAATGTAGGAACCAAGTGAATTCAAACGCTACATTTGTAAAAAGAACATAAATTACTTAATGAATATTCACGAGCCATGCCACAGTGTTTCGGAAATGCTCCTACGTGGGGTAGCAGAGCAGGGGCAGCAAAACATGACCATCTGGTGTCACTATACACATAGCAAGCTTTCAGGCAGATGTGAATGGGAACAGATAAAGCAGCATACCTTCTAATTCAGCTATAAATTTACACTGTGGTAGGACACTGGCAGCTCTGAATAATTGCATGTAGAAAGATGTGATCTATTTCCTCGAACCCTCGCAAAGTCACAAAGTAACGACTTTACACTCAGCATCATGGTTTATTCCCGCTCTCCATATGTACAATTAAGTGTATGCCTGGTTATTAAAAATAAAGCTCCTGTATCACAGCTCTGAAACACGTTACAATCAATCAAATTCTCCTCGCATTACAACATTCAAAATGCTTAGCTTCCACACAGTGTATCAACTGAGGACAAAACAACAGGCCACATGGCAGACTGGATGGTACAGCAGGGCTCTGATAAGAGGATCTGGAGTCTTTCATCATTAGCTGAATGATTCAAATCCAGCCCTGGTCAGCAGTGACAGGAAGTCATTATCTAACAGCAGTTTGGTGGCATATGGAAAAGTTTGATGGAGTCAGTCCAGTTCCCAGTCAACAGATGTCCATGTCACACCACTTGGAACCCTTGTTTCGTTGTCAGGCTGGAGAGACATCAAGGATTTTTGGGCATGGAGACAGAAGTGCCCCATCCTTAGAAGCAGTCACTCCAGATTAGGGTTGAGGCAGACTGCTAAGTGGAGGGGAAAACCTGCCACTTTCCTCTTGATACCTGGAGGACTTCGGTCTCCAGAACAGTCAATCTGGCAACTTTCATGAACACTGAATGCATCTAGAAAACCAGAACACAACTCAAACACATACATCGTATGTTCTCAAAGCAAACTGCTTCCATGTCCAGGTAAGGCTTAGAGAAATATTTTCCCCCTGTGGGGATGAAGAAAAAGCCCAGATAAGGTAACCCAGAAGTGTGTGTGATTCCATAGTACAAGCCCTTTTGTGGTCCTGTTAGCTCCCTTCCCAGGTAAATCTGTTCCCACATGCAATGAGAGAGTCTTCCAACTTCACCCTGTGGCTCAATAATCTTTATTTTTCCTTTCTGTTACTTGTCTTTATTTAAAAGAATTTGTTTCCCTAACATAAAAATTAGACAACCATACCACCACCAGCAGCAGCAAAGTCTGTGGAGTTAATCTTGATGGCAGACATTTCACTGGTGTTCCCAGTGTTTCAAAAGGTCCTATAGAGTCCATAAATGGAAAAAACCCAAAACATGATGGCCGTGGAGAGAAATATCAAGTTGATTTTAATTTTCTTGCCCCACCGTGGATCCCAGATGAAAACTATAGCAGGTCAGCAGGATCAAGTGCCTCATGCCTTGAGAGAAAACACTTCATACCAATTCCAGTACCTGGTTAAAAATGGGAGAGAACAAGCAGTTTGAACAGGGATGTACTGTGTTCATTATCTCTTACATCAACAGATCGCTAAGAGATGAACTGACCTTTTTTCTACCTCCCTTCTTCTCTGTTCACCAGCATAAAGGAGTGTCAATGAAGGGCCATTGGTCTTACGAAACAACACAGGTTCTGAAGCCTTTCCAAGGCTTTCAGTTTTTTAAAATGGTATATATGTTATGTTGTGATGTAGCATGACATGAATCAAGCCTGTCCAATCACCTCTTTGCTCCTAATAAGCACTTTCCATCTGGCGTGGTCTTAGTGCCCTGAGTAAGACAGTGCACTCTTCTGTTTTCATACACATTGACTCACGCTTCCAAGCAGAGACAGCACTGTGATCTGGGGGCCTGGAAGGCAGGCCTTCCCTCAGCAGGATACAATTTGCACACTGCAGGGAACTGTGTGGGTACTCATCTACTGAGCAACCAGTGGAGTTTTTACAACTCCTCCCTAAGCCAAGTTCCACCTCACTGACCACCAATTAAAAGAGGCAATGCCAGGATTCCAAGATCTGTCACTCTTTACATGTTTTCCTCCATCTTCATTACTTAACAAGATAGGCATATTAGTAAAATAACACCAGTTTTTAATTCCTGCTGGATTCAGTTTAGGGTGTTACAAGTCTTTGTGTGTGTCACCAATCTCTCTAACAGGGAAGTGACTGAGATAATGAATAAATAGCAGTCACATCAAATGAATCGCGCAGGGGCTATGTACTACTGCAGCTGGGGCTGACAGGGAACAAATGGAGAACACTAACAGTTACATATGGCTCGTAAAGAAAAGAGCTACACATCTTTTAAGGGGGTAAGGGTTTCTTTCTGGTGAAAAAGACAGACCCCAAGGATGAGACTTTTCCTATTCTGATAATATAAAACTGTCTGAACTCTCAACTTCAGTGATGTTTTGTCACATAACTAGTGTGGTCATTGGATGTCACACTGACGCTGTCACACAGAGGGCAAAGAACCCAGGACTCTTGAGGGATGGAAGCCTCGGAGTTCAAAGATGGACAGTGAAACACTAACCAGCCCTTACGCATTCCACCTCTAGGGCCAAGGGCAGGCTAATGGTACCAATCACGCTCTGGGGCCAGTCCGTATGGCCTTCCCCATGATGTGTGGTTCTGACAATCAGAACGTGTGCAAGCTCTGAGGTTTGAGGACCAACAAGGTCAGCTAGCAAAGAGTACCAGCCGCACCACTTGGTGATTAAATGTCAGGGACAGATTCATTTATGGAGTGCTCGTGGAAGAGAAAGCTCCTGATGACAGAAGACCAAATCTCAGCTGCCAACGTAAAGGGCAATCCCATTTACTATCTGGAAACTGAGCCCCAATTTTGATATTTTTAAGACATCTGACTTTAAGTTCAAGTTTAAGAAGATAAGTTTGCAGTTCTAATTAGCAGTCATGCCACACTGTCCCTGGGGGAAAGGGAAGGAGATCTCTGAGCGAGTTCAAGGATTGTTAAACACTAGCCTTTGTGCAAGTAGCAGCCAGTCAATCTTCACAAGCTGTTGTCTGCAAGAGCAGACTCCTGTGCTAGGAATGAAAAAAAGGTGAGCCATGCACATACTTGTTCACAACACCAGCTCTTATTGCTGAGAGTTTGGATTGCAGCCTGATTCATTATTCCAGTGTGATGCAGCAATAGTAGCCAGAGCATTGCATTTGGCTAACATCAAGGTGTTAAGATGAAACCTCCTCAGTTTGTGGCTCATTGCTACACAGATTAGTGTGCAAACATGATCGCATGTGTGCGCGCGTGCACATGCACACAGGGCCACAGCATTAAAGTCTTTTGCTTCAAAACAGAGCCACTTCAGCACTTTTGGATTGACAACAAAATGTAATGGCTTTTGTGTCAAATGAAACAGAGCCTATTTGTTAGTAAAGGAAAAAAGGCCATAGATAAAACCAGAACAGCTTTATACGGCTAATCCCACAGGAAACACTGAAAAACGTTTCAGCTTTACCACTCCATTGTGGTTTATTTCTAACACTGCACAGAGGCCCTGAGCACAGCACAGTGGCTGCTGGGCACATGCCACCATCTTTTTCACACCTGCCTCCAAACTTGTCTTCTCTGCCTTCAGGTTGCTTTATTCCCTTTTCTCTAGTTTGTGCCAAAGGCAAATGCAACATTTAAGCAACAAAACACCCACAGCTAGGATGACCTCTTATAACTGCTTCTCCTGGCCGTAGATTTTTTATGACCTTGCTCTGTACCAAGAACTGATTCAAGCGTTTAATATGGAGATGCAAGAAATAACTTACCTTAATTGTACCCTGACTGTTAGCAGCGATGAGCACATTGGACTCCTGAAAAAGAAGAGGAGTAATCAGAGTTTGCAATGGCAGTTCAGAGGGATGTTGAGGAAGGGACTGATTTTCATTTTACACATTAAATATACATGATACATATACATTCTTGTCTGATTTTGAAGAAATTTAGCTCTTGCCATTCTGTCAGGGTTTTGTGCTCAAAGGCTTATTCTGAAAGATTACATCAGCTTGAAGAATTAGAATGCAACAATCCATAGTGCTTACACAGACATTTAAAATGTGAAAGTAAACTTCAAACATGAATTAATCTTCACAATACACCTCTGAAGACAACAAAAAATATAATCACTGGTCATCTCTTGGTGTACAAAGGTCTCTCTAATGCCTCAACTAAACTCAACTGAATAATTAACACAAACCAAAACTCGGCAAAATAAAGAAACACACTGAAGTATAACAGCCAAGGACTCTGAAGGAGAAAATAAAATAGGAATACAACAGCTTCTCAGTTCAAAAGGAAAAGAAGCAGAGGACTTTGGCTCTGGCCTGCAGGATGTTAGAGATGCAATGTAGGTACCTGCCTTTGGTATTACAAAGTCAAACTAAATAAGAACCTTGTGGCACTTTTGAAGACTAACAAATTTATTTATTGCATGAACTCAATGCGTTAGTCTTTAAAAGTGCCACAAGATTCCCTGTTTGTTTTGCTGAACTAGATCGACACAGCTACCCCTTTGGAAAGAGTCAAACTAGGCCCACTAAAGTGGTGGGTCTCTCTAACGATCAGCTTCACCAGTCTCATAGATACCCAGGAAAGCAAAGTTCCCAAATCACAGGTTTTGGAATGGCAACAGGCCTGCCTACTGCATGCTCAAGGTCGTTGAGATAACCCATTTCAGATGCATTGGAGGGAAATAAGGTCGAGTAGACAAGTGCAAAAAGAAAGAAAAATGGAGAGAGATTCTCAGTAAGTTAAAAGAAATAACTGATGGGTGGAGGGGGCAGGAGGAACTCCAAAAAAGAAATCAAGAGGCAAAAATCACACTTCTCAAAATGGGCCCCCACATCCCTCTTTTCCAGCTATGCAATACCAGCCATTGAAGTGTTTATGCCAAACTGCTTGGTATAAAAGCAGCAAGATAAACAAAGGTCTGTCTTAGAAAAGCTATCCCTTCTGAGACTAACTTGATATAATTTTCCCACCACTTCACACGTGCATTTTTAATAAACTCAGTGAACAGACTCCCCACTTCAAAGGAGCAGTTACATGCTTGCATCCTGCATATCAGTTGGAGGAAGATCACTAGCCCTGAAACAGCTCACCACAAAACTGGCAGATGCAGGCACTTTGTAGCATCTGAGGTGAACACACTGTTTGCTCAGCACCTAGCAAGATGAGGCTATAAACTGCTTCATCACCTGGGCTCTGAAGTCTGCAGGACTGTCAGCTTTGAAAGGAAGGGAGAACTGTTATATTCTTATGCAGCTTGTAAAGCTAGTTACCTAAGCATAGAGATCTTTCGGTGAGCCCCCGTACTACTGTGTTACAAGTGGATTTGATCACCCTTGGATAATGTTCATTATAGGATTAGTAAAAACCCCTGAAACCATCTCACATATGGCCCCCTAAGCCAGTAGCTTTCAAACTTTTTGACTCAAGGACCCAGTTTAAAAAAATCAGTTATGCTCTATAACCTAACAATTACATCTTTCAGCAGTTTATTCAAGTCTTCTCAACATTTAGAAGAAGACAGAGTGATCAGCAGCAGTCAGCATGGATTCACCAAAGGCAAATTGTGCCTGACCAACCTCATCGCCTTCTATGATAAGATGGCTGACACTGTGGATGTGGGAATAGCCATCGATGTGACATACCATATATACTTGGGCATAAGCCGACCCCCCAAAAGGTGACTCGTGTATAAGCCGAAGTCCCCCTTTGGCCTTGGGCCCTAACCCCCCTCTCCCGCCACCCAGTGCTGCTGCTGGCTTCGCCTTGAGTTCCCGACAGCTTCTCTAGCCCCCAAATTTCTGCTGCTGCTTTTCCCCTGCCCCCCCCCCGCTGTCCCTTCCTCACTGCTACCTCCCTGCCCTGCCCTTTCCTCACTGATGCACCCCTGCTCGCTTCTCAGTTTCCTGCTGTTGCTCCCCTGTTCCCCAACACCCCTTCCCCATCACCCCCGACTCCTGCTGCCGCTCTTCCTGGCCTCCCAGGCACCCTCTCCCCCCAAATCCCCAGGCCTTGCCGCCCCTTCCCTGGCCTCCCTGAACTGCCCCTCAATGTCCAGGCTGACCACCCCCTCATGGCCCTCTTACTTGGCCTTACTCCAGTCCCACCCCAGGCTGACTGCCCAAGATGGCTGCCCGGCAACACTGGGGCTCCGGCCTGCCGCATGGTCAGGGAAACTGCTGGGCTGGAGCCGACTACCATATTCTCCCATGTATAAGCCGAGTGCCTGTTCTGATGCCAATTTTCAGGCACAAAAATCTCAGTTTATACACTATTATATATGGTACCTTGACTTTAGCAAAGCTTTTGATACGGTTTCCCACAGCATTCTTGTCAGCAAGTTAAAGTATTGGTTGGATGAATAGATTATAAGGTGGATAGACAACTGGCTAGATCATCAGGCTCAGTGTCTAGCTGGCAACCACTAACAAGCAGAGTGCCCCAGGGGTCAGTCCTGGGACCCATTCTGTTCAACATCTTCACTAATAGGATAAAGTGCATGCTCAGTAAGTTTGTGGGTGACACCAAGCTGGAGAAAAATTATGGATATGCTGGAGGGCAGGGATAGGATTCACAGACACCTAGACAAATTGGAGCATTGGACCAAACAAAATCTCATGAGGTTCAACATGGACAAGTCCAAAGTCTGGCACTTAAGATGGAAAAATCCCATGTACTGCTACAGACTGGAAACTGATCGGTTGAGTAGCAGCTCTGTAGAAAGGACCTGGGAGTTATGGTGGATGGGAAGCTGGATATGAGTTGTCAAAGTGCTCTTGTTGCCAAAAAGAACAATGGCATATTAGCTGCATCAGAAGGAGTGTTGCCAGTAGATCAAAGGATGTGATTATTCCCCTCTGTGCAGCACTGGTGAGGCTGCATCTGGAATAGTGTGTCTAGATTTGGGCTCCCCATTACAGAAAGGATGTGGACAAATTAGAAAGTCCAATGGAGAGCAACAAAAATGACTGGGGGCACTGACATATGACTTACAAGAAAAGACTGAAAGAATTTGATTTATTTAGCCTGCAGAAGAGACGACTGAGGGGGGATTTGATAACTACCTTTAACTATTTGAAGGGGTGCTCCAAAGAGGAAGTAGATAGGCTATTTTCAGTGGTGAGAGAAGACAGAACAAGGAGCAATGGTCTTGAGCTACAGCTGGGGAGGTCTAGGTTGGATATTAGGAAAAACATTTTTTCACTAGGAGGGTGGCAAAATACTGAAATGGGTAATGGAGTTTCCATCTCTGGCTACTTTTAAGACCTGGTTGGATAAAACCCTTGCTGGGATGATTTAGTGGGAGTGGTCCTGCTTTTAGCACGGGGCTGGACTAGATGACCTCATGAGGTCCCTTCCAGCTCTAATATTCTATGTTTCTTTCGGTGGAGGCAGGAGGGAGCACCGTGACCTTGATCCTGAACCATGGTTTGAAAAGCACTGATCCAAGCCAAAGAACATGTACTGAAAATATGCCCTAAAGAGAGCTAGAAAATCCCCATTTCAATTCTAACATTGGATAAGAGGCCAGTCTGCAGGAAGACACTGGTTGAGGATGCCAGAACTTCTCATTAAATGCAACAAAATATGCCACCAAAGCACCAGGATACTTGTATCATCAAGGAAAATCTTTGTTAAGAAATAGACACATGCATAAACCACTCTGGGACTAAGGTGCCTGACTGCAAGATTACTTTGAGATATCTGACTTATTTTTGGAGACGAGCAAGAAGCATAAACAGACCCCAAATGTCTAGTACCAAGGGCTGCAGCTGGTAAAGTGCAGGATGGTTGGTTTTGAATGACTTGTTTGCCTTGTGAATGGCTGGCAATTCAGTATCACTGCTGCATCTGTCTGGATCACTGTAGATGTGCTTTGGCTCAAGGGGCTGCTTTACTAGCTAACTAAGAGAAAATGCCAGATGGTAATACGCTCTTCCCCGGGACCTACCCATTTTCCAGCAGAACTCTCTGGGTCTGATGATCATTGACTGCTGTTCTCATCCCCAGCACAGAGACAGACAGAAGGAAAGTTAGCACCAAGTCTGTCACTGAACAAATAGTGACCTGTTTATTAAAGCACTCTAGCAGTGTGTTTGCTCCTACAGACATGCAATTTCAGTAACTTTTCTATCCCCTGGAGGAACAATTCTCTTCCCTTTTGTACTGCTTATAAAACAGCTATTATGCTCAATGCATTAAAAACCTAAGCAGGCTGTGAAATAAAAATTATTCACATTGCATGTGGTGTGTAATTTACAACTGGTGACAGATGTACATGAATTAAATCAATCAATCTTTTTGCCTGTGTATACCTAAAAGAAGCTGCCCAATTTGTGCCATCCAGGATTGATTTTACTGCATAACAGAAGCATACACTCTTGATTTTGAAATTCTTTAATTTATGCCTAGAACACATTGCAGCCTTTACCAGTGTACCTCAGATGTCCTCAAAAGGCAGCCTCACCACTCATGAAGACAGGAACCTCCAGTCCAACAAAGTGAATTGTATACCAAACTGCTCCTTACCCTAACTTAAATATAATTCTTTGAGGCTGGATCCTGTTCTAGAGATGCATGCACCTCACACATGCCAGAGTCTTTTGACTAGTAGTATCCACTGAGGTCTCACGGGTGCCCAGGGGCTCCTGCAGGAGGACATGAAGGCCACAGAGGTGGTGACACCGCATGCTATTCTAAATCAATAGCAAGACTCAGAGCTGTGGACTCTGAAAAGGTGGGGACAGAACTAAGGTCAAGGGACCCATCTCAAAGAACCAGTTACCGCAGGATAAATAAAGAGCAATGGAGAGCTTCAGTCAAATCATTCAAACTGAGTCTCTCAATAACCAAAGCACTCACTTGGCCCAACCCTTTCATTCATGAAAAGCAGTGGCAAGAGAATCATCTAGCATGGATAACGTCAGTCATTTTGGGTGAATTGCAGCCTTCCCAAGAGTGAGGACTAGAGGGGCACAGCCAGGGACTGTTCAAGCTTCCCCAGCACATCTCTGCCTAATGCTGGTCAGAAGCTTCCCTTGTACAGGAGCTGTGGGGAGAGGAATCTCAATCCTACAGGCTGGACCCACAGGCAAACAAATGTGGGGAAAAAGCAAAAAAGGAGAGGAAAGGTGGCCCCTCGTCTATTTTTCCGTTTATGTGGTCCCCCTAACCAAGATTTCAGAATCTGTAGATTAAGACCTAAGCCAATACACTAAACACCCTTCCTGCTGTATTTCCTTTTGAGAAAAGTGTAACCTTCCTAGAAGGATTTGGGGACACCAAACCCTGTCTGCTAGGCTTGGAAATGGAAAGCTCCACAATTTATTTAATTTATATATTAATTTAATTTGACACTAGAGATCAGTAAAAAAAAAAAAATTCAAGCTGTAGCTATCTCAAATGCCCTAGAACATTAATATTCACCCTGCAAAAAGTGCTCTCCTGGGACTGTGCACATGTGCTTTATATGCTTTCTCCTGGGTATAAAAGGAGTGATCCTATTCTGAAAAGGCTCATAGTAGAAAGGATTGACACGTATACCATACAGATCATTTCTTTTTCTTGATACAAGCCTGTCTGTGAGGACATCTCGTTGCCTACAAATTCAAATGTAAAACATCACAACCTGGTGCAAAAATGCCTGAAGAAATAGCTGCAAGTTGTCTTATAGGAAAGCCAGGTTGCTGATTTCTAAGCACATTCACAATTACTCTGTTTGAAATGAGATACTAAATTAGGGCATTTTTTCATGTACCAGTTACACACTCTCTCAGTGTGGCTGTTAAAGTCACCTGAAACCTAGTCTTCTTGACAAGAAAAAAAGTACTTGAACAGAACGAAAATGTATTGGGTGTCTAAACAAACAAAGCTCTTCAGCCATGTAAACCAGCAAATCCCAGAGAAAATTCATAGCTTGTGGAAGGGCGTTTTGTAAGAGTGGTTAACGTTTCAAAGTTTGGTTTTGTCAAACTAACTCCATTTCTCACTTACAAGCTTGCAGTGATGTCACTGTACAAGTGCCCATGGAGACATGTTATGCCAACAACAGAGCGCTCTCCTGTCAACAAGATAAAACCAGCTCAATAAGCAACAGTATCTCTGTTGGCAGTAGAGTGTCTCCCTTCAATAAATGGGTGTACACACAACCATTTATGCTGGCAAAACTTATGTCACTTAGGGGTGTTTTCTTCCACATGCTGAGCAACAAATTTTATACAAGTGCTAGGGTGACTGGAAGCTGCCTTAGCGGCATTTTCCACTGAAAGTAAAATTGCTCCTTTCTGTCTATGCATGGCCCTGACTGTGGAAACCAAAAGAAGGAAAGTTTGGCTGAAGAAACAACTTTAAGACATTTGACATGCATCTTGACCATTCCCTTAGTGATACCAGTTGTGATGGTACTATCTACTGCAATGAGCTGTAGAAAGAAGTTCATGTGCTGAAGATATGTCAGATTAAGTGATCTGGAGTGGGGATCATTTTGTTTGCATTTTTATGTTAGACCCAGTTATTTTTCATATTTAAGATTCACTCTCCATTTTGTATTATAACAACTTATCTTCCACAAATTTACAGCACAATCTGTGGGTAAAGTTTGAATATTTTCCAACTGTTCAACTAAACTTGCTCTTTAAATTAAATTAAAATGGGATCTTTACAAACATATTCTCCAGAACCTGCCCCTCCCCCCAACTGGTTTTGGTAAGAAAGGGCTGGTTTTTTATTCACCCATTATCCACTTTCACCAATGGATAACATTCATTGCCAGTTTATTTGAAACACGCATTTAAAGAAAATAGGTTACAATTAAGGGAGGTTACCAATGGCTGTGAATACAATGGGAAACATGGCAGGGGCAGCCAGGCAAGGAATTCCCTTACTCAGAGAGGCCACTGCTTTACAAAAAGCTTACAGTGGGACAGAAGCTACCCATGCTGTTAGCAGAGAAAGCCTACTACAGAACAATTCATGCCCCTAGTAAAGAAGGCTGCCACTTCCCCCTCAACAAGATCGAAGGCACCAGCAGTTTTCAGGAAAGTTTACCCTCATTTCCTAAATCCTTCACAATCTGCTGTCATATCTCTTAACCTTTACTCCTTCCAATCTGTGACTCGAGCCATCAAAATGCTTCAAAAATGGTCAAATGATGGAACACTTACGCTTTGCTGTACAATGTGCCATAATTAACAGGCTATGATGGTTTCAAAGAGCATTTTCTCATTACTCAAATAAGTCAGTTTTTTAAAAAAGGATTCTGGAAAATAAGAATTCTGTCACATGAAACTATATGAAGCTCTAAATATGGGTCATCAGAAGAGTATGAACCCTCGATTTTCAGAGAAGAACCCTACTCAGACTGCGACTATGTGAACTATAGTAAGCATTCTCCTCTATGGGCAGGAGATTACTATAGCATTTTGTTTATCTCTTGGGAGCAGAACTTCTTGGTGATGATGCAGCCTGTCAGTGGAAACATGTTGTGTAGTGTTTAAAGGAACAGTTGCGTCCCTTGCTTTGTAGGGTTTGCATCAGATGGCATCACAGTCACCCAACCTTAATCCTTTTTAAACTCAGTTCTTGTTTACAGATGACAGCAAAAAGTGAAAATTAATCATTGCTCTGATTTCAATATCTCTCAACAAAATCAAAAGGTTTTACCCACAAAGATTTTTATAACGAAACATTTCAGTAGGAGCTATTATAAACTTGAGCTCCTTAGGCTTCAAACTAGGAAAGACATGCTTAAATCACATTTCATAGTCCTTAAAACATATTCTCTGTAAATACTATGAAGTCTCCTGAAGAACAGCTGAGGGTAACACAACAGCTTGTTTCTTGGTCCAATAAGAAGT
Organism: Podocnemis expansa; assembly: GCA_007922195.1. Classification (NCBI taxonomy): domain Eukaryota; kingdom Metazoa; phylum Chordata; order Testudines; family Podocnemididae; genus Podocnemis; species Podocnemis expansa. The sequence goes on along the minus strand of ML682061.1, from coordinate 4,611,028 downwards.
GATTACCTACCTTTCTGCAACTGTTATTCTTTCAGATATGCTGCACCTGGCCTCTAGACTGTGGGTGTGCATGCACCCTGTACAAGAGTTGTCAGAGAATTTTTTACCACAGCAGTTTTTGTTGGTGTGGCCTGAGTGCTCTGTCATCATGTGCTGAAGCATGCAGGTATAAGAGCATAGTGCCACCAATGATCTCCTTCAGTTTCTTTCTAGCAGCTAGACAGAGAGGGGAAGGAGGATGGGATATGGAATGGACACATGGACCACAATTTAAAGAAGAGTTACAGAAATGTAGGCAACCATTTCTTTGTCTTCCAGTGCTTCACGTCCATTTCAGCTTATGTGACTCACAAGATGATTAACATGCAGGTGGGCTCCCAGCCTCCTAGAATAATGGACTGAACAACCCATCCAAAACCATCCTCATACTTGCAGTCATGGGAAATGACAAAATGAGTAAGAAAAGCAAGAGTTGTGACCAAGTCATCACTCTGCAAATGTCTATGACAGGAACTTGTGTAAGGAAGGCTGCTGACTCTGCCTGTGCTCTAGTGGAATGTGACAGCATTCCAGCTAGAGAAGTTTTATTAGCTAGCCAGTAGCACAAACAAATCCCTGATGTGATCCTCCAAATCTGAAGAAAAGTCTGTATGACATAACTCCACCTTGGAGCATACCTTCTTTTGGAGACTTGAGACCATGGATCATTCAGTAGTCACAGTACTGGCTTCCTCCTGAGTGGCAATGGCACAGCCACGGATGGGTCCTTGGCCCATATCAGCAGCCATCCTAGATGCCCACATGGTGACTCTCCTCCAGCTAAAACTTCCCGAGCCACCTCATTCAGTGTTTGCAAGAGCACTCCAAGGGCATCTGCACTGTGGACATCATCCTCCATTATTGCGATCGGTACTGAGCAGCCAGGAGGCAGTTGGGCAGTTTCTCCACATTAGGATCCTGTTGTGTCATCTTGTCACCAAACGAGACATTCGAGGTGGCATGTGATTTGCCATTGCCTGAAGACCACAGAGCTCATCCAGATCTGCTGGGAAGGGCAGTCTCTGCTCTTGATAGTCAGGGAAAAAAGTTGGCATACATGTTGGTGGACATTTTCAGACTAGCAGCCCTGTGCCAATTAATGAAGCCATTATAGAGCTGGTTAAAACATTCTGGCAGACACTCTCCTTCTTACCTCCCAAAGCAAAATGAGCTGAAAGGAGGTACTGTGTTTTCCCTCTAAGTTACCAGCACTTGTATTTTGCTCCTCCAGCCTCTTCTGTAGTGTCAGCAGCTAACAAATGGGAGAGACAAGAATGCTAAGCAGCAAAACCTGAAGGCAAAGATTAAAAAAGCTGGACTTGTTTAGTTTACTTTATCTTTGCCGCCATCAGCTTAAACATAGCTTTAGAGTATCTCCAGCAGGTTTTGGTACAGATGAACTAAGGAGGGCCTGTGCCTTTTCTTTAGCACTGGCGAAAGGGACCAAAGGAGCCTCAGAAATCTCCAGTAGAGTACATCCTATTGAAGGTATCTGCAGCAACCTCTACATATACCAGCTCTGATCGAAGGCTAAGTCCCACCTCAATAAGCAGAAGGAACAGCACTGCATTTACGTATGTGCATGCTGCCTCATGTGACAGCAAAGAGCACACAGGTAACCCCAAAAGATACCTTTGAGGGAGAAAATTCTCCAACAACTGTGCACGGAGTACATGTGCACCTATAGTTGAATGGACATGTGCAAAGACTTGAAGAAAAGATATTGCCTCACTTGTGCTGTCTCCAAGTTCCTAGGACCAACACTTTTATAAAACACTGGGATTTTCTCCCATGAAAGCTCATGCAATAAATATATTTGTTAGTCTTTAAGTGCCACGGGACTCATTTGTTGTTCTTACTGCAAAGATGAATTGCCTATAGCATTCTGACAAATTCACATGTGAAGATCTAGTTAGTCTCTTCAACCCAAAGACAGATCAAATTAGGATTATTTGGAGAGAAATATGCAACAGCTTAGCAAATGTAAGAATGTATTCAACCTTCCAGCTTCAAATGTAAATATAAAAACTGTTTTGTTATTTTTAAGAGTTTATACTAGCTACCTGATAACACTGCATATTTCATAACATACTGAATTATTTACACAGCAAGTGACAATTTTTTTTGTTTGTGTGTTTATTTTATACAAAGAAAGTGGGAGCTGCCCTATTTGTGTTATGTCTGTGTAAGCGCTCGCAAGCGCGGGGAGTCTCTGGCCCACCGGGCAAGCACCCCCGGTGGGTCGTTAGGGAGTAATTGTCTCCGGTATCCCGACTGGTCCGTCCCCTCCCTTAGGGACGGGTCACAGGGAATTGATTCCCACCCCCAGAAGGAGGGGGGTTTAAAAGTCAGCTGGAGGTTGGGTCCGTCAGTTCACCCAAAGTCCAGGCACATAAGTGGGCGTACACGCCCAAAGATAGTTGGGGTTCTGCAAGGAGGGGGTAGAGGTGAGGTGAACGCCTCACGAGCAACAGGGGAGAGGAGGGGGTGGGACACAGGCCCGCCCTACTCCACTGTGTCCCAGCCCAGGGCCCTAATAGCAGCCTGGCCTGTGAATTCGGGGGTCAGCGGGGGTCCGGCCACAACACGCTGACCCCACTCGGGGTTGTGCAACTCCCCTCCTCTACCCCGAGTACCTGGTCGGGGGTAGCGTCCACGTCCTCGGGGTATTCGCTGAGTGGCACCGAGTAGAGGTCCTCCATAGCGTCCACTGTGGGTAGATCTGCAAGTCCCAGGCTGACGTCCATCTCCTCAGGGGGTAGCTCAGGTAGCGTTGCCAGGTCTGAGACACGCGGGGGCTCCCCCGGGGCTGCTCCCTCCTTGGGTTCCGCCTCGGGGGGGGCCAGGGGCAGTTCTTCCAGGTCCCCTCCAGTAAGGTCCGGGGTCCCTGTTGTGGAGTCCGGAGTTGCCCCGACATCGGGGAGGGGTCGCAGCTCCCAGTGGGCCCACTGTCTGTCCTCTGCATGGGGGTGAGGGTCCTCCCATGGGACGCCCGCCATGGGAGGTCCCAGCCAGCCCTCCCAGCGCGGGGCTGGCGACCGGCGGGTAGTCCTAACCCTCCTCGGCTGCAGCAAGGGCTGGTTCTGAGGAGCCTGGAGGGAGACATCCTTTCCCTCGGGTGGCCAGGGCTGAACTGAGCTCGCCGGCTCTGGCTTTATACTTCCTGTCCCGCCCCCTGCCTTCTGGTGTGAGTGGCAGTTTCGTGGCGGCCATCTTGCAGCCTCCGGGGGCGGCCATCTTGCGGCCTCCGGGGGCGGCCATCTTGCGGCCTCTTTACAGTCTGGTACAAACATGTATATGAGCATTTTCTTGTCACACAGGAATTTACAGACTCTCTACAGCATCATATGTTAGAAGAAAACTTTCAACTTAATTAGTGCTTTCATCACCTTAAACACAAGTACAACTGGCAGCTCCAAGATGAGATGAGATGAGATGAGATGACCCCAACTATAAGATGTACTAGCAGAAATTCATCACTTCCTTCTGTTAAATCTCTCCACCCTTTTCAATGCAAACCAACCCTTTTAACCTCTTGCTTATGGAGACTTTCCTTTAGTTAAAATAAATCCCTCAAAACCAAAAATGTTTTCTGGCATTTTCTTGCCCTATATTTTCCATCTGAGCCACCTGTAACTCCAACGACGTAAGGAACAGTTCCTATCCCATCTTCATTCAAACCTCTATACAGAAGGCATCTTTTACCACTTCCTCTCATTTCTGTATTTGCACGGTTAATGCTTTTTTCTGCTTTTATTCAAGCTGAATTCAGCACAATAGCTTACCATATAACTGGAAGCTCATTTACTATTACACACACACAAATCTATGCTTACACTCCCAGCATATGGGTGCATAGAGGAGAGTAGTCAAACGCTTGCTTCAACATGAGACACACTTGCATAAGAAGAAGGACAACTGTCAACCAAGTGAGAAATCATTTTTTCTCAGCATGACTTTTCCTTTCAGTGTGTGCTTTTCCAAAAAGCAAGACCAAAAGGGCAATTCAGGACCAGGTGGGAACAAAAAAAGCATGGCTGACTGTATGTATGCAGGGAATTCCCCACAGGCTGCTATTGATTTATCCCATTTTGTGAGGTCATCTGAACCCCAGTCAGAAATGCAGGCCCACAAATAAGAGTGGGGGAAGAGGCTTTAAGAAACAAACAGTGTGGGTTCTGAAGAATCCTCTGTTGTGAAATTTTTAAACATCAGGTGCAATTCTCCATGTATTTCAGTCACTGCGACAGAAAAATGTGTACAAATAAGCACCTACCTTGAATTCAGGGTATAATAATTTGTCAGTGACAAATTATGCTACAGCCACTGCAAACAAACATACATATATACATAAAGAGACCTAAAAGCTGGTGCAGTTCCCAATAGGCAGACAGAGCCATTAAAACTAATTCATGTCAGCATCAGCATTAGAAACATTCCTCAGCCTCCACAAGGGAGTACTGAACTTCACTGCCCAGCTCCTATCCATGACAAGTCTCCAAAGCACCCTGTTCCTATACAGTCATATCTCCTGTGAGTCTGACATGCAGGTCTATATCTCTATAAAGAACAAGTCTGAGGCCCAGAACAAAGTGCCAACATTCTACAAATACGGTTATGTAATAAGCCTGCACGACTACATACAAATATGGAACAAATCAGTCTCAGTATTGCAGCACCTCAAGAAATGCCTATGTAACAGCCTAGTACAGACTGACTTTGCCCATCTACTTACATTTCAAAGACCAAATATCTATTTAGTGACTCAAAACCAAGTCATGCACCAGCCAGTTGGAGGACTGTATGGGCCATGGAAGAATGGGCTATTAGTGCTATTATATTTGTCCTCTCTCCCCTTCCTTCTCTCCTATTGTTTGTTACTTTCTTGCATCACATTTTGTCTTACATTAGAGCAAGTTCTTCAGGGCACAGGCTAAACTGCTGCATGCATTTCTGCAGGGCCCAGCAAAATGGGGACCCTAAGCACTGCTCATGACCATTGCTGTTCTTCTGATTCCCTGTACTCCTCCCCCAAACACTCATTCCATCAGAAGGAACCAAAAGATTAGAAGCAAATGTGTGATACACACATTGCACTGCTATGTAAGATGCTCACAGGTTCTGAAAAACTAATATTTAGAACCATGATGTCAATAATTCTATTAAAAAACTGCCTAAGTCTGTTGGATCCTCAGTGTGCAGAGACATACTTGTGCTAGTTCTCATCTAGCTGGCATGCTAAACAGAGAATGAGCAATGGCTAGCCATGCCAAGTACACCACCACTTGGACCCTGTAGGTAAGTATTTGGCTCAACTAAATCAGGGTGCTGCTGCCCAGGCTGCTTTGGCCCATCTACTATTTTCAGCATGCTAGGCTGATGTGAACTAGCACCAGTATGTCTGTGTGGGAGCTGGGAATCACGCCCGCAACTCTAAGTGTAGACACAGCTCAAGGGCATACCTACGTTTAACATGCTACATATAGCAGCATCCAACGCTTCGGTGTAGACGCTACCTACGGCAATGGGAGGGATTGTAGGTCATCTTCCTCCTCGAGAGGTAGTAGTTAGGTCAATGGAAGATTTCTTCTGTCTTGCATGGGCACTTAGATTAGCTTAACTAGGCTGCTCAGGGGGTCTGGATTGTTCACATCCCTGACTAACAAGAGTTCCAAAGGGGCAGCCGTGTTAGTCTAGTAAAGCAAAAAGCGCAAGGAGTCTTGTGGCATTTAAAGACTAAAAGATTTATTTATCGCATGAGCTTTCGTGGGAGAAAATCCCACGTCGTCAGACGCTTTGAAGTGGGGGAACTTACAGAATGGGATGAAAATAAATGCAGGGGAGTCCCCAGCATTTATTTTCATCCCATTCTGTAAATTCCTCCTCTTGAAAGCATCTGACGATGTTGGATTTTCTCCCACGAAAGCTCATGCGATAAATAAATCTGTTAGTCTTTAAATGCCACAAGACTCCTTGCTTTCTTTTTCCTGACTAAGTGTTAAACTGACCTAATTTTCTAGTGTAGGAGACTTAACTTCAACAGAAGCTATGAGACTTCAGCATATCTCACTATTTTGACCATCGCCCCCTTATTCCTTACGTTCTACAAGCTTCACCCTTTCCGCGCAACCACCCCTCTATGTTCCCAGCCTGTTTACCCTACCACATCTGTTAACATGTATTGCCATCTTTCTATCTTGTGTTGGCTACCTATGCCCTTAGTGCTAACAGATGACAACTCCCAACTCCTGTGTCATGGTTCTGCTCTCAGTCCCTACCCTCACTCTGATCTCAGCCAACCTACCATCCTCCCACCCATCTCATGGGATCATAGCTAGGTAAGAGCGGGGCAGACAGAGATGAAGCAGCTGTATGCTGCAGTGCAGTGGGCGAAGAGGGAGACAGGAGAGGAAAATCACAGCACAATCTGTGGGTTAAAGATGTGAACTACAGGTTTGGAGTTTTGTGTCTGTGGACAAACACAATGCTTGGTGTGTTGGGAGCTCTCAACAGGGAAGTGGAAAGGAGTGAGTGGGTAGGTGATGCTATGACCAAATGCACTCCTATATGCAACAGCCTAGACACCACTCAAATAATCTTTGTACAAAATATGCCCCATGAGTTATCACTTGAAAACTTACTTAGTAACTTGCTGGTCAATAATATCATGGTGAAATGTATGTAGTAGTATATATAACTAACAACAAAGGCCAAAATTCAGTCTGAAATGTGCTTAGCAGACAAGTCAGGGTAAACAAATTTCTCAAAAACAAAGGAGAAGCTAATGCTTCAGCAAAGCTGACAAACCATCACATGTCCAGTGGTCATCCTTTGAAAAGAAAAGGGAGTAGGAACAGATCAATCTGCATTTTAGCAAAAAAAAAAAAGGGAGCATTTTTCACCACCAGACTAGCTGGCTCCATTCTCATAGCAGAAATGAACTTTATCTAGTGGTAACCTTACGGAAAATGCATTTTAAAGGACAACTGAGCTATAAAAATGATCAGCAAAAATATCCCAAGCTGTCATTCATTACCCATCTTTCTCTTTCACCTAGGAAGACAAAAGAAAACACCTTTGGGAGCAGATTCTGGCCTAAAAATATGGTCAGCAATGTTACTTACACTAACTGGTCACCTTGAATCAAGTCTAGTTTGTTAACTTTTAAAACTAGAAGTACTATATTGTTATTTTTCTTGTAACCACTTCTGACTTTAATTTCTTATATTCGTTTTCTCTTAAAACTTATTCTCTTACAGCTAAATAAGCTTATTCTATTCAAACCTGAGCCAGAGTTGTGAACTGTGTGGGTAACTCATTTATGTAGTAAACTGTTCTATATGATCCCCTTAGATGGGGAACAGACCTAGCACATCTGGGCTGTCCAGAGAAGGGCTGGAGAGTGCAGAACACAAGTTTTGGCTGGATATTAGAAAAAACTTTTTTATTAGGTGAGTGGTGAAGCATTGGAATAAGCTACCCAGGGAGGTGGTGGAATCTCCATCTTTGGAGGTGTTTAAGGCCCAGCTGGACAAAACCCTGGCTGGGATAATCTAGTGGGAGTGGTCCTGCTTTTTTGGCAGGGGGTTGGACTAGATGACCTCGTGGGGTCCCTTCCAACCCTATGATTTTATGATTCTATGATTTTGGGAGGAAATTATGGATGAAGAGTGTGTTGGGTTCACTCTGCAAGTGGTAACTAAGGCTGGTTGAAGCCAGAGGAGAATGACGTGTGGGCTAGTAGGCTGCAGCTATATACGGACGCTCATAACACAACCTGCATGCTGGAAGGCTGTTTGTGAGTGGCCCTGATGGGAGCTACAGAAGCAGTGCATAGTGAAACACAAGTTTGCAGGTTAGGGGTGACAGCCCATCACTGGTCTAGACTATGCCCGAGAACATCAGATGCTCTGGAAAATGTGCTCCAAATACCTGTGTGCACCCCCATACACTTTACTTCTTTTTCCTGTTCTCTCTTATCCACATAAAAATGGATACTGTGCATCACCCACACAAGCCTGGTGGAAGATGACTGGAGCATGGTCCCACACAAAAAGTGACAAATCATTTCTAAGTTGGTCTAATAGGGATCATTCTTGAATTACACAGAGCTCTTTCCCACATGCTCTGTGGAGCCCACCACACTGTTTCAGCACCGCTTGAGGATCCCTTGGACATGGCTCAAGAGGTTGATTCAAATATTAAAGTAAGTCTCCTGCACAGACACTATCCAGCTAAAGGCTTACTTCTTAGTCTCCTGCTTATCCTACTCTGCCAGTGCTGAATGTCACCCTCTAATCAGGTGCATGATACAGGTTTAAAATCTGACCTAACAACCTTGACATTAATATTTTAAGTTACAACTCTCAATTCTATAATACCAATAGATCACTTTATGTGCAGATTTAATTAACAATCCAATCAGTGAAAATAATACTTTGAATTTATATTGCACATTTCATCAGAAGATCAGAGACATGTTACAAATATTAATTGTCACAATGTCCCTGTGAAGTTGCTAGGTATCAAACTGATTTTGTAATGGGGGAAACCAAGGCAGTGCATTCTGACTTGGCCAAGTCTGCAGAATAAATCTGACAAAGACATCAATAGAACCCAGGGAGTTTTCACTGAGGATGTGGAATTAAATATGCAGGAATGTATAAAGGGGTTCATTTTCCCTTACATAAATTTCTGCTTCTGTAGTACAGTACTGACATACAAACCGAAGCAAAACCCATTTCAAAGTTTACTTTTCCCCAAGCAGATTAAAAGCCCAATTACAACGACAAAGCCCATTACAAACCAACCCCATACTACACTACTTACAGTTTAGTCCCACTGTGCTTTCAAGCCATCTGGGTCAGGACTTAGTCTAATCACTGCTTCTAGCCCTGGGTCTCCAGGAGGCACTGCCAGGCCCAGACCTTTTCTCCAATGTACCTGGAATGTGGAACACCACACTCTCTGGCCACCCTAAATCCCAAAACCAGCGTCTTAGAGCTCCAGAGCCTCAGTCGCTACCCACACGTCCTCAGAGTTCCACTCAGGCAGTGCACACACTGGGCTTTTTAGTGTAATCACTTCAGTGACAACATGGCAGGAAAACAAGGAATGCACACTTAGCAAAGGAGTTTCTAACCACATTGACTTCACTTTTCAAAAGCAACAGATTGCTCAGACATCATGGGGAGGATGTCTGATCTCTTCCTTCTGTGAATTTGAGTTTTGTTAGCATTTCAGCCTGAGTCCATCCTGCAAGTCTCCTGATGTGGGGATGGCTGGCCCGATGTACAGAACAGAAACTCACCTTAGCATTGAGGTGGAAGTCCTACCTACGTGCTCCAGATCCACTAAGAAACTTCAGATCCAACAGTTATGCTGCCTCTGGCCCCATCCTACCCCCTTTGCAGACACCCTGGTAGAAATGTCTAGTTCTACAGGAGAAGCTTCATAGTTAATAGGCATTTGAGCTGATAGCCTCACATTGTTCTCTTTGATGGTCTTTTCAAATGAGGTTTCCTGGGCATGGCAGCTATCTATAGTGCAGTCAATAATCTGCCCTTGGGCAAATGCAAACTTGGGCTCAACATGTGGTACAAAATAAATTTCATCATCTGACAGAAACAGCCCACTCTGCCACAAAGTTTTTTTTCTGGGGAGATCTGCAGATCAACTTAATAAAATCACTTCCTCCAGCAGTGTAGTTCTGTGGCAACAGGAATGTATTCTTCATCAATGGAGTGCAGTGAACATGCCAAGCTGAATAGCATGTGTAACTCCTCTTGACTGACACTGAATTCCACTGGCAGTGTAGACCTGGCCCGAGTCATGCTTTTCGCTACCGTTCATCTTACCTGGTTAGGCTGTCATCTATTTGGGGCGGTGCCTGTCACCATTTGTTTGTAAACCCCACAGCAAAATAAGACCCTGATGCTGATGGGGACCCTAGTCACTCCCCTGATGCAAAACACACATTATAACTACCCACCAAGTTTGAAAAATTTGGATACATGTTTGTTCTAAAACAGGCTAACAATTTCATTAGGTGCCTCAGCATCAGTGTGCTAAGGGGATTAGAGGGCTCAGGTATACGTGGAACACACACTAACTATTCTGAGTGTTTAGATAACATCCAGCTGGAAAAGAAATGTTCACTACATCTGTAAATGTTCTAATTATTCTTCTGGAAGAGCGGGAGACCTGGCAGCAGTAAAAAGTCAACCCTCAATTTCTTTCTTAGCCAACAATATTGTTAATGACTACGGCTACCAGATGTCCGGCAAAAGGAGGATGCGTCCTCCTTTTTGCCTTTACATCCTCTGTCCTACATGCATTTTAAAAATAGGTGCTTTTGTCTGGCTTTTTAGTGATCAGGAGCAGAACATTAAAAACCCCTCTAACAGCCAAGTTACGGAGCAGGGAACGGTCCCCCAGAGGCTGGAGATCGGAGGGCGTCACATGCACACACCGCCCAGTCACAGCTCAGCACAACCCAGGCCTTCTCTCTAACAGGCTCAGGTATCCCTTGACTCTGGATGCATTCTTGTGAAGCTGCCTGGATAGCTTAGTTAGTAGTACAGGTGTCTTTTAAGCTTGGGATTGAGGGTTCAAGACCTGTGAAAGGCACTTCTGTTTTTGGCCCTTGCTCCCTACAAAACAGCTAAATGGGGGGGGGGGGAGAGAATAGGGATACTAATAACATGAAGGAAAATAAAGTCTACCATAAATAAAATTACTAACAAGGACCAACTAAATAAAACCACTAACGGGGCAGGTTTGAACTGGACAAACAATTTAGGACTTTTTTTTTTTTTTTTTTTTTAAACTGTAAAAATGAGCTGCTGTGGAAAATGAAAAATGAGAAGTGAGTTAACTGGGTTTTTTTTCTTGGTTCTTTTAAACTTTTTTGGGTACTTTTCATGTTCATATTTGAAAATTTAGTTTTTTTAACCTTAGTCTCATGAACATTAATGAAAAGGTCATGAAAAACTTCTATTTAATGAAAAACCCAGTTTTTGGTAAAACAAATCATTTTGGTAATTTTCTTTATTTTAAAATAATTTAGAAACATGATATTGTGCAGTTTTATTTGTGCGTTCATTAATCATTACCCATTTTCCATAACATAATATGGTAATAACAGTTACATTAATACTACATTTTCTCTACATCCTCCAATGTCCTCCTTTTTGGACCTCCCTGTCCTCCTCTCTGTGTTTTGTATCTGGTAACCCTATTAATGACAATAGAAGCATAATGTTCCCTGCTCTAAATGCAGGCATGGACAATATCATTCATGCCACTGTGCACCAATGAGTGATACTAGTGCCTGGGGAGAGTGGAAATAGTGCAGATTCTACAACTTTATTTTCTTACAAGTCCTGGTTGCCCTGCAAAGACAAGCCAGCTCAAGGAGAGTGAGTTGAGGTAGTTACATACATCAACAGAATTAGAATTATTTCCAAATTCTCATCAGTTAAACCAGAGAAAACCCACAGAAGAGAATGGAGTTGCAGAGGTGTAACAAGGAAACACTCTCCTTGATTTTCAGAGCTGACAGTTAGAAAAGTGTCTTTTCACTTGTAAACCAAAGATCTGGGTGTCATAAACACAGGATAAAAATGGAATCCCAAGATGCTATTTTTTAAGTCACTCTTCAGAGTAAAAATCACATTGTTTAATATCACCACCAGGCACTAGATCATAGATGTTTGCAGTATTGTAGCTGTCTTGGTTCCAGGATATCAGACACACAAGGCAGATAAGGTAATATCTTTTTTTAGTGTACAAAGTTCTGTTCACGCAGGAGAAGCATTGGAACTTCAGAGCTCTTCACACTTGAAGAAGAACAATGTAGCTTGAATGTTCATCTCATACCAGTAGAAACTGGTCTAATAAAAACATATCTTGGGCATTCAGAGAAGCTGTGATGAACTGAAGTTTAGTTAAAGCTAACTTACGGCTAAAGGATTGTCCGCCTATAAAACATAAAGCATTAAATATACCATTTCTCCTTAACATCTTGCTGTTGAGCTTTACTTCATCATTTGGGGGTGGAGAAGAAGAAAAAATGGAGAACTAGTCCTCTTAGGGTGTTAAGAGCTACAGAAAGACATTCAACTTCACACACTTTTGCACAAGATCAAATAAGAACAACTGCTCAATCACATTAGAAGCCAGTCAAACTGTTAAAGGTTGCCATCTTTCCAAAAAACTTGACAGTTATCATCTCATGAACTAGGTTTAAGTTTCTTAAAGTTTCTTTATGGTATCTAAAAAAGATATAGTGCAATATACTTGCTATGCATGACACCTGCAGTTTGTCTTGCAGAACTATTAAAGATGGTAATCCTATATTCACATGATCTGAAAGATTTTTAAATATGGTCTACTTCCTACATCTCAGTGACTGCGAAAGGGAACAAAGAGTCAGTGCTTTACATAACAATCTTATTTATCGCAAGAGCTTTGACAGGAGAATATCCCACTTCATCAGATGCTTTGAAGAGGGAGTTGCAAAGTGGGATATTCTCCCACGAAAGCTCATGCGATAAATAAATCTGTCAGTCTTTAAGTGCCATAAGACTCCTTGCTTTTTTGCTTTACTAGACTAACACAGCTGCCCCTTTGGAACATAACAATCTGTTATACGGGTTCAATTAACCTAAACCATTCCTGTAAGCAGAAGGACAAGTTAGACTAGATACACAGCTCAGTGCCTAGAAGTCACTTCCAGTCTCATTACACAAGAATGTTTCACAGATACGAAAAACAGAACTTTAAAAAAATTCCACCAGGGACTGCATTTGAAGGCAGATATTTTACATGCTGCCTGACTTTTCTTCAACAGATTTACTTTTGATTGTGGTAGCTAAGGCTGAGCCAGAGATGTATGAATCCCAACACTACAGGGGAATTCCCTGTTCCCTCAATCCTGAAAACTCATTTCCTTTCATTCACCCCTCACTTCTAACTTGAACCAAGACTTAGATTATACTAGTCTGTCAGCAATTCTATCATCAAATAGTCATCAGTTAGTTGCAAAAATCTGACAGCACCATTTATCGTATCAGGAAATGGTGTCAATCCATATACAATACCCACCTAAAAATAAGTCAGATTCAGTTACAATTGAGAGACTGCATAAAAAAGGAAAGAACACACCTTAAATAAATTCAATACAACACATCTGCTTCCTTCTGAACCTTAATTGCTACAGTTCTGCCACCCACAGACTGCACATATCATGAATATGGACCATATTTATTGGTTTAAGAACATGTGACCTGATGACTAGAGGGTTAGTGTGGCTTTCATACATTAGAATATACTTAACTTTATATAGGTCTGCATGGGCTCTGCTTCACATATGATGCAAAACTTTTGCACCAAAGGATAGGTGCATTGAGGACTGCACCAGGGGTTAAAGTAGGCCAGAATGCACCAGAACGTCATTCCAGGGCCCACTATTTTTAGTGCTTCAGCATTCTGGGGCCCTGAAAAATACAAAATGGAGCCGGAATGCTGTGTTCCGGGGCCCACCAATTCAAAAACATCGATACTCACACACACTTAACTCCCCAAAGTTCTGCTCAACCTTTCATGCCCATCTGAGCCCTGTTTACTCTGCCTGCTCCCTACATCTCTAGTCACTATCCTACAGCCCTGCTTGCCCCCATGTCCCTCCCCCATTCCTCTCCCTCCATGTTTCCTACTACACCTCTCAGCACTCTTACTCACAAGAAGTAAACTAAGAGCATGGCAAATTGCATTTTGTTGTATCAACTGCCTACTACAATTCAGGAAGACCGTCTGGCAGCACTGGAATACTGAAATAGCTGATGGATTTGAAGAGTTCCATTAGCGAGTCTTAATAGAACAGATTATCCCAAACAAGGAAAAAAACCTGTCTATTCTAAAATTCTAGGACTGTCTTGTGTCCAAGAGGATAATGGACTGTGAAAGAATGTTGGAACCTGTGGGGACTACGGTTTTATAAGAAAGAATGCAAGAGAAGGTGAGGAAGACAGATACATTTTAGAATCTGTTCTTTGCAAAAGTTAGCATTTTTTTCACTAAAATAATGGCACAGAAAATCAAATGTTTCTCTGCAGAGTCACTAAACTAGATCTAGACACTGAACTCAACCAAAAATTGTGACAGATCTTTTTTTTTTAGTTAAGCAAAAATTTCAGTGCAACTTCATCAGTGAAGTTCTGTTGACATTACCATAACAGCACATGAAAAGACCAGCATGACCAACATGAACATGTTTATATGTCCATTACGTAAGGGTAGAAGCTCAAGCCCAAAAGCTCCCTGAATTTTATACATATGTTATTGGGAACTGACTGTCCAACATTTAAAAATAAATCAAACAAGATAACAAAAAAGGATCACATTTCTGCATAAGGATTAACAGACTAAGGGTTTCAGGACTCAAGTGTTTTGGTAAAGCCTGGTCCAATGAACCTAACTCTATCCCGAGGTGAGAGAGAATTCCAAAACACAGATGCATGGGCACAGCTGTAAAGGAAGCCTGTGGATTTTGCCCATACGAGTCACAGTAAATGCCAGAAATTTCATGTGCAGTAAAACGTATTTCAGTTTTTTAAAAACAGTAAATGGATCATTCATTCACTTGGAATTATCAGTCATGGAATGCCCTCCCTGAACTCATCTATTCACTGATTGCCCTCTCCCCCAAATCTATCCAGGCCCACTTATCACTATGCCTATAAAAAGCCAGCCAATTCATCATAACTCAAAAGTGTGACTAGCTGGCAATTTATAACTACTAAAAAATAACTGCATATTCTATTGTATCCTTCCTTACCACCCACTTTTTTATATCAATTTTCTTTTTAGGACAGGAACTGAGTTTTAGTAGTGTTTACACAGGGCTTAGCATCATGGAGGCCCAGTCCTGAGTGAGGACTATGGGTACTAGTACAATATTTCAAAAATATTTTGAGCAGGAATATCTGGACATCAAGGCATACTCCACCTGATGGTCCCGTACCCAAGAGAAATTTACTGACTGCTGTGGCCAATTCACTTAGCTTAATGAGCCATTTTTTTCCTCTAGAGAGGAAAAAAAAATTCCACACAAAGCCTGACAGCAATGATGATAACTTTATTAAAAAAAAATAAGGTGCTAGGTAACTACAGGCAATTACACTGAGCTCTGAAAATTACAGAGGAACCTTGCCCAGTGGCACTCCCTCACCTCCAATCCATTACAGATCCATTGTAACATTGTCTGTGTAGACAGCTGCAGGAGTGGGGAGCCGGTTTGGATAATGGTGAAACAGTGTATGGAGGGGAACGATCAGGTTTAGCTAGCTGTCCTAAACCAGACAGAGACCTCCACTTCACTCTAGGAAGACTGCAAATGCAGACAAAAGACATTTCATTTGTCCACAGGGTCAGCTCCTGCAGCTTCCAGTTCTAGTGCATTTCATTATGAAGAGAACTTTCGTTATGTGACTTTTTTTTTTTTTAAATCTCCAGCTCCTGACAATCAAATCCTAAATGAAACATACTTTAATGCATGCAAATAAGCTAAAGAAAAGAGGATTCAGATTACAGAAAAATATAATTAAGTAGGCAAAGTAACCCAGAAGGTCAAAACCATTACTAGCCAGAGTGTAAAAGGTTGCAAAGAACACAGAGGGAATGATGTGCACACCACACACATATGTAACGACTTTAAATGGGATGCTCATTTCTTTGTAATTCACCTGTGGGGAAAAAGCTCCTTGAAATGTTAAAAGTTTACTTCTGCTAATTTCCAAAGGGGTAGCCGTGTTAGCCTAGTCCAGCAAAAAAAACCAAGGAGTCGTGTGGAACTTAAAGACTAACAGATTTATTTTTCGCATGAGCTTTTTTTGTTTTGTTTTTTTGTTTTTGTTTTTGTTTTGTGTGTGTGTGGTTTTTATTTATTTATTTATTTTTTTAAACTTCTGCTAGCCTAACTTCAGGTCCTGAAATGGCTCTGCTTTTATCAGGCCCAAAGATCTCCTAGCCTTGACTGTAGAACAGCAGCCTACTGGTGCATTGACAAGCTGATGTATTTGGAGTAATGCCACTAAACATCAAGCTGCTTTTGAACAAGAGACATGCACTAGAAAAGAGTTAGACTCTGTAACAGGGGGCTCAAACTCAAATCACCATGAGGACTCATACGTTAGCCCGAGGGTTGCACCACTGAAACCTTTTCATACAACAATATTGCAAATATCAGTAATGATCGTGTTGTTGCGGGTCACAGGAAATAAACATGCAGGCCGCATGTGGCCCCTAAAGCTGAGACCCCTGCTCTGTCATATGCCCCTGGCTGGTAGAAGAGGGAATAGGAGGGATGTGGATTTCTCAGGACTTTGACTTTGAGTCAGTGCTACCTGAGCTCTCTGAGTATGTGTTCACAGCGATCAAATTTCCATGGCTGGCCTGTATTCCGGCTTGGAGTGTATACAGCAATTATCCAGCCCCAAACGTTTGGGCTCAGGCTGGCATAGGAACCCACAAACAGGGAGGGTCTCAGAGCCCCGACTCTAGCCAAAGCCGAAACATCTACACTGCAATTTTATAAACCCGCACTCCAAGCTAGAGTCAGTTGAGACAGGCCAGCCACAGGTGTCTGAGTGCAGTGTGTGTGTGGTGGTGGGGGGAAGGAGTCTTGTGGCACTTAAAGACTAACAGATTTATTTATCGCATGAGCTTTCATAGAAGAAAAAGCATCTGATGAAGTGGGATTTTCTCCAATGAAAGCTCATAAATCTGTTAGTTTTTAAGTACCACAAGACGTCTTGCTCTTTTTTTTTTTTTTTTTTTGGCTTTACTAGACTAACACAGCTGCCCCTTTGGAACTTGAATACAGTGTTGGCATTTACATGAACATTTCCTGAAACCCTCACTGAGGAACAAGGGTTTCAATAAATGGATTGTATTTTTATAGAGAGTTATTTTTGCAAAGTGAATTTCATTGCACTTGAAGTTGAAGGAAAGCTTATGTTAGCTAAGGCCATGTATAGTAAAAGCAAATAAAGTAAAAGCATCACATACTCTTCCTCAATTCTGTCCTTCAGCACATTCTGCTATACCAGTCCCGCAGATTTCTTGAACAGAGAGTGCCCATTAGCTGAAACTGCCTGGAGGGCTGGGGATTAGGCGGAGACTACATTCATTCTTATTTGTTAAATCTTTTAGTCAGGGTTAGAATCCAGGTCCGAAAAGGTGAACAGCAGGGGTAGCTGTGACAGGTTAGTTCAGCAAAACAAGCAAGTAATCTTGTGGTACTTTTAGAGACTAAAATTTATTTATTACATGAGCTTTCATGGGAGAAAAATCTCACTTCAGATGCTTGATGATGGAGAATTTACAGAACGGGAAGAAAATAAACACGGCAAAGTGTAAGTCATAGGATCAGGTCAGACTGTTTTAGCAAATCAAAGCAGTTTAGATTCAAACAGAGTGGAACAGCATATTAGTAGGAGGGGAGGTAGAGAATTTGACACCATTAACTTCGACTTGAACAGAGATATTAGTTGGCTTTCTTATTACAACAGGTGATTTTGCCTTCTACCTCCCCTCCTAATAAGCCATTCCACACTGTTTGTAAACAACTGCTTTGATCTGCTGAAATAGTCTGACCTGATCCGATGACTTACACTTCCCTGCATTTATTTTCTGTCTATTCTGTAAGTTCTCCATCTTCAATCATCTGACAAAGTGAGATTTTCTCCCATGAAAGCTCATGTGATAAATAAATTTGTTAGTCTTTTATAGTGTCACAGGACTCCTTGTCTTACAAATTCTTCACAGATACCTGTTTATTGGATACCAATAATTTCTGCATGCTTCATAATATACTACATTAGCTATATTACCTCTTCCAATCCACATCTTATAATGGTCCCTTTTCTCCATCAACCAAACACGCTCATTTTCAGACAGACAGCAAACCAGAAAAAAGAAAAACTATGCCTACTCAAGGTGACACTTAGCTGGGCACACATCAAAAAAACATGAGTGCATGGAAGCTGTGTAAGACTAAATTTCTTCACATTGTAGGGCCATAAACTTTTCACTAAGGTGAGATGCTGTGGGGTACAGTTTAACATCACTGTTGGGACAATTCAACCATTTTTGTTAAGCATTAGTTCTTGCCACATATTACTCTCTATTCAGAACAATGAATAGAGAATCAGGTTCGCAACAGTGGGAACTGATTTTATTTTCAAGCCCAATTCATAGGACCAATGAAATCATCACTCCTTATAATGAATAATTTTGCTACAGTTAAGAGTCAATTTTCCACAGTGGTTGTAAAAAAAATTTTCAGCCATCTAAAATTGAAGTAACAGTGGGTTTTTTTAAAAACACAATGTCATTTAGGATGCAAGTGGAGATTACTAATAATACATTATCAAAAAGAGGAGGAAAATTCCAGCAATAACAGGAATACATTAAGCTACCAAAGAGTCTACTAGCAAAAGGCAAGTTTGAAAGGATTCAAGCAAATAAGGATTAAAATAATCTAGTGTTTGTGCTGCAATGATACAAGCGAACAAAACTGTTGAGAGACAGTATCTTTGCCTTGTTATCCTTCAGCTATATAAATATTAGAAAAGCCAACTTGAAGATAGAAGGCGTGAAGGAAGAAGTATTTCTCCCCTATTTGATTACTTGTCTAATTTATTTCATCCTCTCTGGACTAGTGCCTTTTAAATATTCCTCCTGCACAGCTGTTGATTTACTCCTCAATAGAAGTCATGGTGATTGAAGCCAGAGCAAATGGCAATTATCCATTCCCATCTTACTGGCCTGCTGATTCCTCAGAACATTTCAAAGCAGATTAACACAGACAATAGGAAAGGACTGGACAGAGCACAGTGGATTTATGAGGAAAGGAACTATTTGTTTTACCAGGACTGAATACTACTCATTTCCATTTATAGTGAACTGGCGTGTGTTTTATCATCAGTAACAGAAAAAATAATTAATTTCAATACTTGGAAATGGTTATTTAAAACACTGGTTCATGACTTCCAATAGCGAACTAAAATAATTGTAAGCAACAGACTTTAAAAAAATGTATATGGCACAAACAGCATGTGGTTTTCCAAATGGTGAGGAGCAAAAGAAGAGAAAACTGTCAGACTACTTCATGATCCAAAGGGACAGCTGTGCTTTGATCTGACCTTATCTTCCTCTGTATGCTGTGCCCCAGTGTTTAAATCTTACAACTGCTTTGATTAGTGTGACCTGTTCCCATGATTTAAACTCAAGAGGTGGCCTTAGGCAATTGGGGGCACTAGGCAAAGGCCCTTTACAGGACCCCCTAAGGGCCCCCAATGCCACCCTCACCAGGACTCTGTCCCCCCTTGCCGCCCTAACTCCCATGGGGGGGGGGAGAAGTGGGGGGCCGTGGACCACAAGGTCCAAAAGCTGTGCTGCTTGCCTGCCAGACTGGCCTCTCTCCAGTGGGGTGGGAGCAGTGCTCCCTGCCTACTCCCAGGTGGCTGCACCCCCCCCAGGGGGAGGGAGGAGAGTGGCTGGCGCAGTGCTGTGGCTTGCTGGGAGTGGGGCCCCCTAGAGCAGCCCACTCGCAAAGTTCAGGCCACTTCATCCCTGGCCGCCACAGACCTCGAAGCAAACACAATTCTTTGGAGTGGGCCGCTCCAGGGGGCCCCACTCCCAGCAAGCCACAGCACTGTGCCGGCCGCTCTCCTTCCTCCCCCTGGGGAGGCACAGCTGGCTGGGAGCAGGCGGGGAGTGCTGCTCCGCCCCTCCTGGAGAGAGGCTGGTCTGGCAGGCAGGCGGCAAAGCTTCTAGTCTTGGTGGTCTGCCACCCTCTGCTTTCCCACTGCCCCACGAGCGCAGGCGTAAGTGAAGCAGGCGGCCGCTACAGGGCCCCCTTACAGCTCGGGGGCCCTAGGCGACCGTCTGTTTTGCTTACCCCAAAAGCCACCTCTGCTTAAACTCCCCTGCATTTATTTCCTCCCATTCAGCAAGTTCCCCCATCTTTAAAGTATCTGATGAAGTGGGATTTTCTCCCATGAAAGCTCATGCAATAAATATATTTTTAGTCTTTAAGTGCCACAGGACTCCTTGTTTGTTTCAGACTACTTCACAAAACTTTTGTCTACAAAGAACTGGGTTCAAATTTAAAATCACCACATAAAATTCATTTAAGGGTCTCAATCTAGTTCAGTGTGCACCTGTCCACATCACAAAGTCACCACGCAACGTAACAAAGTCTGCTCTGAAACAATCACTTATGGAACGTTCTAATTGCAAAGGTCTCTATAAAAGGATCAGTCCCCGCAGCACTCATCTGTGGAAGGTAAACATAATGCTCAGTTTACAGATGAAGCAACTGAAGCATGATGAGTTATCCAAGCTCACTCGGAGTCAGTAGCACAGGTGGGGTTGGAAACAGAACTTCCTGCTTCTCAGACCCAAGTGCAGTGGACTGAACTCTTGGGAGAAGCTTGTCACTGGAAAAGTAAAACCTGCTACCCCTCTGACGGAGCTGCTCTGGGCTCAGGATTAGAATGGCAAAAAATGATACAAGTTAGCACTGATGTATATGAGGTATATTCCTCTGACAGAGGAAACTTTTACATTGCTTTCAAATGAAATATTCATCTCCAAGCATAATCATGCATTCACACTAAAATGTAAAAGGATAAAAAAGATTTATAGACCCATTTGAGTTTTGCAAACACTTGTTAGTAAGCAAACATCAAAACCAGCATAATGTAGATAGCTGTACCTTGGCTAGCTGCATGCTATGTATTAATGGAGTGGCATAAGGGAAAAGTCTGACACACAAAGTATTCACTTAATCATGTGCACTGTTGCTTGTGAAACATGTATTTGTTTTGTAACAGGCTGTTAGTAGATTGTGACCTGTATGCTCTATCAAATTTTCACAAATCTTCTAACAGAATTTAGAACACCTGTTTTGCAACATAAACTCAGATGTGAGACAATTTCCTCTATGATAAACATTTTTGCACTAATGACTAACTATATTGTAAAATGAATCCAAGGGCCTTCTTTTAATATGAATATGGTTTAACTTGTAGCTCCTCTTTTCCTTGTTTTTAATCACTGCTTCTGCAAATCAACCTCTCTCTTGGTAAGCTTAAAGCAACATACAAGTGCTGAAACAAAGTATGGAAATGGAAGCACCACTATCTTCCAATGCTAAATCAAGAACTTTTTTTATTCTGAGGAGCTGTACCACTTTCTGCAAGCATGCTCTTTAGAAACTGTATTGGCTTCCATTGTTCAGGGGACATGAAGGGATCACAAATTCAGCCAGGGCAGACTGCTGCACAGCAAGTCTTTCAGAAGCAATAGGCCACGTGGCCACAAACAATCGAGCTTACAAACTCAGGAGCTGTGAAAATCTATACTAGAGTCACACTTAGCAGTTTGCTGAACAATGCTAAGCTTCTACCTATGGTGATATTCTGGAGGGATGAAATCACTTCCTTCCTCTAAATTTCATCTACATGCCCTCTGCAGATTGCAGGCAAAAGGAATTTTTATGCATCTGAACCAATCTTTCCTCCCAATACATCTCTTATCTTCCTTCCAGTCTCTCTCATTATTATGAGTAAGCAGGAAACAATGCATAGTCTGGGGAGCTGGTGGAGGAGACAGTCGACTACACCTGTAGCTTTAACTTAATATTCACTTCAGACACACTGAGGTGAATTTAAAAAATCTCAGCACAAGCTGAACCCCTGGCAGTACAGTAAATCATTTGCTTCATTCCATGTTTGGGATAAAGTGATTAGGATATGCAATAAAATACGAAAGACTAAAGTAGCTAGAGCATTATTTGCTTTCTACAATTTGAAAGAGGATTTGTTAAACAATCAAAACACCCTGAAAGAGAGCAGCACAATCACGTTCAGTGGCAACAATCCCAGTTTTATGGGTAACATTTAGGTGTGTTTGCTTAATGGGAACCCATTGTTTTATAAAATAAAATCTGGTTCACTTCAGATTTGTTTATTTTAAAATACCACTTCCTGCTTTGCTGTATATTTGTTTATAACTCATTCCTTAGAGCAACCATTAATATTATTTCCAGATTTAGCTTGTTTTGTACAGGTACTTTCAGTTAAGAGCCAAGGTGCCCTTTAAGACAGGCTCCATCTTTTACTCCGTAGGTACAGAGCCCAGCACACTGAGCAGCACAGAAATAATAATCAGCAAGAGAAAGTCAAGGTAAACCCCAACAAGGAACAAGGTCCTCTTCTTCAAAGATGTAAAATCAGGTACACAAGATTAATCTTCCAACAGGACAGTGAACCATTAAACAATGCACTCAGACAGATCTGATTAAGATGCAGCTTAACACCAAGATTTTACTTTTGGTTAGGGCTGGGGAACTTGATTGACATTAGACTGACCTGAAGTTATTGGGTTCTGAACCATTTTGACCCATACCATAGTAAGAGAGGGTACGAAACCCTCTGAGGAAGTGGGATTCTCTCCCATGGGAGCTCATGTGATAAATAAATTTGTTAGGCTGTAAGAGTGCCACCAGACTCCTTGTTTGCCATGCCATAGGGGCTCTGATAATGACATGATGGACTACTTCCACATCAGCGCTTCCATTTCACTCACAGGTAAAACTGTCTGATCTAAATCTTAAAACTCAATGCTGGAACTAAAAATTATTCTTATTTTTTCCACCTTATTTGAACACTAAAATGTTAAATAACTGTAACAACAGGATTTAATTAGGAGTAGGACAAAAGCTGATGCAACTCATGAACAAATGTCTATGTCCCTGAGTCACTCGCAACAGGTAAATACGTACAATCTGAACAAGCACCAGTTTTATAAAAACTGCAGTTAATACCATGCAACACAGTGGCTGTTTCTATAGTACTGGTTATGTTACCTATTAGGAGCAGGGGTTAAAATTAGCCAGAACATGGGGGAATGCTGTTCTGGTACCCACTATATTTACAGGCTCAGTGTTCCAGCCCCCCAAAAATTGAAAATGGTGCCAGAACGCTGTGTTCTGGGGGCCTACCATTTAAAAACAGCAGGCCCCGGAATGCAGCATTCCAGCTTCATTTTCTATTTTTAGGGGGCCAGAATGCCAAGTTTCTAAAAGTAGCAAGCCCCAGAACAGCGCTGCCCCACATTCCAGCAGGGCAGGAAGTTCTAAAAACTCCACCCCTAGTCTGGTCTCACTGAGCATGCTCAGCTCTGAGCATGCTCAGTGAGACGAAGCTCTAGGCCGAATCTTCAGCCCAGGCCCCCTTTAACCCCTGATTAGGAGGAAGGAAAGGACTAGGTCTATAAAATAGTGTTCAAACAAAGGCTGGATTGTACTGAGAGTGGGATTTCAAAAATCCTCAGCATGGAGCTAATTCTGCTCCCAGTGAAGTCAGTGGGAACTTTCTTATTGGTTTCAGTGGAAACAGAGTTATCTTGACATGTACTTTCGAAAATTTTCACTCAACCTATACACTTTAGAAGAGCCTTCTCTAACCCTTCCTATTTATGCATAGGTATTTAATGCATGCCCGTGCACACATAAGGGACAAAATCCATGCAATCAAACTGTAGAACTATGTGAAATGCATCTTGTGGGCTTCAATCTGAACCTTTTTAGGCACTGTGCCTATTAATGCATCTCTACTAGGACCACTTCCAGTATTCAAAATTCTCAAATTCAGAGAGCCATCCCCTATTAAACTGCCAGCATTTCTTTATTTCCATTTACCCCAAAATGTTATCCTCGAAATGATCTGGTGAACAATTTTTTAAGACACAGGTGTTAATTGTGCTAAGATTTTTTTGTTTTAACGCTTACAATAGTAGCTATCTTTCACTAAAAGGAGGAGCGCCAGGCTATTGCATGGCACGCACTGTTATCCCTCAAAGGGGGGCTTTTCAGACACCCTCAGCATTTGTGTTATGTCAAAGTCAAATGCCTTTGGCAGGCACGAGTAAAGAAAAACAACCCCCCCAACACACCTTACTGCAATTTTATAAAATTTCTATGTAAAAAATTACTGATATGCCACATATGTATTTCCTAATCCTGTGGTTCCCCAGCTGGGGTCCACAGACCCCTGGGAGGCCACAGAGTGGCTCCAGGGGGTTTGTGAACAGGCTGGGAGCTTGGGCCGGATGCCGCCAGGGTCCTGGGTTCCCATGGAGACCCAGGCTTCCAGCCAGCAGGGAGCCTCCCCCAGGCAGACTGTTTTTAAAACTCTCATCCTGAGCAAAGCATGCTCAGGGAGAGTAGCCTGGGGGGAGGCGGGACAGGTGCCTGCAGCTCCAGAGGCCAGATAAGGGGAGGGAAAGAGGTGGTGGTGGTGGGAGGGGGGGTTTGAGGATGGGGAACCAGGAAGGGAGGCAGAGAACAGGCGGTGGATGGGGAAGATTGGAAAAAGGGGGCCGGGACAGGGGGCCATAGCCACGGCACTGCCACCCCATCTACCTGCCGGGGAGCGAGGGCTGCTGCAGCTATGGCCCCCTACCCAGGGACCCCACTCCCCAGCAGGAGACCAACACAGGCCAGATTCTGACCCTGCATGGGTCAGGTTCCACCCATGGTGGTGCTGAGGGGTCATGGGGTCTGCCAAGTTTTTTCCCCTTACAAAGGCGTCTCCCACCTTAAAAAGGTTGAGAACCCCTCTCCTAATCTATTCCAAAGATTTTAGTTTAAAATGAGAGTTTCATTATTAAGGTAAGCATTGATTTATGGAGTCTAAGAGGTAAATGCAAAAAACTGGTGTTCCAATGAATTGTTAACTGGTATTAAAACTAGCATAAAATTAAAAGGTCTGCCCCAGGTAAGCCTGGAAGTGGGATTAACGTCAGACTTCATGCTACTGGTTTTGGAGGCTACCAGAAATCTAATTAATTTGTTCCTAAAATGTTTGCCTGGTACTTGAAGGGAGTTAACACATTGCTTATAAATTCAAATTCTTGGAAAAAACAAAGGTTTTAGGGCCATTATGCTCCCAGGGCATTCACTCCTCAGTCAATTCAGAGCATAGTTCAAAACAGACCTCACTTCCAAAACCCTTCTTGGATTTATTTCAGTCCATCTCAGAGACTTGGTCATTTCACTCCACTCTTGCTGATCTAACATCAGCCCCCTATATCTACCTTGGAAGCCTATATGGAGACAAGAGTCGTCTTCTTCAGCTCCAATAATCTCGAACCACCCTTTTAAGACCTTCCATCTTTTTTTGCAAATGTCAGGGATATGACTTTTTTCTCCTTGCATATGATAATTCTTTTGTCAGCCATTTTACATAATACAGCATAACTATATTACCCAAACGTCCCACAGGTTACTCAGGATGGCTCAGAATTTTTAAGCCTTACCCAAGGTGCGCACAGTAACAATAAGAATCCTGGACTCACGTACCTAAAAAATAGAAATCTGAATGCTATAAGGAGCAGGCAGAAGGCTAGAGTGCCCACATTGCCTTTACCTAGACCGAATCAAGAGTCTGTCATCACTGGAACATGAGACTTCGGGAGTCTTAGACAGAGTGCTCGCACACCCCGACCCCAGCTGGTTCCTGAAGTGATTTACTGTTTTGAAGGGGTTAATTCCCTCTATGACTCCAGATTCTCCATCTCAGGACTGGGAGAAAGAGCTGGTGATACTGAAAGGGGGACCACGTTATACATAGAGGTGACATCAGGAACGAGGAGACATCCACCATTCTCCATTTCCATAAGGAAAACCTGTGGGCTGATTTCATACAGAATATAGGAGGACATTGCCTAAAGGTGCTGGGGGAGAGAACAACAAATCTCTCCACCCAGATAAAGGCAAACCATCAGGGGATATCTGGGATATAGGAGACCTCTAAATGTGCCAATAAGTATCCAGACTTCTGGATTTTGACCTGAAACCCAAACTTTATGATGCCTTAACAATTAAGACAAATACATAATCTAATATCTGCAAGGGTGTATATCAACTGCTTGGGAGCAAGGGGCCTTGTGAAAATTCTCTTGGGGGGTGCTGAAATGGACAACTGTCTTTAATCTGAAAGTTGTTAACTCTTTGTGAATCAGACTGTGTCCTCTTCCCTACCTGTATAGTGCCAAACACAACAGGACTCTGTGTTTGACTCTAGCTGCCATACAATAAATATCTGATATTAATAAAAATAACTTGTAACACAATTTATGTGAAAGACAGCATAAACCGAAGTGGTACATTATGTTTTGCAATACTAGGCAGTGGTTCCCACTCTTCTCTGTTGTGGCACACCTTGATACCTTTAATTATTCTGAAGCACACCAACACAGTCTTTAAATGAACTCTGAATATTCATGAGCAAATCCACAATGCTGAGTAGTTTTTCAAAAAATTCCATGGCACACCTGGTCAGGCCTGAGGGCACACCAATGTGCCATGGGACACTGGTTGGGAAACTCTGTACTATGGTACGATGGGAAATTAAGGACAGAGTTTCTCTCATCTCTGACTTTCCTGGCTTTTGCGGTTTAATTCTAGCCTTTGTTTTATAATAGAATCATAGAAACTGGAAAAGACCATGAGAGGTCATCGAGTCCAGTCCCATGCACTCATGGCAGGACAAAGTACCCTCTTAAACCATCCCTTCCAGGTGCTTGTCTAACCTGCTCTTAAAAAAAAAAACAAAACAAAACACCAGCCTTTCATGATGGAGATTTAACAACCTACCTATGCAACTTATTCCAGTGGTTAATCAACCTGACAGTCAGGAATTTTCTTGCTAATGTTCAACCTAAACCACCCCAGCTGTAATTTAAATCCACTGCTTCTTGTCCTGCCATCAGCAGATGAGGAGAACAATTTTTCTCCCTCCTCCTCCTAACAAGCTCTTAGGTACTTGACAAATATTATTTCCCCTCTCAGCCCTAGTCTACAGTTTTTGGCGGAAACTCACTGGCATTTATGCAAGCCAAGTAGAATGCCTTGTGTAAATGCTGGTGACTTTCTAAGCTGCCTGGACACACTCAGGAAAGCCGATCACAAATGGCTTGCAGTTGGCTTCCCCTAAGCCTTCTGGGGGCCCAGACTCCCAGTGCTGACTTCCAGGAGTGCAGCAGCAAGTACATACTCACTGCTAAATGCACCTGGAATGCCGGGCTGCTGGTGGCAAATTTGCCACCACCAGTGAAGACATAACCTAAGTCTCCTCTTTTCCAGACTAAATAAACCCTGCTCCATCAATCTTCTCTCATAAGTCAAGTGTTCCAGACCTCTAATTGTTCGTGTTGCTCTACTGTGGACAAATTAGAGAAAGTCCAGATCTTTCCTGAAATGAGGCGCCCCAAACTGGACTCAATACTCCAGTTGAGGCCTAATCAGGACTGAGTAAAGCAGAAGAATTACTTCTCATGTCTCACTTAAAATACTCCTGTTAATATATCCCAGAATGGTGTTTGCTTTTTTGCAACAGCATTACATTGGTGACTCATATTTAGCTTGTGATCCAGGATGACGGTGGTTTCCAAACTTTGCGTGGGGACCCAGTACTGGGTTGCAAACCCTTAGGTACTGGGTTGTGACACCCCCTGCTCCTGCTGCCAAAAGACTGGAATGCAGTGCTCAAAGATGTAACTGTTCGGTCATGGGCACAAATGATTTTTTTCAAGTGGGTTCCCAGAAAAAAATTTGCAAACCACTGCACTATGACACCTAGATCCCTTTCCGAAGTATTCCTTCCTAGGCAGTCATTGCCCATTTTGTATACGTGCAATAGATTGTTCTTTCCTAAGTGGAGTACTTTGCACTTCTCTTTGATGAATTTCATTCTGTTTACTTCAGACCATTTCACCAGTTTATCTAAATCATTTTGAATTGTGATTCTTTCCTCCAAAGCACTTGCAAACCCTCCCAGCTTGGTATCATCGGCAAACTTCATAACTGTATTCTCTGCCATCATCTAGATCATTGATGAAAATACTGAACAGAACCAGACCTAGAACTGATCTGTGTGGTACCCCATTCATTCTGCCCTTGCAGCATGACTGTGAACTGCTGATAACTACTCCCTAGAAGCAGTTATTCAACTAATTTTTCACCCATCTCATTGTAGTTCCATCCAGGCTCTACTTTCCTAGTTTGTTAATTAGGAGGTGATGCGAGATCATATCAAAAGCCTTACTAACGTCTAGATAAGCCCCATCTACCACTTTCCTTCTGTCCATAAGGCTTGTTACCTCATCACAGAAAGCTATAAGGTTGGTTTGACATGATTTGTTCTTGGCAAATCCATACTGGTTATCATTTAACACCTTAGTGTCTTCTAAGATGCTTGCTAATGGACTCTAATTATTTGCTCCATTATTTTTCCTGGTACAGAGGTTAAGCTGACTGGTCTATAATTCCCTGGATTGTCCTTATTTCCATTTTTATTTTTTATTTTTTTTTATAGATGAGCACTATATTTTCTCTTTTTTATATAGTATAAAAGTTACACCATAAAGTGACTGTAGTTTAACCACATTTCTTAATAATTAATTGCCACTTATTAAAATACCAGAGATCCAGCAGGAGAGAAACTTTTACTCACAAATTAAACAGGACAGAGGAATTTCTTTGTATCCCCCTTCACAATGAATACTGTACCAATAAAACTTTTGTAGTGCAGGTTCACATGTCTAAGGAGTAGCAAATAACAGGAACACTCAGATCTGGTTTACATTAGCAATGAAATATAATCCATGATCATTGCAACTCTATCAGTGTGGCCAATGGCTGAAAAAGGTAATGTTGACTGTTCTCAGATTTCTACCACTATGCTCTTCATTAACAGTTTGAAACCATATAACTGATCAAAAGGCCTCTGTCTTGTCTAATTGTTAGCATGGCTGGACAGGCACTGGTGGCGAATTACAGCTAAGTAGTTTGCTGATATAAATGCTGACTCAATTCAAGAAAAACGTGCAACTCTGATATCTCCTTTAACCTCACAAAACATCCCCAGGCAATTTTTAAAGTCAAGCTGAAAAACACCCCTGGCCCCTTGTTTTTTGGAGTAAAAAAAGTCTTAACTGAAAGTGTATGAACACAGACAAACGCAAGAGGAAAAAAAGAAACCATTCCCTTGATAAGGCTATCATCAAATCCAATTTTGAGTGAGGCAGAGTGATGCACTGGAAGTCTGGGGGAGAATAGGCAGGCCATTTAGTGCCAAACAATAGCATCAGTGTGGTCAAATAGTGACAGCAGTACAACAACAATTAATCTGAATACAGGAAAAGAAGGGTTAAAAGGAGGCATTATTGCATCAAAAATGATCCTCAAATCAGCCTGACTCATAGAAGAGCAACACAAATGCTGCACTAGTTTCTCCAGTTGCACTGGAGACAGAAAAGAGATGTCCATTTTACTAGTAAAATGGTTAGCAGCTACAGAGGAGGAAAGACTGAGCTGGATGGTCTCCTGAAACACCACTTAGCCCTGACTGTACCAAATAGTGGTAGCAGGAGAATCTGTGACAGTTGCAACACTCGTTTGTGGCAGCAAGTATCACCTTTACAGGAGAAACCTCAACATATTCCTGGGCCTGGGAAGAGAATGAAAATAGAACTGCAAAAAAATTACTGGTGATTTTTTTTTTTTCAAAATAGAAAAGGGATGAAAATAAAACTCTTCTGCTAAATATTGTCATTTACCTAATCACATTATCTAGAGGGTCTTGCACAAGGACTGAGGTGTCAAAACACTGACATTTCAAGATAAAGAGGGAACCACTAATAATAGAGTATGATATTCTCATAGAACTCTCAATGGCTGGACTCCTGGGGCGGTAATGATGAGGGAAGTGTTGCTACATTCAGTTGGGAATTTTCTTTGCTTAATTCTCTCTTTTCATGTGAAAAGCAGAATCCAAAAACATCTAAAAGGATATTTCCGACATACAAATGCAAAGTGCATTATATGCAAATACAGACAAACACACACTTCACCGAGTTTCCCTGAAGACAAGATCATGGAAATTACTTTATGCACAAAATTACATCCTTTCAGCAACATGCATGTGGAAATGTTACACATACTATTACATTTCCAATTGATAAATGTTACAAGACAAGCAAGTCTCCAGTGGATCCTATGATGCTCTGGGTTACATTTAAAAAAAAAAATTCTCTGTCTTAGAAAATGAGATCGACAAGACAGACTTGCATAGCTCCTTAAAGAGGCAGAAGAAAAATAGAATGGAAATAAAAAAATGGGGTGACAATATCTTGCTGCAAGGTGCTAAGCAACTAGTTAAGGAATCTGCATGAGTGAAGTAAGTTTTTAAACATTACTCAAAAGATACTGGTGTGGCCAAAGTGAAAACAGTGTGCAGCAGAAAGGAGCCAGGAAGCCTCCTGTTGGCAAATCAGCTTTTCACTACATCTAAATTCCACAGGAGGACAAAGCATGTGAAGAAATTCTGGGGGAAGGTGGGGAAACACTGTGCACATTTGAGCTGACCCCATTTTTCTGGAAAATGATTCTCAGATTACCACTACTTTGGTGAACTTTTAATTATGTATTTCAAACAGGAAAGAAGAGGGAGCCAAACAAACATCACAGAATC
The DNA here is from genome assembly GCA_007922195.1 of Podocnemis expansa. NCBI lineage: Eukaryota > Metazoa > Chordata > Testudines > Podocnemididae > Podocnemis > Podocnemis expansa. The sequence continues at coordinate 4,580,381 of ML682061.1, read as the reverse complement.
ACAGGGTTGGAAGGGACCTCATGGTGTCATCTAGTCCAACCCCCTGCTAAAAGCAAGGCCATTCCCGCTAAAGCGTCTCAGACAGGGTTTTGTCTAATGGGGCCTTAAATGTTTCCAAAGATGGAGATTCCACCACGTCCCTAGGTAACCCATTCCAATGCTTCACCACTCTCCTAGTCAGAAAGTTTTTCCTATTATCTAACCTTGATCACGCTAGCTGCAACTTGAAACCCTTGCTCCTGTTCTGTTCTCTGTTACACTGAGAACAGCCTAGCTCCCTCCTCTTTGGAGCACTCCCTTCAAGTAGTTGAAAGCTGCTATCAAATCCCCCTTCAGTCTTCTCTTCTGCAGACTAAATGAGCCTAGTTCCTTCAGTTTCTCCTCTTAAGTCATGTGCCCCAAACCTCTAATCATTTTCATTTCCATCCCTCAGACTCTAATTTGTCAACATCCTTTCTATAGCACGAAGCCCAAAACCAGACAAAGTATTCCAGATATGGCCTCACCAGTGCTGAATAAAGGGGAATAATTACATCCTTGATCTGCTGACAACACGCCTACTGACGCAGCCCAATATGCCATTAAACTTTCTGGCAACAAGAGCACACTGTTGACTCACATCCAGCTTCCCATCCACCATAACCACCAGGCCTCTTTCTACAGTGCTGCTACTTAGCCAATCAGTCCCTAGCCTATAGCAGTACTTGGGATATTTTCCGTCCTACGTTCAGGACTTTGTACTTGTCCTTGCCGAACCTCATGAGATTTCGTTTAGCCCAATGCTCCAATTTCTCTAGGTCTCTCTAAATCCTATCCCTGCCCTCCAGCATGTTTACCATTCCCCTCAGCTTGGTGTCATCTGTGAATTTACTAAGCATGCAATCTATCCCATCATCCAGATCATTAATGATGATGTCGAATAGTATCATCCCCAGGACCAACTTCTGGGATATGCCACTAATTACTGGTTGCCAACTAGACACTGAGCCACTGATCCCTCCCTGCTGAGCCCAATCATCTAGACAGCTTTCTACCCACCTTACTGTCCATTCATCCAAACCATACTCCCTTAACTTGCTGACAAGAATGCTGTGGGAAACTGTACGAAAAGCTTTGCTAAAAATCAAGGTATGTCACATTGACGCCTATTCTCACATCCACATAACCAGCTATCTTATCACAGAAAGCAATCAGGCTAGTTAGGCATGATTTGCCTTTGCTGAATCCATGCTGATTGTTCCTGATCACTCTGTTTTCCTCCAAGTGTTCCAGAATCAATTCTTTGAGGACATGCTCCATGATTTTCCTAGGAATTGAGGTGAGGCTGATTGGTCTGTACTTCCCCAGGTCCTCCTTGTTCTCTTTCTTGAAGGCAGGCATTATATTTGCCTTCTTCCAATTATCCGGGACCTCCCCCATTCGCCACGAGTTTTCAAGGATAATGGCTAGTGGCTCTGCAATCACATCAGCCAACTCCCTCAGCATCCTCGGATGCAGTTCATCCAGCCCCATAGACTTGTGAACATCCAACTTCTCTAAGCAGTGCCTAAGCTGACCTTCCATCACCAAGGGCTGCTATCCTTCTCTCCGTTCTGTGGTACCCAGTGTAGTAGCATGGGAGGTGACCCTGCCTGTGAAGACTCTGGTTAAAAAAAAAAAAAAAAAGGCAGCATTGAGTACTTCAGCCTTTTCTGCATCGTCCACAACCTGCCCCATTCAGTAAAGGACACACCATCCCTGATCCTCTTCTTCTTACTGACAAACTTTTAAAACCCATTCCTGTTATCCTTCACATCCCTTGCTAGCTTCAAATCTAACTGCCTGTTGGCCTTCCTGATTTTATTCCTGCAGGCTGGAACAATATTTTTATATGCCTCCCTAGTCATTTGTCCAAGCTTCCACTTCTTGTAAGCCTCCCTTTTGTGTTTCAGCTCACCACAGAGTTCTCTGCTAGGCCATGCTGGGCATCTTCCATATTTGCTGTTCTTTCTTCACACTGGAATGGCACCTTCCTGGGCCTTTACTAGGGTTCCTTTAAAATACAGCTAGCTCTCCTGGACACCTTTCCCCTTCAGATTAAGCTTCCCAAGGGATCCTGCCCATCAGCTCTCTAAGGGAGCCAAAATCTGCTTTTCTGAAGTCCCAGGGGTCTGTGTTCTGCTTCTTTCCTTTCTTTCTTTGATCAGGATCCTGAACTCTCCATCTCATGGTCACTGCTGCACAGGCTGCCATTCAACTTCTTCTTTCCCAATCAATTCTTCTCTGTTTGCAAGCAGCAGGTCAAGAGGTGCAAGGCCCCTAGTTGGTTGCTCCAGAATTTGTACGAGGAACTTATCCTCATCACTCTCCAAAAACTTCCTGGATTGTCTGTGCATTGCTATACTGCCCTCCCAGCAGATGTCAGGGTAATTTAAGTCCCCATAAGAACCAGAGCATGTGATCTAGAAACTTCTGCTAATTGTCCACAGAAAGCCTCATTCACCTCCTCTTTCCAGTCTAGTGGTCTGTAGCAGACAGCCATCATGACTTCACCCTTATTGCACTCTCCTTTAAACATAACCCACAGACTTTCAACAGGCTTGTCTCCACTTTCATAATGGAGCTCCAAGCAATCGTAAAGCTATTTTAGATATAGTGCTGCTTCTCCACCTCTTCTTCCCTGCCTGTCCTTCCTTAACAATTTACACCCTTCCATGGCAGTGCTCCAGTCATGCAAGCTATCCCACCATGTCTCTCCTATTCCAAAATGGGCAATAGCTTCCCCTGATTTAACAGAGTAAGAGTACTTGTAAATGATGATTTATTGTAGAATAACTACATGTTTTTATTTCAAGAACTGAAGCCTGAGATGCTAGCTAGACATAAAAGATGATTGCCAAAGGTAACAGGATTGCCAATTGTCATAGTTTTGGTTAAAGAAAGGAAAGTTGGTCTCCTGAAACAGCAATCCAAGGTGTGTGTGACATGATCCTTTCTGAAGCATTTTTAACAACATCCATTTCTTTAGTGTTTCATGGTAAATCGCCTGGAAAAACTTGGGTAAAAGGACTTGGCACAAACTTGTTACTTGTTTTATCTTCTCCAATAGACAACTGCAATCTTACCAGAAGTCCTGAGAGAAACTAAAACAATGGCAAAAGGAGGGTGATGAATGTGGAGACATTTGCGTCATGTAAAAGTATCTGAATGAGCTTTGAGATCTTCTGAAAAATCAGTTTCCGCGTCTCTCATTTATCATCAGTTTTGCCTACCAACTCGGTGCATGCTCATCTATTAGGGTTACTTTCTCTTTGGGGAAGTGAGGGAGATGATAATTCTATAAGTGTACTGCGTGGGTCACTTGTGTTTCTATAGAGCTCACTTCTCCCTTCTGCAAGCTCTCTCCCAATGTAGCAACCCTTGCAGAACCTCGATTTCCAAGGACTGGATTTTTCCAACCCCCAAATCCAAATAACCACCCAATATACACATTTATCAATTAACAAGGTGCACCTGAGCAGACCAGGTCTATCAGCTGACCCCTTATACGTCCCTGAACTCAGCAGGCTGGGTCACACAGCACTTCTCCGCTGCTACCCTTATGTGCCCCTGTACTGCACCGGACTAGGCTTGATTATGGATCTTGGGCAGGCTGGGTCACAGAGCACTTTTCAGCTTTCACCCATGTGTGTCCCTGGACTCAATCAGGCTAATATCCCCATCAATGAGCAAACGTTACAGGGTTGTACGCATCACAGGGATCTTTGGCTAGGTAACAGAAGCGTTGCTGCAAAGTGATATAAAGAAACCAAGACCACAAAGGAGTGGGAATGATTATCTTAAGAGTCTGGAAACTGGCTTGATTACAAAAGGCATTTGATTGCACTAACAATAATAATTACAAAAGGAGAGAAAAATACCCCAAAATACCTAGTTACAGCATTAATAAACATACAAGGAAAGAAAAACACTGAGCTACAATATTACCTAGATTCTACTGTATCAAGCCTGGAGAGAGAGAGACATAATTAAACAAGGGGGGGGGATCTCACCACTCTGTGTAGCAGAAAAGTTCCCAGGTTGTGCAGATCAGGGTCAGAGGCTGGATGGAAACAAAGCTCCCACAGCAATCAGCAATGAAGAAGAAAAGCCAAGTGCCAGTGGAAATGATACAGCTTTAGATCCAAGCATAAGGACTCAGGACTCAATCCAAACTTACACAGGATTCAGACAGGATCTAATTAGGACTTCCACAGGACACACAGTACTTACTCTTGGATATGGGTAAAGGTTTTTTTTTTATAAGGACTTGTTTAAATGGCCAATACACATTCCCGGCTGGGTGTAATGGCTCAGGGACACTCACAATACAATCAGGCAGACTCAGTATTCTGGATATCAATTATCATGTCTATGACTAGAATGGTCTGATAATTGCTGAGTTTGTTCGGTTTGGTGTGAGATCCCCCATCATGCAATGCTTCCCTGCTCCTTCAATACCAGAGTTCACTGCGGTTCCTGCTTCTTTAATCCCAGGGTTCCGTGCAGTTCTTGCTTTGGAGCTTGGTTCTCCATAGTCAATGCGAATGAAGCTCCGTTTACTGTGCTGATGGCTTTTGGATATCAGTAGATAAGGATGTCCCCCACTACCTTCTCATTGTTTTTGGTTTTCAATTCAAGCAAAAGTTGGGGATGTGTGTGTCGGGGGGAGGCACAGGCAGGATACCATGCTCTGATTCGTCAAGAACACAGAGCGAACACATAACACACTGGTGTACAGATGTTAGTTTCACAGCCTGCTAAACAAACATTAATTTGAAAAGTGGCCGTCAAACAAGGACACACATCTCAGTTTTCTATTCTGCTAGCCTGCACCTCAGCTATTTGAGATGTTTTTACAAAGCTGCAAAACCATTTCTCTACTAGCTAAAGAATACACAATTAAAAGCATTCAAGGTCTGAGGTCCTTTAGCCCAAGTACAGTATATACTTCCAATACTGCTCCAGTTCAGAGAAATGGAAGACCTAATTTAAAATAAAAATCCACAATGCTATTGTCAATACGTTTCCTTTTTTGTAAAAAGACACAAACCTTTGCCTAGGGTAATTTACCGCATATAGTCATATATAAGCCGATCCATGTATAAGCCAACCCCCGTTTCTGAGCCCCAAAAGAGGTAAAATTGGGTGACCCTTGTACAAGCCGAGGTCCCCTTTTGGCCTCGAACCTTAAGCCCCCCACCCAGTGCCACCAGATTCCCCGACACCCTCCCTAACTCCCCACTGCCACTTCCCCCCATTCCCTACTACTTTTCCTGTTCCCTGCCACACTGTTGCTTTTCCCCTGCTGTCTGCTGTGCTGCTGCTTTTCCCTTGTTCCCCGCTGCGCTGCCCCTGTTCCCCTTGCCTCCATGTTGCCACTTTTCCCCCCAATACCCCTGCCACACCTTTCCCTGGCACCCCCAACCCCTGCCAACACTTTTCCTGGCCTCTCAACCCCCACCTCTCAGCCCCCAGGCCCTGCCACTGCTTTCCTGGCCTCCTTGAACCCCAGCCCAACCCCTGACTGACCCCCCCCCCCCGGCTGCTCCAGACTCTGGGGTTCCCTCCTTACTCTAACTGCAGCCCAGGCCAACTATGCAAGATGGCTGCTGCGGCCACACTGGGGCTCCAGCCTGTAGCATGCCCCTTGAAACTCCTGGGCTGGGGTACTCAACCATATTGACCCATGTATGAGCTGAGTGCCTGATCTGAAGGCAATTTTCAGGCATAAAAAAAAAAAAAAAATCTCAGTTTATACACTAGTATATATGGTACTTAGCATTTTCTTCCTTTAACTGCATCTCCTTGCAGCTTATCAGTCTTTATATTTCTACATGGAAAGTCTTTCCCAACCTACCTGCTTATCTACTGTAATGAACACTTATGCAAACAGGCACAAAATTAAATGGCTTCTTTACAGTGATTATGATAGATTGAGCCATGCTTAATCTACATAATCAAATTGCTTTTGTGTTCAGCAATAATACCTTTTCTGCTGTCCAGGGAGCAGCCAATGCTAACCTGCTCTCCCAACAGCTTCCTCCTAAGAAACACCAACTGCAGTGGAAGGGAAGAGGGTTGTTTAAGAGGTAATGGAGCAGCAGATATAGGATATGCACCTTTAAATCTGAATGTAACAAGCCAGGTCAGAGTGAAAGGTATCTATCTCTCAGGAGATGAAGAACTATTACGCAGGAGAAAAAGGAAAAACCATATAGAAGTGGTTCGCTTCAGGGCCCTCCTTCTATTCCAATTGTCTGTCCCAGACAAATGTCTTACACTGACCCTCTCCCACATATTTGCATTTTAATAGGCCAGAGACGCATTTGTTTGACTTATATTGTTCTGGAACTAATAGTTCTTTTCCCTTTCTAAGAAAGCCATATGTGTTTCTACCAGTTCTCCATCAAGCACTGCTCACATCATTCAGTTACAGGTACCTACGTGCCGCAGCACACAGTAGCTCGGAAAGTCTTCAGCCTTAGCCTGTCGGGTCAGGGCATGCGCCCAATGCCCCCTCTACACTGCGACCGCGGCTATATAGGTGACCGTGACCCTGACCCTCCCAGTTCCTTTTTCCGCCCTCAGTGATGGTTTCAGATCAGCCAAGAAACTTGAGTAAGCAAATGCTTGTCTTCTATTGCAAAATTCAAGATGCCTGGTTTCAAGCCATGCTTAGAATGCAGCAAAGCCTTCCCACTCGATGATCTGCACGATAAATGTCTCGCATGCCTTGGCGAGTCCCATCTCGCCAAGAGCTGCCCTCTCAAAAAGAAGACTTGCAAGGATAGAAAGCTGCACCTCCGATCCCTTGCTGGGAGTAGCACGCAAGCCTCCGATGCCGCCCGAGCTCTGAGTGCTCCGCTGGCACACCCATCAGCCTGGGCGCTGAAATCCTGGGACCAATCTCTGGTCCCAAGCCTAAAGTCTTGGTCAATGCACCGTTGGTACCATTGGGGCGCCAAACACCTCGGTCGCCGAATCAATCCAGCACTAAAAAGGCGGCACCGGCAGCGGTACCGCCAACACCACAGGCTTCCACGTTGGCGCAGCCACGCTCTCCAGTCCACACACCAGCACCACGGAAGAAAACTAGCTCGATGCCAACAACGGCACTGGGAAGCCAGTAGGTGCCGGAAGTGGCTCTACCCACCCACCTGGTACCGCCTAGCTGGCCACTGGCATTGGGGACTGCTCTCCCACCCCAGTACCGTCCAGCCTGCCTTTGGTACCACATTCTGCGGAGGACTGCTCCCCGGCCTCCTCCTTACTTTCCTCCCAGGACGTTTCGGTGCAGTGCTCCCAAGCCTCGAGGGCTCCCTCCCACGGATCAGCGTTGACTTTGCCTCCAGCCTTCGTACGCTCTTCTCCTCTCAAGTTGGTAATAAGGCTAGCAGAACATTTAGGTAAATGGCCCCGTAAGTGCTCTCCCTCACCCACACCTCGATGCAAGAACAGATCATCGGGCCCACCTGCACCAGTGGGGCCCTCCCCTTCGGGTACCACATAGCAATCTAGTCAAGGCCGTTCCCCTCCATGCCACCTGGAGGTCAGAGTGTCTTTTAACGACTGGCCACACAACAGGGTGGACATGGCCGCCGATGATACCTCAGTCTCCTGGCACCGCTCCGTCTGGTCCCCCTCATGGACCATGGACTCGGACTTCTTGGACAATGAACCTGATCCCGACTCCACACATCGGAGCAGATCGCATGCCCATTCTTCCTCTTTGCCAGACAAATACACCTTTGAGAGACCAACTGACTGTATCAAGGATTCTCATGCCACCAGGAGTTGCTACGCCGCATGGCAGCAAACCTGAACCTGGAGCTCGGGGTCATCCAAGAGGACGAGCCCCCTCTTCGATGTCAGCCACAGGGCTCCACCTGCTCAGGTGTCTGTACTGCTCCATGAAGGGGTATACAGCATTGTCAGGGCCCGCTGGCAAACCCTGTCCTCGATCCCACCAGTATCCAAGGTTGCGGACCGGAAGTACCACGCCCCTCAGGACAAGTTCTCCTTTCCGTTCCAGTACCCTACTCCGGGGTCGCTGGTTGTCGACGCTGTGAACCAGAAAGAGAGGCAAGGTCAACCGGGTTCCAACCCTAAGAATAAGGAGGTGATGAAACTCGACCTGCTGGGCAGGAAGGTTTAACTCCATGGCAGCCCTTCAGCTGCGCATAGCAAACCAGTCAGCCCTTATGATAAGGTATATCTTTAACCTCTGGAATGACATGCAAGGCTTCCGCGCCATATCCCGAAGGATCGTCTTAGGGACTTCGACACGATGCTCGAAGAAGGGGAAATAGCATGTAGAGATGCTCTGATGGCCATCTGGGATGCCGTCGACACAGCCACCAGTATGATGGCATCAGCTGTAGTAATACATCACTTGGCCTGGCTACAGGGCTTGGGCCTATTGCTGCAGCTGCAGCTTACTATTCAGGATATCCCATTCGAAGGCCCTGACCCCTTCACCGAGTCCATGGATGCGAAGCTTCGTGCAATGAAAGACTTGAGAGCCACGCTCCGGTCACTGGGGATTTATACCCCACAACCTAACAGACGCTCCCTAAAACCCCATCAACTCCTCCAACAACAACTTCAGCAGTTAAAACAACAGATTCAACTGCAGAGTACATTCACGAGGTCCCTCCCATTTCCCCAGTGCCACCTTGGGGACATAGACAAGGACAAGGTCCGGTCGGGAAAGAGTGAGAAGTCCCACATTCCCCAATCGGGTAGATGTGCGCAGGCCTCCGAACACTCGTCAGGGAAGAAACAGCGTTTTTGACGATTACTATACAGCTGGTTAACCCATGACTCAACCGGTCCCCAACTGCTTACACTGCTTCACACACCACTGGGCCAACATCACATCCCATCAGTCGGTCCTTGAGATGGTTATGGAGGGGTATCATATTCAGTTTCTTTCGATTTCTTGGGACAGAAAACCGCCCCCTTGTTCATCCCTCAGAAACCAGGAACTGTCCTACCTTCTCGAGATCAAATGCCAAAAACCCCTCTCCCTCGGGGCCATAGGAAAGAGGGTTTTACTCCCGATACTTCCTGGTCCCGAAACCCAACAGGGACCTTTGGTCCATTCTAGATCTCAGAGCCTTAAACAAACACATAAGAATAAAGTTCTGCATGGTTTCCTTATCACAGATCCTCCCATCTCTGTCTCCCAGGGATTGGTTCGCGGCCCTCGATCTGAAAGATGCCTACTTTCACATAGCCATAAGGCCCGGGCACAGGCAGTTCCTAAGGCTCGCAGTGGCAAACGACCACTTTCAGTTCACCTCTCCCCCTTTCGGGCTCTCCCTGGCCCCCAGGGCGTTCACGAAGTGCATGGCGCTGGTTGCGGCATACTTGCACAGAAGGAGCATAAGAATTTATCCCTATCTAGACAACTGGTTAATAGCTGGGAAATCATGCTCCCAAGCAGAGCTCCATGTTGAAGCAGTAGTGAGGCTCTGCGACTATTTGGGCCTCCATATAAACCAAGAGAAGCTCCGACCGTCCCAAAACATAGGAGTTCATAGGGATGCATCTAGATGACCACAAGGGGTTAGCAGTCCTACCTCACTCCAGATTTCGGTCCATTTGTACCATCATTTCAGAGCTGCAAACATCCCCTTTGATCACAGCCTGACGGTGCCTGCAGCTTCTCGGTCACATTGCAGCCTCCACCTCAGTGATACAGACAGCGCGCCTGAGGATGAGGCCTTTCCAAATATGGCTTTCCACAATGTTCCACATATGGAGGGACTCCCTGAAACAAGGTACTGTCTGTCCCCCAGAATACTCTGGGGACACTTCAGGTTTGGAGGGATCACTGTTTTGCTAGGGGGGACATTCCCTTCAAAGACCTCAGGCCCTCAGTGACCTTAGTAACGGATGCCTCGAACACAGGGTGGGGGGCCCACGCCACTGGGGGACTCTCCACTCAGGGGCTCTGGTCCCACACAGACAGTCTTCTCCACATCAACGTGAAGGAACTAAGGGCCATCAGGCTAGCCTGCTTGACCTTCCTAGACAAGATATGGGGCAGGTCGGTCCAGATGCTCATGGACAATACCAAGGCCGTGTTCTACGCGAACTGGCAAGGTGGGTCCATTCCATGCCACTTTGCAAGGAGGCGTGCAAACTCTGGGAATTGGCCATATGATGCAACTTCATCCCAGTGGCCTCCCACTTACCGGGGGTGGACAACGGGCTAGCGGACTCACTAAGCAGAAAACTGCTAGCGAACCACGAGTGGTCCCTTCACAACAAAGTGTTCTCCCCCTCCTGGTAGACAAATGGGGTCTCCCGCAGATAGACTTGTTTGCGACACTGCAGAATCGTAGGTGTCCCCAGTTCTGCTCCCTCAGAGGTCGGGAGGAGGGGTCCCTCATCAACTGGTTGGGGCCCCTGATGTACGCATTCCCGTTGGTTCCCCTGATACAGAGGGTTCTTTTGAAAATCGACAGGGATGACATGAACATAATACTAATAGCTGCGGATTGGCCCAGACAGCACTGGTTCCCACTCATGCAGGACATGTTCAGAGAGATCCCACTCCGCCTCTCACCGCGGGCGGATCTCCTGACGCAGGACTCAGGGCACCTTCGGCAGCCAGACCCAGGCTGCCTACACCTGACGGCCTGGATGCTCTCTGGCTCAGCGAGCAGGAGAGGCTCTGCTCAGACAGGGTTAAGAAGGTCCTGGTTGGTAGCAGAAGACCATCCACCAGGTCCACGTACACAACCAAATGGAAGCGATTCTCCATTTGGGCTCAGAACAAGGGTGTAGACCCTATATCAGCCCTGATTCACCTGATCCTCGACTATCTGCTAGACCTAAGGGAAGGAAGCCTTTCTCCTTCCTCATTGAGAGTCCATTTAGCAGCAATCTCAGCTCTCCATGAGAATGTGGACGGGCAATCAGTCTTCTCCCATTCCACCTCTGTCAGATTCCTAAAAGGAGTTGAGAGACTTTTTCCCCAACCTCGTAAGCCCACCCCACCTTGGGACCTGAATATCGTCCTCCGGGCAATGACAGAGCCACCCTACAAACCCTTGGACTCAGCCACCCTCTTAGTCTTGTCCTGGAAGGTGGCCTTCTTAGTAGCAATCACGTTTGCTAGAAGGGTTTCGGAGTTGATAGCCCTCTCCTTGGAACCCTCATACATGAGGTTCTACCCAGATAAAGTGGTTTTGCATCACCACCCATCCTTCCTCCCTAAGGTGGCCACCCCTTTCTACCTTAACCAGGAAATTTGCTTGCCAGTTTTCAACCCAAATCCCCAGGTTACGCAGAACCAGAGGAACTGGCATACACTGGACGTGAGGCGAGCGCTCCTAACTTACATTGAGCACACCCAGCTGTTTCGCAAGACCCCCCAGCTGTTTGTGGCAGTCGCTGAATGTTAGAGAGGTTTACCTCTTAGTGTACCTCCAAATGGATTGTGAACTGTCTCAAGGACTGCTACAGAAGGTCAAGAACAGCCCTTCCTGGAACAGTTAGAGCCCACTCTACCAGAGCCCAAGCGTCCTCTACAGCCTTCCTTGCCAACAGGGCTGCTACGTGGTCGTCGATACATACCTTCACAATGTACTAGCCTGCTGGGCGATGGCGTAGAGATGATGCCGCTCTGGGCAGAGCTGTACGCAATGTAGGTAGACTGTAACTCCTCCCACCGTCCACAGGTACAGCTAGCAGTCACCTGTAACTGAATGATGTGAGCAGTGCTCGAAGGAGAACGGTGGGTTACTTACCAGTAACCGTCCTTCTTCAAGATGGGCTGCTCACATACATTCAGGCCCCTCCCATCATCCCCGCTAACAGAGTTGGCAAAGGTATATGGGACTGGGAAGGTGAGGGTCACGGTCACCTATATAGCCGCAGTCATGGCGTAGAGGGGGTGTTGGCCGCGTGCCCTGACCTGACAGGCTAAGGCTGAAGACTTTCCGAGCTACTGTGCGCTGCGGCACGTAGACACCTGTAACTGAATGTATGCGAGCAGCCCACCTCGAAGAAGGACAGTTACTGATAAGTAACCCACCATTTCTTACAATGTTTACACACTAATAGAACAGCAGAATTTATTAACAACTCCATTATTAGAACTGAGCTTTTACATCAAGCTGGATGTGTTAGAGAAATTTTTTTCTTCTGTTAGGCACAGACATGCATTATAAGCATCTTGTGTTAGAGCTGGGCACTTAGGGAAGATGACAGGATCTAGATGTTCTGAATCGTACCCCTGAAATTGCCATTAACTCACGTTGCAATTCACTTCAGGCAAAACTTTTCAGGAGGGGTTTCTAATTTGAGGTGGCCTACATATTTCAGAGAGACTGAGCATCAGCAGCTCCCACCAACTTCAACTGAAGCGCCACTTCAGAAAAATGTTTATATTAGAATCTCTGCACCTCAATTTACCTTTCTATAAAGTGTAAATGTTCTTACCAAAACAAGCACTTGGAGAATTATTTCAGTGATGTACCACTTAGGAAAATGAGCCAGATATAAAAGGTTCACTTTTCTGGTCACTTTGGTTTGCTGGTAAATTTGGTGATAGCTTAGAGGCAGTGCTTTGGCAGGGTGCCCCATGCTCAGTTTTTAGGGTGAAAAATCATCTTGGTATCTCTACTACTTATGGACTGGTATTGACAGATGCAGAAGAAACTCTGTGTCTAGCCCTCTTCATGTCGGAAGATGACAGACATGACAGAAGATCTCAAGAGGATGGGAAGAGGTAACAGAAAGAAGGCCAGGGTGACAACAAGGAGACAACGGATTCCTTCCCTACACACATACCCACCTCCACCCCTCATCCCTTGGGTCTGAAGGAAGTGTACGTTTCAGTGGGCATTTAACTAACAAATGTCCTGATGGGAAAGCAGATGTAGATGCTAAGGATCACAGGAAAAACATTTGGTGCAAATGGAGGCTGTTGATGACATATTCTTGTTGCAGAGAATTCCAAGTAAAGCGACAGAGAAAAATGTAGAAGGCCACAGCCATAAAGTATGCATTGCAATGTTGGCCAATAAGGAAGAGAGAACAACAACTTCATTCTTCAGAAATGAGATTGCTTAGGCAGACGCTGGGTAAGACAAGAACCAAGAGGTACGCCATGAAATGGTATGAGTCATCATACAAGTAGCTCCCATAACAGAAAATCTGAGGGAGCATCACTTGAGATGGCTGGGTCACATGAAACAAGGAGATGTAGAATCTGGTGCATAGAAGGGACAAGATCTAGTACTTACAGCACAAAGACCACAAGACCGACCTAGAAAAAGGTGGTTTGAGATGAAGAATGACATGAAGATTGTGTGAACTTTGAAGAGACACTTGACAGGAAAGTCTGGAGATGTGGAACAAGAGCTGCTGACCCTGACTAATAGTACAAGGCGAAACACATAGGAGCATTTTTGGGCATTAAACTACCTGAAAGGTTTTTATTTTTCTTGGATCTCACATTCTGCATTTGATGTGCGTGAAGGATACAGACTTTTAAGCTTTCTGAGGCAAATGTCACAACAAACTTGCTCCTCTCTTCTCAGTTAAGACTAATGAACTGGAGAACACTCCACAGCAACACAATAAGAAAACTCTGGGGATTCCAAAGACTAAGCTAATAGCTGTAATTTTATCTGCCCTCCACCCAAAAAAAGCATTTTACAAATGCAAGTCAGTTAAATATTCTTAAGTTAAGCTTGAACATTCAAGTGACAGCTGCTGAATACATTTTATAGCCAAGGATACAGAAGCTAAGAGAGTAAGTGACTTCCTCAAAGTCACAAAGTCTTTGTCAAAGCCAGGAACAAAACCTGGATTTCTCATCACCCACACCTGAGAAACTGTCAGTGCCACTGCCGAGATTCTTTAATACATGCCATCTTCCAAGGGTGCTCAGGTATGCATGAAACCCCCTCAGAAACAAACATATGACACTGCACGCAAATGCAAGGGAGTAAAGAATAAGGAAACAGTCTACTTGAAAGGGGCATCTTGGATGTAGATGAGATTTCTGAATATGAATTACTGTACTACAAATACATAACATGCCAAAAGCATTAATAAGGTCTCAAAAAGGTTTGAGCAAGATCCTCTACACCATGGCAAGTGACTTGTGTTTGAAAATAAGCATGTGTGGGTGCATTCAGAAGGAATAGCACTTACCTCTTTTTATAGTACATCCAGCCATCACTGAGCTATGTGAGGGCCTCCTGGCAAAGAGCAAAATCACACTGCTGGCTGACTCATGATACAGTGCAAGTGCAGTATGCAGAGAAGCTTGGGATGTACTACATTCAGAGGTAAAATGTCAAATGCAGAAATACTTAGCCTGTAGCTATCTAGCCTCATGCAGCTCTTCATAGCTCTCTTTCCAAGCTGGAAGGTGGTTACTCTGATTGTCATAGGACAAAAACATGGTAGTTTAAAACAAAATCCTGGAAGAAATGTGGAAATGAATGACAAAGACAGGCCTCTCAAGAATGGTGACAGACTGCCAGAGAGTTCAATTAGCTCTAACTATCGTCTTAATGGCTGAGAATGCATCCTTTGTTGAGTTGATTTAATTTTAATATACATTTGTTGCACAAAATTTTTCATTCTAGTTGTGATGAATATTCCAGCAGTTCTCTAGCAGCTTTTCAGCTGCTGAAATTAGAGTACCACTCAGACTAAAAGGAAGATAGCAGGGAAGAAACTGAGAATGATGAGAATCAGAGAAAAGAGGCAAGAAGATGTAATCAAAGGGGGACAATTTCTCTCTATTGCCTAGACCAAAAGTATAAATTATAGCAGGAGGACAGGCTAACTGAAAATATCACAGCAAAGCAAATAAAGGGGAAAGGGAGGCTTACAGATGCAGTGGGTTACTGCAATGGCTTTCACCAGTGGAGATACAGGTTGAAAGTTGTATAGTCTCCATTTTCCACTCAAGACTTTGCATCAATTCATCTACTTAAAGTAGTTTTGAGGTGATTAACTTATGATCAAAAATAATGTAAGACCTATTGATATCCTTAAAAATAAAGCACCCATTTTTCCTTTTACTTAAAATTAGAAATGCATAATTCAGAACCAGATTCTTTCAAAGCTACAAAATTCAGCTGGGGGATTTTGATTCAAGGCATTTTATTTGAAATAACGACTTTCTATTTCTGTTTGCAAATAAACTTCCAGTATATTATAAACACAGATAATAACACCAAAATATTTCCTGTCATGCTGCAATTTTTCAGGTTTGATCTCAGGCCACACATTCTGCTCACAAGGTACATAAAATACAATTAAACTGTTTGAATAGCCAAGCATGAAAAGAAATACTTTTCCTTCCAGCCAATTAAGAACCTCATTTGCAAACACTTAGGCACGTGATAAACTTTACACAACTCTGTTTTTTACACATCACTTTACAAAACTTTTTAAACACTAACTCATAACCAGCATATTTCCAGTACAGTCATTAGCTTTAGAAACACATTAAAAAGTTTCAGGGGGGGTATCTGTGTTAGTTTAGTTCAGCAAAACAAACAAGGATTACCATTAACCTTGGTAATTTTTCAACTTTTGCAACCATTACACTGCAATACCTTTAATATATATTTTATTTATATACATCATTTCAATGACTCTGCAAATGTACACTTTTACTGCTGACCAAGAAAATCCTTTGCCATATAACTGTGAACAAACTCAGAGAGGTCAACCTTTGATGACACCATCTTAAATGAACATAAGACATTCAGCCAGCAGCAATATTGGGAAAAATAACCAGAAAGCTTACCCCATCTGGCAGTGCCCTCCAGCACACAGCACTAACAAACTCATTTGTGTCATCCTCCTTCCGATCCTTGTCCAGGACACTTTTGACTGTGTCAAATTTGAAAGTAAGCAGTGTCTTTGAAAGGCCCTTATAGTACAGGTAGAGGGAGTTATTTTCACTTCCTATAAATACAAGGAAATCAATATAATGAGAGCTCTGGAAATGGACTCCTGATAAGCAAGGCTTCTTAGACTTTTTACTGTGAGAGTAGAAAAGTATTTCAGCTTAGTTCTTATAAGTTTAACTGCCCCTTTTACATCACATCACTGATAGCTGTTGCAACTAGAGTAGAGGATCAACAAAGTGGATGTCCATGTTATTTTGTCTCAATAATTGAAAGGGTTTCAATACATGATAGCAACACTCTTCTGGTCTTTAGGGTAGATGGGACTTCAACCTTGAAAAAGCATGGAACATAGTTAAAGGTCTCCATGCAAACTGCATAGATGTCAGTGGAATTCAAATGGGAGATGGCAGCACAGCAGAAACATTTTAGAGATCTTTTCACCACTGTTGGAACTGTTTCAATTCCGAATCGGGCAATAATTGGTTTAATCATCCAAGTGCCAAATTTACAACTGTGCACTGCAACAGGGGAGGCAGATTATGTAGGTCTGAAAAGAGAACTCTCCTTAGTAGAAGCTAGTTTCTGTTAAAAAAAAAATTATTTTGTTTTGTAGAAAGCTGTATGAATGCAAGAAACTGGACTGGTTTGTCTCTGTAGAGCGCTGTGCTAAAGGACACATAAGACTACTCACACCTGGAATCTTTCGGCTGATATAGAATCCTGACCTCTCAAAGGACTAAGAGGTTTTTTTAATTCAGTTATTACTTTAAAAGACACTTCATACTCATAGCAGCTATGGTTAGCCATGAGCTTTTCAGTGAAAGTCTACAGATAGTCAAAGTACTTAAAGTGAATCACATAAATTAGGTGAAAACCAGCTTAAGTGCACACTACCCTACCTCAACAACTCTTCTCACTATTCTGTAGGACCAAGGCTGAGGGGAGAGGCTCACAATAATACTATATTTTCTAAGATGTCTCAAGTACTGAGTTCATTTCTAGGTGTGCTTGTCATTAAAATCAGTGCAAGCTCTGAGGGGCCATGCAAACATTTCTTCAGATCGCTGCTCTACTCACCACATGCAATGTAGTCTCCATTGGATGCCAGTCCTACAAAATTCTTCTCATTGATGTGACCCTTGAAGGAGCGCAGACAGTGTGGTTTTCCTACATTCCACAGCTTCAGCTGACTGTCTGTTGACCTGAGATCATCAATACGAGATAATCAGAATGCAGCCATAAAACGGGGGAACCCCTGTTTGAATTGTGATTCCTTTGTGGGACACTTGCAACTCTTCTATAGCAGACTTGATGAATTCAAGATGGTTTTACCCAACTTCATAATGTCTTACTCAAGCTGAACTAATGAAAGTATAACATTACATTAAAGCCTGTCATAATCAAATAGGTTGCACAAAATCTCAGACCTCTACAACAGATTAAGGACCTATAGCTTATTCTAAAAGATGATCCCTCACTCTCTCAAGCCTTGGGAGACAGACCTCTCCTCACTATAGACAGCCCCTGAACATTAAACAGATATTCACCAGCAACTACAGACATGACAACAGAAACATTAAAGCAGGCACACACCTCTGCAACAAGCCATGCTGCCAACTTTGCCCACATATCTGCACGAAAGACACCACCATAGGACCTAATCAGGCCAGCTACTCCAAGGGCTCATTCACCTGCGTATCCACTCATGTGATTTATGCCATCATGTGCCAGAAATGCCCCCACACCTTACACATTGGACAAACAGAACAGTCTCTGTGCAAAAGAATAAATGGGCACAAAACTGACATCAGAAATCACAACATTCAAAAACCAGTTGCTGAGCACTCCCATCTTTCTAATAATTTTTTGGATGACTTGCTAACAGCTGTGCTCAAGCAAGTCAATGGGACATCAAAATTCCAAGGAAAAACAGCTCAACTAGAACTCAGATGCAGATTTAATTGTGCGAAAGCAGGATTAAATTGTGACTATGGCTTGTTTTCCCATTACAAGTGATTTGACTTCATCTTCCTCTATGTGCTGTTTTCCAGTGTTTGAATCTCAACAATTACTTTGATTCACTGTTATAGTATGACCTGACCCCATGTCTTACACTCCTCTGCATTTATTTTCCTCTCATTATTTAAATTCCCCCACCTTCAAAGAGTCTGACAAACGGGGATTTTCTCCCATGAAAGCTCATGAGATAAATAGATTTGTTGGTCTTTAAAAGTGCCACAGGACTCCTTGCCTCTTTTACCACAAATATGTTATTCCTTTCTCCAATACCGTTGTTAATATCACTGTCCCCCACCTCACTCATTCTCATAACCCTGGGCCATCTTTCATTCCTTATTCCCACACATCCAGGACATTCAGATGTTTCTTCTGTTAATATATAACCACAGTCTGTTCCTTCCTCTCTGTCCTGTCAGTGAAAATACTTGTCCATGCACCTATCTTGCACCATATTGTGACATCCTCTTCTAGCTACCCCGAAAGCATGGTGCTCAGCTCTGGTCAACCCAAACCTCAACAGGTAAAATTAACTTCTTTGTCAGGTGTCAGTTCTCTGTAAATACCTTCATTGCATTCCCCCATGTATCAATCAGCCCTAAAACCTCTGTACAGGGGTGGGAAGGGTCAGCATCTCTGACCTCATTTATTGGCTCAGCTTTAACTCACACTTAAAATCAGCCTCAGTAGCTTTTTCCTTCCATTCCAGCTTTCATGTTGTTTTCGCCTCTGTGCATGGAATGACCTTCCAATCCCACTGCAAAAGGTTTCTGGCCTCTTCTTATTCAAATTATTCTTAATAACTTCCACCTGTGTCCTCCATAAACACTACTCCATATCAAGGTCCTCTATCCCATCACTTTTTGAGGAAGTGGGGTAAAAAAGTTAACTCAGTTCTCTAGATCTCCTCATATTATACAACTTTACAGTAATAACAAGTATTTATAATATTTATTTATACTATTGTTTAACCAGAACCCATGACTAGGATCAGGACCCAACTGTTCTAGGTCTAGGTCGTTTTCTATTCCTACCACAAAGTTTCATGTGCAACACAAATATATTTTCCATCCACCCCCTTGCCCACAAACTGGTGCTGATAGTTTCATTTACCATGCCTCTGACCAATTCAGTAGCACACAGGTCATTAAGTTATCATCACTGGGGCTACTTTTAACTTCATAAACTTTCAGCACCTCACAACCCATCAGAACTATAAATGGAAGATTTATACCATTGGAAAAGGGAGACTGCCAAGCATTGCACATGGCCACAGTGCTTCTCTACCCAGTAAATCCCAAGACATTACATTTGTTCCATTGTGTCTAGAATATCAGAGTGATTTAAAAAAAAAATACAATAATTTCCCTCTCCATCTGAGTACTGAAATGTTGGGATTCAGGGCAATAATGCCAAGCAGCATGATAAGAAAAACACAAAATACTTCACTCAGATTTTTTTATTGCCATAAGTGGTATATTAAGAATCCACGATGGTGTAGTATAAGGGTTTTATTGGTGCTAAACTCTCATAACGTAAATCACAAGTGAGTAACATGTCAATCTACATATTCCCACAGATGAAAGCTGTTAAAAAGCAGTTAACATTGCTTCAGGGCACATCCCAAATCACCTAAACCCTTAAAATTCAGGAAGCAATGAGTAAGGAAGAAATCTCCCACATTCTATGGGTGTGTAAGGAGATCATCAACTCCTCAGTTACTGGCCCCTTCCCCCAGGAAAGTCATTTTTACCTCCAAAATATACCCCACATCCCATATAATCAACATGCATGTAACTTCTTTCAGACCTCAAATGTAGTTGCAATTGTAACAGATGAGGAGAAAGATGTGGTGTGATTTGTCAGATGTTTGTAACAATAGCATGAAATGAGAGTTAATGTTCTGATTTGTCTTTTGTTACCGAGACACAGGAAGAGAGGAAGTTAGTTACTTTATGGAAATAAAAGTTTCTTTGAGGTGTGTGTGGTCCATATCTGTATTCTCCTGTGGATGTAAGCATGTGCTGCACCTGCCTGGTGTTGAAGAATTTTTGAAAGAGCTGTCCATTAGTCTGCACATAACACCCTTGCACTTGTCATACTTCCAAACGAGGGGGGAAAAAAGAAGCACAGCAGATAGAGTGCTTCTCCACTTCCCTCTATACTGTAAATCCAAGAATGGCCCAAAGCAGAGGGGAAAGTACAGGTAGCCAAATACAGACAGGGACCACACATCTTAGAGAACTTCCAGTCCCAATAACATCAGCGTTCTCTTCTCCCAGTGCTAGTTCCTGTGTGTATTCCACTGTCAGTACCTGATACACACAACTTAATTAGGACGACGATGCAGGTGGGATAACCATTTTGAAAGAATCCTAGGAGATTAGGGTTGGAAGGGACCTTGCGAGTTCATTAAGCTCAACCTTAATCTAGTCACTTTAGACCCACAAGGTGCATAAGTGTAGGAGAATAAGTTCTCACAAGTGTTTGGTTGGAACTTCACAAAGTTGCTTTGCAACTTTTCCTTGTAAAGGAAAGGTACTTTTTGAAACAATGCCATTGACACTGCTTGTATTCTTGTTCAATGAACCTCACACCACGTGGGGGAGGAAGATGTGGCTGCTGACAGAGCAAGATAGAGCCCAAGAGTCATTTATAGATCCTCTGAAGGGATGTAGATTGATCTCGATGTGTTTCAGCTTAGGCAGTAAAAACAGTCTTTGTGATTTTCTGATTGTCTTTGCAGTTAAAAGACAAGGCTTATTGAACATCAAGGAAATGAAGTCTCCTTTTTGTCACACGCACTCTGAACTACATTGACAGTGAACTTAGGATGTAATAATACTGAGATTGTGTTTCAATGCAATATGGTGTAGAGTGGATCTGCTATTAATGCTTGGAGCACACACTGCATTCTGGCTGAGGCGATGGCTACCAAGCATGCAACTTTCACAGGTAGGAGAGAGACAGAACATGCACCTCCTTGTTCTACGAAAGGCATACTGAGCAGTGAAAGAACAAGGTGCAGTCCCACTGAGGAGAAGAGGAAAAAAAAAACACAAGCAAGGAGCCTGGTACTGTTAAAGCCAAAGAAAATTTATTTTTCACATGGCGAAGTGGGATTTCACCCATGAAAACTTATGTGAAAAATAAGTGTCAGTCTCAAAGTGCCAGAGGACTCCTTGTTTGTTTTGCTGAACTAGACTAACACAGCTACCCCTTTGGAAATTAAGAAATTCCTCACTGTTGGAAAGGTTCTGATTAGACCCCTTCAGATTCTAATAGTGGCTAGATTAGTAACAATTGACCAACCATGTAAAGATGAGTTATGTGCACTTCCTGCTGGACCCATAAAGAATTAACAGAAAGACCTGCTGTTCTGAGACAAGACAGTCCAAAATAAGGGAAATACTCATAGCTTATGGTGCCAGAAGGGTGGTGCCCTCCTCCATTTTCATTCAGAAAGAGAAACGCTTCAACCTACCTAAGCAGCATTTTCTAGTGGAATGTCTTCTGTTTTTAAGGATGTTTTGCACCACTTGACAGCATTAACAGTCTAGACTTGATTCCCATTCAAAAACCATGCCTTCAGACCGAATGGTTGGGGATTCAGATGCTTGATTCTGTCCTTCCCTTGAGTCAGCAGACCAGAAAAGGACTGAATATTGATCAGCAACCACAACAACATAGGAAACTCTGAGACCAAAATTGTGTGGGTCAGCTGGGAGTGAAGAGGAGGACTCATGTCTTGTACTGACAGATTTTCTGCAAGACGTGAGGTAGGAGTGGCAAAGGAGACAAGGCAAAGTTCAGATGGTCAGTCTGACCAGAGAAGGAGAGGGTTGCCATGAGAATAATGTCCTAGGGCTCCTCTGGGAGAATATATTGTACTTTTTCTTCATTTGTGAGGTGAACTGGTCCCCATAAAGCAAAAGCACTGCTCATTGAGTAAGGAAACCTTTGCACTGAATTGTGTACTCCGCTCATAGTTGATTACAAAGTGTCTGCTGAGGGATTCAGCCACTGCATACAATTCCCAGGAGTAAGCTACAGAGAGGGTGATTTGATTGTTCATGCACCAATTGCACAAAGTAACTACTTTTGCACACAGGAACTGGATATTACTCCTCTGGGCTTTTCGATTGATTGGTGTCCAAGGTTACTCATGATTTGATCTATGGAACCAATCCATTGGCATATAAACCCTGGCTATGACTGCATTAAGGCACTCTATGATTAAATCTAAAATCTGCACTGGATTGCGGATAGAATTTTCTGAATTTACAATGACCCCTAGAGAAGACAAGAGTTTAAGTACTGACTATGCCAACTCATCGGCTTCTTGACAATGAGAAGCCTGTCATGAAAGTAGGGGAAGTCAAAGGTTAGCTACGGGCTATGTGGTAAGGGTGCCCCCCTTCTGGAGGGAAGGGGTACGTGAGGCCTGGTCCAAGAGTCCAAAACTTCTCCCAAGGTGGTATTGGCCTGAGTTCTATCTGCCCCAGCCCAGGGAGGTCTATGGGATTTTGGGGGCCTATCAGGTACCTTCCTTACCTTCTTTGGCCCCAGGTCCCAGCTAAAACCCTCTGGGCAGAAGAAGAGCAACCCACTAGTCCTCTAGGTCTGGTCTGGTCTCTGGGTCTCTCGCTCTCTCTCAATCTGAGGCAGGGAAGAAACAAACTTCTTCCTCAGCCTGGGCAACTTCCAAGCTTACCAGCAGCTTCAGCTTTTCCCTCTTTGCTTCTGGTGGAAGCAGCTTTTATAGGCCTGCGGTAGCCCTTGATTGGGTCCAGCTGTCTCTAATTGGCCTGCAGAAACCTCTTCTTTGCAGCCAGGGAAAAGGGCCTTTACCAGCCTAGGTCTCACATATCTGCCCCGGCATATCCTCCTGTAACCCTCTGGCCTGACCTTATCAGATACCCCCCACCCCCCACACTATGGTGTTGCTACTTGGGTCAC
The DNA here is from genome assembly GCA_007922195.1 of Podocnemis expansa. Classification (NCBI taxonomy): domain Eukaryota; kingdom Metazoa; phylum Chordata; order Testudines; family Podocnemididae; genus Podocnemis; species Podocnemis expansa. Next base: position 4,557,486 of record ML682061.1, on the reverse strand, counting down.
ACAGCAGCGTACTCGTGATAGGCCATCGGCATTACCATGCTTGGCTCCTGCTCTATGTTGTACGCTAAAGTGGAATGGCTATAAGGACAGGAACCATTGGGTCATCCTCGCATTTCGATCTTTGTTGCGGTGCATCCACTTCAGAGGAGCATGATCCATAACCAAAGTAAACTTCCTCCCCAGTAGGTAATACTGGAGGGGTTCCATGGCCCATTTTATTGCCAGGCATTCTTTTTCTCCCACTGTATACCTTTGTTCTCTGGGAAGAAGTTTTGTACTAAGGTACAAGATTGGGTGTTCTTCATCCCCAAGCATCTGAGATAGCACCGCACCCAATCCAACCTCCGAAGCATCCGTCTGTAAAATGAATTCCTTCTTGAAATCTGGGGTTATTAATACTGGATCCTGACAGAGAGCAGTTTTTAGGTCGGTGAAGGCTTCCTCCACTGAGATTGACCATTTCACTATGTCAGGGCCACGGGCTTTTGTCAACTCCGTTAATGGGTGGGCTCGGGTGGCAAAGTGTGGAATGAACCGCCTGTAATATTTGACTATCCCTAAGGAGGCACAGACCTGCTTCTTCCAGACTGGGCAGGGCCAGTTCTGTATTGCCTCTAGTTTACTCAGGTGTGGCTTTACTAGACCTCTCCCTATGACATACCCCAGATACTTGGCTTCTGCCAGTCCAATCACACATTTGGCTGGATTTAATGTGAGGCCTGCCTTCCTCAGTGTATCCAACACTGCTTCCATCTTTTCAAGGTGGGCGTCCCAATCTGGGCTATGTATGACTACATTGTCAAGGTATGCCGCAGCATACTTTGCATGTGGGCGCAACAGTTCATCCACGAGGCGCTGGAAGGTGGCAGGAGCCCCATGTAATCCAAAAGGGAGGACAGTATATTGGTACAGCCTGTCTGGCGTAGAAAAGGCAGTCTTCTCCTTGGCATCACTAGCCAGGGGGATCTGCCAATAACCTTTAGTCAAGTCCAGGGTAGACAAAAACCTTGCTTTTGCGAACTGGTCTATAAGTTTGTCCACCTGAGGCACAGGATAGGCGTCGAATCTGGACACTTCATTTAGTCTCCGTAAGTTGTTACAGAAACACATGCTGCCATCCAGCTTAGGTACCAGTACAATTGGACTGGACCACTGACTATGGGACTCCTCAATGATGCCTAGCTCCAGCATTCTCCTAACCCTGGCCCTGATCTCCTCTCGTTTTGCCTCTGGGATTCGATAGGGTTTGACGTTCACCTTTACTCCTGGCTCAGTGATAATGTGGTGTGCAGCCTCTGTGGTCCTACCAGGCTCGGCTGAGAACACATCTCAGTTCCTCTCAATCACCTCCCTGACCTCAGTTTGTTGTGTAGGAGTCAGATCAGGGGATATTTTTATCTGTCCCTGGACTTTATCTTCCTGGGTTGCTGATTTCAGGGCTACAGCACAGGTGTCTCTATCTTGCCAGGGCTTCAGCAAATTGCCATGATAAATTTGTTCTTGTTTCTGGCGGTCAGGTTGTCGTACCTTATAGTTAACTTCCCCAACAGCCTCTATGATTTCATATGGTCCTTGCCATCCGGCTAGGAGTTTGCTTTCTGGGGTGGGTGCCAACACTATCACTTGATCACCAGTTTGGAACCTTCGGACCCGTGCCTGGCGATTATAATAGGTCTGTTGGGCTTCCTGGGCCTTCTCAAGATGTTCTCGCACTACAGGGGTAACTTGGGCAATCCTGTCCTGCATCTTTATTACATGTTCAATAACATTTTGTCCCGGCCTGGCCTGCTCTTCCCATTCTTCTTTGGCAATGTCCAGTATGCCACGGGGATGGCGTCTGTACAACAGTTCAAAAGAACCCTGTGGAGGTCTGGGGGACTATCCTAACAACAAACATTAGATATGGTAGTAAGGTATTGCAGTCTTTCCCATCCTGGCTTACTACCTTCCTCACCATATTCTTTAGTGTTTGGTTGAAGTGCTCAGCGAGGCCATCTGTCTGGGGATGGTAGACTGAATGTGTAGCAACGTGCAAATGTCCATCAGTTTGGACATGAAGGGTGTCCCTTGGTCTGTAAGGATCTCTCTAGGTATCCCTACTCTCAAGAAAATTTGAATCAGCTCCTTTGCTATCATCTTGGACATTGTATTCCGGAGGGGTATGACTTCCGGATAGCGGGTGGCATAGTCTAGAACCACAAACACATATTGGTGGCCCCAGGCTGACTTTTTCAGTGGGCCTACCAGGTCCATAGCAATCCTCTCGAAAGGGACCTCAATAATTGGCAGGGGCACGAGTGGGGCCCATAAACGTGGGTGAGGGCCGTGGAGTTGGCACTCTGGGCAGGAAGCACAGTATTGGCGAACGTCCATATATACTCCTGGCTAGAAGAACCCCTGCAGGATTCGATCTAGTGTCTTATCTACCCCCAGGTGAGCTCCAAACAAATGGCTGTGGGCTAGGCCGAGAACTGCCTTCTGATGTTATCGGGGTACCAGGAGCTGCTCCACTTCTTCCTCCTGTATCCAGACAAGCCGGTACAAGTCCCTCTTGATCACAAACTATGGTCCAGGACCCTTAATTCTTCCTTCTACTGGGACACCATTAACTTCTACTACTTCTCCCCTAACATTGGTAAACAACGGGTTATTTGCTTGGTCTTGGGCAAAGTTCCCAAGGGTAGGCCCAATGTCTCCTACCTCGAGTGGACCGATTTCCAGCTCTTTAGCAGGCCGTGCCTCATCAGGGCTTGATCTGGCCTCCAGCCCATCAAGCCCTGAGCTGGCGTCCTGGTTGGCAGGGCAACAATGACGCCCCTCTAAGGGCAGCCTTTCGGCTCTGGGCTAGAATTCTGGTTCCCAACCTTCTGTCTGCCCTCCCCTCTCATTGTGTCTTTTGGTGCTTCTCAGTGGTATGGAACTGGTCCGGAGCAAACTCAGTGAATACAGGGGAACTACCCTCCACTGGTGACTCACTACTGAGCCCATGGTCCCTATCCATCTGAGATTCTCCCACAGGGAGAAGGCACCCAAACCCTGGGAAGTCTCAGCACAGAAGTACAGGGTAAGGGAGTTTCGGGACCACCCCTGCCATTACCTTCATAGCATGGCCCTCTATCTCAATACGGATGGGTGTAGTGGGGTAGTAATTGACAGCGCTATGTACACAAGTTACTCCTGAGCGTTTCGCCCGGGATAACTGGTCCTGGTTCACCAACTTTCCTGAGACCAAGGTGATGGCACTCCCAGAGTCCACTAGTGCTGTGGTGTTTACTCCATTCATCTTTACCAGTTGGGTGTACCTATGCAGGGTCTCTGCCACTCCCACTAGGTAGACTAAACTGCAGGGCCAGTCAAGCTCACCCAGCCCACACTGCACGGGCTCCTCAGCATTCAGGCATCATGCTGCTACATGTCCTAGCTCCCCACAGGCATAGCACCTGTATCCTAAACGGGACATCCCCCTATCTTTGGGGCTATCAGGCTTCCGGTTTTCACTCTGGGACTCCCCAAACACCTTTGCTGACTCTGGCCGTTCCCCGGTCTCCCTTTTCCCCAACACAGGCCTGTGTGACACTTCAGGAGTCCGCACTTTTGGGCTTGGGACTGGCCTCCTGTTTAAGCGCCATTCTCCCCCAGCAGTCTGGGAAAGCTCCTTGGCTGCCAGCTATCTTTCGACAAGGGCAGCTAAGTCGTAATATGTGGAGGGGTCATTTTGGCTAACCCACCCTCGTAAGTCGCTGGGAAGCCCCCTCATGAACCTGTCCAAAACAAGGATTTCGATGATCCTATCAGCACTGTGGATATCAGGACGCAGCCATCTCCAAGCTAGGCGAATTAAGTCATAGAGCTGAGACCTCAGTGCTGGGCCCTCTGGGTATCTCCATTCATGCAACCTCAGGGCTCGGGTAGCTGTTGTCACCCCAGATCTTACAAGGATCTCTGCCTTTAGCTTAGGGTAGTCCGAGGCAGCCTCTACTGTCAGGTCGTAATAGGCCTTCTGTGTTTCACCACATAGAAATGGGGCAAGAATGCTGGCCCACTACTCCCGGAGCCAGGCCTCCCGCCAAGCGGTTCTCTCAAAAGCAAGTAAATATGCCTTCACCTCATCATCTGTAGTCACCTTCTGGAAGCAGCTGTTGGCCTTCAGGGGGCACCCCCCATCATGGCCACGAATCTGGGCGGTAAGGGTTTTCAGCTGGGTCATTATCCCCTGAAGGATGGCTCGGTCCTGAGTGGCTTGGCTTATCAATAACTGATTGGTTTTCTCTTGCAATCTTGCTGTCTCTTACTGGGCTGCCATCTGAACTCGTGTGGCCTCTTGTTGGGCTGCTGTGGCCTATACCAGGGCCTTCACCATGTCCTCTATACTGGAGCAGATTTACCTCACCTGCAGGTGGTTCTCTGCGCTTGTGTACAAAGGTGATCCCTCCCCTGCCACCACATGTGGCTAGGTCACCCCCCCGCCCCCCCGGAGGAAAGGGGTATGTGAGGCCTGGTCCAAGAGTCCAAAACTTCTCCCCAGGTGGTATTGGCCCAAGTTCAAACTGCCCCAGCCCAGGGAGGTCTATGGGATTTTGGGGGCCTATCAGGTACCTTCCTTGCCTTCCTTTTTCTTTGGCCCCAGGTCCCAGCTAAAACCCTCAAGGCAGGAGAAGAGCAGCCTACTAGTCTTCTAGGTCTGGTCTGGTCTCTCTCTGAGTCTGAGGCAGGGAAGAAACAACTTCCTCCTCAGCCTGAGCAACTTCCAAGCTTACCAGCAGCTTCAGCTTTTCCCTCTTTGCTTCTGGTGGAAGCAGCTTTTATAGGCCTGCAGTAGCCCTTGATTGGGTCCAGCTGTCTCTAATTGGCCTGCAGAAACCTCTTCTCTGCAGCCAGGGAAAAGGGCCTTTACCAGCCTAGGTCTCACGTATCTGCCCTGGCATACCCTCCTATAACCCTCTGGCCTAACCTTATCACAGCTGTTACTATTAAGACAACCTGGATAAAGGCCCTTAGGAAGGCTTCAAGGCCAAAGAGGGGCTCTCTATTGAAAATGGCTGGGTCCTATCACAAATCTGCAAACACATCTGTGAGGTGAATATCCAGTGTGAAAGTACCAGTTCTTCATCTTGAGAGCTATAAATCTGTGTCTTTTTTCAGGGATGGGATTATAAATCCCAGTGTGACCATGCAAAATTTCAGTTTGCAAATAAAGCAGTTAAGGTGGATGTTTAGGCTAGGTCTCCAGTTGCCCTTCTTTTTGGGTACTATGAAATATGTTGAATAAAATCCTTTTTCTAGTACTAAGCATCCACTCTATTGCTCCCCGCTGTAACAGGGTTTCTGTTTCTTGTTTGTGAACCTCCTTACAAGAGCAGGCCCTGAAAAGTGGTGAGTATAAAGGCTTTGGAGGGGGCAGCGATGCAAACTTGATCATACACAGCTAGAATGGGGGATTAGTTCCCACTTGCCCATTGCTATTGCACTCTAGCCGTGGAATTTGCTCTTCAGGCAGGTGTATATTATCCCAAAGAGCAGAGAAGGTAGCCCTGGAGTCCTTTAGAATGTGTAAAGCCTCATCTATCTTTTGGTTAAAAGAAGAGTTGCATCAAAGATGGGGTTCTTCAAGGCATTCTGGAATTGCCTGTGCTATCATGAAGCCACCATTCACATTACATTACAATGGCAGCAGCCATTGCTCAAAGATGTATCTGCTGCATCCACTGTTGGTTGAACAGCAGTTTGACAGCTGAGAGCTTGGTATTGAGCTCTACCTGTTGCAGAGACTTGCCAATAAATGCCATGAATTAGAAATAGTTCAGGTGATCATAATCAGCCATCAATGGTTGGTGATGAGGTATTCTGATCTGAGACTAGTTACTCTCTATCAATCAGAGTAGCTTTATGGTGTTCTGCTCTAGATCCCTCCATGGAATACTGGGCAACTAAAAAGCTAGAAGTATGATGAGAAAGAAAAATTCCACCCCTTTGGTTAGAACACACAATAACATTTTGCTGCCATTTAGGGGTATGCGCACAAGTGGCTGGGGAATGTCAGACTGTTCTGATTCCAGAATGTCTTCATTACAGGCAGAGCTATCTGTCTGGATCAGGAGGATTGGAGAATGTTTAGCAGTTTATGCTGAGGACCCTGTATGATCTGTAACTTCTCAGCAACCCCACATAACAGTCCCTGGAACTGGTCACAGTCATTGAAGGGGGATGAAGACACTGGAGTAAACTGATTCATCCAGAGAGGAGAACAACCTTGTCACTACCAGTGGAATGACTGGATCTGGCTCTCGATCTTCCACTTCCTTGAGGTCACAAGGAAGCTCTGGCTGTCCTTTTGGAGGGGAGGGGTGGATAAACTTTAGAGGACTGTGTTGGCTATGAGGATAATACAGGTGCTATGGTTCCCAGTATGGCCAGCAGGGTCATGGGGTACTCATGGAGGTCCCTTTGGCAGTCCAAGACAGGGCTGAGGTAGAGGTTGGTCCCAGACTGATCTGGGTCTGTAAGGCCACATGGGCCAATCAGCTAATTAGGCTCCAAGCAGGGAATCTCAGGTTATGAGGAGACCACTGATTAGAAACAGGTGGGGCCTGTATAAATTCAGGAAAGTGGCCCAAGACTGAGGGAGCAGGATGGAATGGGGCAGTAGTTGCCCCTGGGAAAGGTTTCAAAGAAACAGGACGCAGTCACTTTGAGTGGAGGAAGCTGGAGGCTTCCACGCCCAGAGAGGGAGGAAGCACAGGGAACCAGCAGGAAGAGGCAGATCTATAAAGGGACTGTGACGGCTGGTTATGAGGTCCCTGGGCTGGAACCCTGTGTAGAGGGCACGCCTGGATTCCCCTACCAGCCACTTGGGAGTGGCAAGGCTGTTGGAGGCGCCAGCAGGTCTGGAAAGTCTGTGAATTCCCAAAGGGGGGGAGGGCCTTTAGTGACCTTGTCTGAGGTCGAAGCCACAGAAATGAGTGAGGCAGCAAAGCAAGACAAGACAGGAAAAAACACCAGAGGGGGAATACAGGCTGGTAGAAAGATGAAGTCAAACTGGAGCAGGTGCAAAAAAGGGCTACAAGGATGATTCGTGGAATGGAAAATCTTTCCTATGGGAGACGACTTAAAAAGCTTGGTTTGTTTAGTCTGAGCAAAAGAAGGCTGAGAGGAGATATGATTGCTCTTTATGAATACATTAGAGGGATCAATACAAGGGAGGGAGAGGAATTATTTGAATACAGGGCCAATATAGACACAAGAACAAATGGATACAAACTGTCCTTCAGAAAATTTAGCCTTGAAATTAGACGCAGATTCCTAACCATCAGAGGAGTAAAGTTCTGGAATAGTCTATCAAGGGAAGTGGTGGGAGCAATAACCTTAGCTGCCTTCAAAACAGAGCTTGATAAGTTTATGGAGGGAATGATATGATGGACAGTGTAGCTTGACCATTGTCTGTCTTTTACTACTGGTGATGGGTATGATAGGGACGTGGGAAGGGGCATTTGATCGAGTGGGTTGAGTTATTACAGAGACGTTCTTCTTGACTGGCTGTTGTGGACTTGCCCTCATGCTAAGGGTTTAACTGATCACCATATCTGGGGTCAGGAAGAAATTTTCCCCCAGAGCAGATTGGCTTGGGTGCTGGGGTTTTTTTGCCTTCCTCTGTAGCACTGGGAATGGCTCACTTGCTGGTTGATTCTCTGTATTAAAGTCTTTAAATCATGATTTGAGTACTTTAATAGCTCAGTTATGGGTTTGAGGTTCATTGTAGGAGTGGGTGGGTGAGGTTTTGTGGCCTGTAGTGTGCGGGAGGTCAGACTAGATGATCATATTGGTCCCTTCTGACCTTAGAGTCTATGAGCTAACCCCCAGGATGCTCAGACTAGCAGGAGGTGCCATTTGTGAAGAACAGACCCTGTGACAGGGTCCCTTGTCGCAGAAGGCATGCCTCAGAGGAGGCCACATTGGTTCGTCAGGCAGTTCAGTGTCTCCCTCACTCTCTAAAGAAAAAAAGCAAGCTGATGGCTGGATCCATCAGTGGTACAGACAGTTGTGCTGGACAGAAACCATGACTGAATGGGAAAGACTCTTCCAATAAGGTGCCTCTCCTGGTGAAGTTAGCACCTCCCTCATGAAGGAAGAACCTGCTGGCAATGGGAACTGGGGATCCAGGAAAGCAGAAATGTTATCAAACGGAATGTAATTTTTTTACTTTTCTGGAAAAGAAAAGGTCTTACCAGCCTGAACCAAAGCAGTTACAATCTGTGCCACCATCAAGTGAGGCAGAGCTGTTACCAGTGGCTGAAGCTCCTAATGGTTGCCTTTTGCCTGTGCTGTCTGCTCCCAGTATTTAGGTTTAGTTTGTAGTGAACAGGGGCGTCGCTGGTGCTGGGCACCCCAGGGCACGTGCCCCGCGTCCCAGTGCCAGTGCCCTGGATCTCCGGCCCAATTGGGCCGGGGATCGGGGGCCTGGACACCTGCAGCCGCAGCTGTGGCAGCACGGGCACGGGCCTGGTCTCCTGTGGCTGCTTCTGGCCCGGACCCGCCGTGGCCTAGCCTCCCGTGGCAGTGCGGCTCCGCCTGGCCCTATCCCTGGCCAGGAGGCGGGGCCTGCTGGCTGGGGGTGGCGCCTGGGCCTGTGCCCCGGGTCCTTCCCTGCCCCAGCAACGCCCCTGGTAGTGAAGACACCATCGTTCTGGGAGCGTGATCTGGTGAAAAGGCAACCCTCGATTTGTGGGGTTTCTTGTGACCTTTATAGATTTGTAAAAGCAGCGAGAGTCCTGTGGTACCTTAGAGACTAACAGATTTCTTTGAGCATAAGCTTGCATGGGCTTCAACTCACTTCATCAGATGCATCGTGGGTTGGAGTCCATGCAAGCTTATGCTTGAAAAAATCTGTTAGTCTATAAGGTGCCACAGGAGTCTTGCTGCTTTTGCTATAGACAGACTAACACGGGTACCCCTCTAAAAAATTTATAAATTTGTTAGACTTTAAATGTGTCTCAGGACTCCTTGTTTGTTTTGCTGAACTACACTAACATGGCTACCCCTTTGGAACTTGTGACCCTGAGATAACAGACATGGTAAATGTTCATGGGCTGAGCGGAAAGACTCGCTCACCTTAGGCAGAGGCTGTATCTGAATTCTTTAGAGTATATTTAGAGGACAACATGCTTTCACAGTGATGCGAGTATTTATTGCCTCACTGTCAAATCCCCCAATAGGGGAACTCTGGGAGCAGATTCCCACAGCATTAAGTCAGACCTCTTGGCAGGCAGGAGGTACGCTCCTTGCTGAGTCACACAGCGGTATGTAGGGGAAGGAGGTATTCTGAAGCCTGGATTTGCAATGGAATATGAGGAAGCAGAAGAGAGATTTCCCTGGGATGGGATTCTTTCTAACTATGAAATTTAAATAAAACCATAGAAGAATATTTTAAATGATTTACCAGATCTCTCTCTCTCTCTCTCTCTCTCTATATGTATGTATGTGTGTATATATATATATATATATATATATATATAGATAGATAGATATTTTCACAGAGTGAAGAATAAAGGAAGATAAGGCTCTTCTGGGCAATGGAGGAACTGACCCTAGGCCACTTTTGAAGTAAGAGAACTAGAGAGGTGGTCAGTTCACTTTATTCTTTATCTCCTTTGTCAGAGACATGAGAAGAGCAAGGATTCATGAGTGGATGAACAGACACTGCTTTCAAGAAATCTCTAACTCTCCACAGCAGAGTATACATCAGGACTATCACTCAAGGAAAGTGATGTGCTTTCCTTTGATCATATGAGCCTTAGCCAAGAGATTTTGTCAGACATTCCCTTTTACTCCAATACTGTACAAATATGAGTTTCTACAAAAAGAGAGAGGATTACAATTTTATGTTGTCTAATGTCCAAGAGATATAGAGACTCCTTGTATATTAGGTCAACTGTTTTAAAACACAAGTTTTTGTACCTTCTAGGGGTTGCTATGAGTCACAGAAGAATTAACTCAACATTTATGAAAGTCACCAAAGTAATGTTTTAGTCTCTAAGCTGTCAGAGTTCTATGACTTCTGCTCATTTGTGCTATCAGCCAAGGAAGTTCTTAACACAGGCACTTAAAAACACTCTGTGTTTTAGTGTCAAATCTAATTCCCTGTTCACTAAAATAAAAATAGTTAAAATCTTTGAAATTCATTAAACACTAACAAATTCATATCAACCTCTAATCATGTTTTCATTGCTCAAGATAAGAGTACTATAATGCAAGAACAATCTACCTACTACTACACAGCAGGGAGAGGAAAAGACCATTGAACCTCTCCTTCTCCACTTCACATCCTTGCCAAAAAATTATCCCGAATACACTGCTCTGCCAAATCAGACTCTCTGTAAGTCAGCAGCATGATCAATGGACCCTGCTAAACACTAGGCAGTTCTGAACACCGCCAGAGCTCATAGCCTAACTTAACAAGGCTAAACGAATCAATACAATTTAAGAAACAACTTTAGATGGAACTAAAGAGAATTTTATTTTGTATATTTTTGATTAAAGCAGTTCATCTTTGGTACTCAGAAACCTTACTATCACTTCATCTCTTCTCCGAAATGCAGGGAGCTGAAAATGAAAGCAATGTACTTTTTAAACATTAATTTCAGCATGCAGTGGGGGGGAGGAGGGGAGACATCCTAGCTCAGCACACACAATCCCTGCCACCCTACAGTTGTTGCCTTATCAGAGACTGACAGCTCTATCACTATTTTTCTCAGGATTGTGAAATAAGCACTCTCAAATGGCCAGCTTTCAAGCAGGACAGTGTCATTTCATCTTTCTGTGTCCCACGTACGACATGCCATCAGATTATGCATCAACAACATTTCCTGCCTTCTACTTTTACAAAATGCTTTCTTTCTACACAGCATTAGTCCCATGTTTTTTTTGAACTGGATTGGTTTTAAGTCTAAAAATAAACATACATTTTTTAAAGAACTGTAATGCTAATGAAAATGAGATGAAAATGAAAGTGATTAAAGTCAGACAGCGCTGGAAAGCATCTATTATACAGCTCTGTCTATAAGATACTCTGATTCACCGTGTTGTTCATGCCAGTGGTTGTCAAACTTAGGGTTGAGACCCAGTACTGGGTCACAGACCCTTAAGTACTGTGTTGTGGCACCCCTTGCTGCCACTGCCAGAAGTCTGGAGTGCATTGCTCAAAAGATGTAATTGCTGGGTCATTGGCATAAATGATTTTTTTCAGCTGGGTCCCAAGAAAAAGAGTTTGAAAACCACTGGTTTATGCTATAGTACTGAATCAGTATACATATCAGTGTTCCCTCTAATTTTTCATAGGCTTTGTGCACAAAAAATTTCTTTTGTGCAAATATTTGGAAGCAGTGTCAAAATTTGTGCACACTCCAGTGAGTGTGGTCAAACTTGTGAGTGCAACAAAGTAAGTGTGTATGATGCAAATGATGTCTAAATTTTATTTTGATATGGTGATGGAAATGATTTTACAAATTACAAAACCTTATTTGAAACACGCAACTTGAAATTGCCTTCTTAGAAGTAGCATAAACACATTAGCACTGTTGAATTTTGTGCATGCTCTATTTTGTTGGGTGCGTGGGTTTCACAATCTGTGTGCACATGCACATGCGCACAGCTTAGGGGGAACACAGATACATGTATCTCAGTACTGACTTTAAAACATCCCATTCTATTCTAGTCTCTTAAGCAGAAAACACTTGTTTAATCAAGATGTATGGAACAGTTTTCAATACGGACAATTATCCATTAGACCATTAAAACTTAGACCCTCCTCACCTTTATTTCTGACGCAAGTTAAATCTGAGCTTAGGAATTTGGAGGAGACTACTATACCACAACAGTGTGGCACCCTGCTACTCCTTCCAGAACAGCTCGATTACAGAAGGGGGGATCATATCCATAAGTCATATTCTAGTTCAATGGGTATTTTCTTCAAGTCCTTGCTGCATAAGACAGCACTGCCAAGCAAGACTGGAAATTGCTTTCTATTTTTGTTCCACAAAGCACAGTAATTTGCTATTTAAGAGAATGACAATTTGCATGTATGTGGTACACACCCACCCACACAGGCATGTATGTACAACAGAGTAAAGAAAGGCTCAGAAACCTGCTAGAAATCAATGACTGTAATGCATTTAGCCCACATGAAAGGAAATACTTACGCAGAGACAATTTCTTCCCCACTCACAAACTTTGCATAGGAGACTGCCTTGCGATGCCCTTTGAACACCATGATTGGCTGCTTAGTGTTGCGAAGATCATAGTAGTGAACACAGTGATCTAGACACAAGGAGGAGAGTACAGAGGCAAAACTTGTTAGGCAGTAAACACACTTCATGGGATATCAATCTCTGATGTCTAATCAATCAGTTCAAACTAAGAGACATTATAGACAATGCTATAAGGTCCTGAAGCAGAGGAAGAGGCACATAAATCCCAGTCCAAGGTTTTCATGCCTCTGACCTAGATGAAGCTTGTCAGTGAACAGTTTGTACTGTAGTCAAATTGGCTAAAGATGCAGTTTGCTGCTGAATTTGCTAAGATTTTCATGTTTATTGAAAATGGACTTGAGCATATTACACTTCACTTCCTTTTTCTCCTACATTCCCACTGACTTCATTTCAAATCAAGAGAGAATTGACATTTTGGTTAACAAGGGAAAGCAGTCTAGATTTTAGCTCCCCTGAGCACCATTTCACAGATGTGTTGCCACTGCCAGAACTGTACAAAAGGAATCACACCACCAGTAGCACACAGTTTTATTTCTGTGCAGTTAAATCTCAATTCCTAGAAAAGAATAGGAAAAAACCAAGAGACCCAAACACAAGAACACACCAAACAATTTTGCAAGCCCAACAAGATCACTGCTTCCCTACCCACTTTTCAATCACTTATGCTAAGTTTTATAACCAACCATTGGCATTATTAAAACAAAGGGGGGAGGAGGGTTTACATGGCTGAAACTGAATAAAAAAAATCCCAGACCCATAGACCTAGAGCTCAACTGAAAATGTTGGCTGACCCTCCTGCCATTATCCTTCCAACAAATCAAAACAGAAAACTGGGGCTTATCATAAGGAGTAAATTTAAATGGAGTTCTACATTCACTTAGAATTTCAAGGCAATACACAGAGTCTTAAAAATGACATGTAGCTTGTCCGGAATTCCCAAGTGGTTAGTTTAAATCCAGTTCTCTCTGTCAGATTTTGGTTACAAAAACTGGCACTGAACAACCTAGGTCAGCTTTTCACCTGGCTAAGCAGATAAATCATTTGTCTGGGGCTAGAGAGCTGGATATAGCAAGCACAACTTCAATAAAATGAGAAAAAGTTACATGTCCTTTTACATCTTTGTGATTACCTATCTTACTGTACGCCAGTATGGAAAGAGGATTTTTCATAAAAGAAGCAGCTTCCTCATCTCTTTTTAAACCATGCCTTCTTGGCCATATATACCACAAACGCTCAAAGCAGTCACTTTGGCTTATTTCCACAATGTAGCTGGCTTGACAAACTTCCAGTAGAAATTCCTGCTGTGCTGAAATTCAGCTGTTGCACCCACCTTCGGCACTGAAAGACTGCCTTTGGCATCTCTCTATAAGACCACTATTTAGCAAAACCCAGGTCATTTCTTCATTATTAATACCCTAACTGGCATCAGAACAAAATGAAGCACCAGGTTTACTCAGTACAGGAGAGATTTTTCCATAGTGTCCAGGGGAGTTAAAAGTTCAAGTCCTATCAATGGTATTTAGGTGCCTAACTTCCTTAGGCTCCTTCAAAAAATTACAGCTTACAAATATGGAGAACATTTCGTACTTTGGCAAACATTCACAATCTGGCAGCCCTGAAACAGTGAATTGGCTGCATTTACTTTCACAAAATGGATGGTTCCAACAAGGCTTCTGTTAGGAACTTGTTACTGTATAAGCCATTTAAATGCTATTTTTATTTAGAATCACAGCCTCCTCTCCAGCTGGACTGTCATTATCTAAAAAGAAGAAACCTTCTGAATGCTACATGTTTCATACTTCAGGTGCTGACAGGGAGAGGTGTGGGGGTGGGGGAAGGGAATAGGAATAAACAGCTGGATTAATGTAGATGGGAGGTTGTGTCCATTTGCAGAGATAAGACGTGAAGTGACGCTCGCCTTCTAAACATTGCAATAAACAACTCCAAGTCCCTGGCATCTGGCCCCAGTATAAAGTGCCTATCTGAGCTGGCAGTACAATCAATCTCTGTCTGCTCTGATCAGTGTGAGACCAAGTGAACAGCAAGGCCACAAGGTTCTAAAATTAGTCACTTAATAATTAATTGCATATATCAGCAGCAAAGGTGTTTGTGCTCAACTGAGAAGTTTTTTATTAAACCAAAGTAGCTATTTTTAAGTAGATACAGCAAGACTAATGTTCATTGCATTCATTAAAATCAGCACAGGTGGTCACATTTTACAATTAAAGAGACACTCTCTCTTTTAGGCCATATGGGACCGTCACAAGATAAAAAAATGCCATCTGCTAAGGAAGCAGAAGTCTTAAAAGCCAAGCTGAGAAAAATAAAAATTCCAGATATTCCAGCCGAAGCCTCCCAGCGTGAACTATGATGAACTGAGATCATCCACAACTGACAACATTTCCAGCTTTCCGTCTATCTTGCTTTAGTCAGTAGGAGAGCTCTAGAAAGTTCAGTTATCAGGAAAGCCAAGTATAGCACAGAAGCATGCTGAATGATCCCTCCCCGTGCATGCAATGTATTTCATGCAAATAGTGTAGTGGCTAGCACCTCTGCTTAACATGCAGAAGGTCCTGGGTTCAATTCCCAGGGGGTTGGACTCGATGATCTCACGAGGTCCCTTCCAGCCCTATGATTTGATTGATTGATTGATCTCTCCTACAACTCCGAGTTTCTTAAAACTCCACCTGTAATACATCAGCTTTCCATACTGACCTGTAAAATACACTTCCTTCAATGCTTAACTGCACCACCTTACCTCTATCCCCCAACACAAACACTGAAATTACTGAATCTGTAGAATTTTGCTATGGTATTTGCCCCAAATCAGTAGATTAATTTACTTGCAACAGTTTCAATTATGAATCTAGTTTTCTACAGTCAAAAGCCTTATGCTTAACCATTCAAATGCCAAGTTCCTTGACATCTTGCTTATTTCTTCTACAGTCTGAATTGCCTGAGGTACAACACAGAAGGGCAAACAAAGCATTTGTGTATCAGCCACATCATTGTAAGACTCTGAAGTAGTTCCTGTTGACTTGAATGATACTGACAGCAGCTTCTTTGCTGTTCACATCTAAAAATATTTTAGGTTTTTCCTAAGCCAGGTCACACGACACACAAGTTTTACTTCAGTTGCCTCAAAAGAGAAAAGAAAAATCCGAGATCAAATACAGAAGTCCCAGATGACAGATCACTGTATTATTGTTTCTTTAAAGTGTTCAAAGATAGTCCACACCCTTTTGGGCCAGCTATGCTCTGATGTAAAAACAACATCATCTGACCAAGAACTCTCTCACTCCACTACAAAAAAAGATCCCCGAGATATAATCTGAGTGTCACCAAAAGCAAGTATTCACTGCATCCCTCACAGCCTCACCAGCTGACTCATTAGCAAGTCCATGGTCCTCAACAGCATGTCAAAAGCAGCACTGAAAAGGAAGACTGAGCCTTGGTCCCAAGGCCATAACTGGAATGCAGAAGATTTGGGTTTAAACATCTACCTCTGCTATAGTCTTCCTGTATGATCTTGAGAAAGGCTACATTGGTTTAGAAAATTATTTACTTAAATCAATGAAACCTCCCTGTGTGGAGGCTTACTTTTGCTTAAAAATGTCTCATTGATTTCTCACCAACTTCTCCTTACAGGTTTATCAATTTATCCCAGGTCACTGATAAATTGATATAAAGCACTCTGAAAACTAAAGAGGAGTGTTCACACAACAGGGACAGCACTGTTTTAACTACACTAGTTGCTAAATAAATTTAGTTAAATTGGTAAAGTTTTCTGATGGACAAAGCCTCACTCTTTTTCCTCAGTTCTCCTTGGTGAAATATGGTTACTATCACTTTGTTGCTTTATAAAACTGCTGGAGATCAGGGCTCAAACAGAAGATACATGGCAGACAGTCACATTTCTCATCCTTCTGCTTCCTTTCCCTGGGAGAGTGTTGGCATCACTAGACCCCTGTGCGCATACAAATAAGTGGATCCGTATCTGACCTGCCTCCGCAAGAAACGGCCCACGGATATCCGTGCTGTATCCACGGATGCGGATATCCACATATTTGCAGGGCTCTAGCTCTGTGCAGATAAAAACATGTGGATCCGTATCCGATCTGCATCTGCAAGAAATGGTCTGCAGATATCCGTGCTGTATCCGCGGAAGAGGATATAAGGCAGATATCCGTGTATTTGCAGGGCTCTAGGCATCACTGTTACCACATTCTAAAGTGCAGACAGCTGAGTCACAGGCATACAAACCCACTCAGAGCTCTGCAGCATTCTGTGCACTAGGAACAACAGTGGCTATTGATGAACTAATGACTGCCAATTGGACTTGCTGCTACCACCACACAGACCTAGATGTTGCCCCACAAAGAGAGAAAGTAGTGGGGAATTGTATTAAAAAAGAAAAAAACTGGGTTATTGGGATCTCTGGTCATGGAGTTGGGGAGATGGGAAATGGAACTGAAGGTAAAGTTCCCAGATAGAAATGGTAGGAATAGCAACAAGGAATGACTCTCGACAGAGCTAAGACTATCACCACTGATTTTTCTATTTGCATGGCCATCTTTCGAAGACAGTTGAGCTGGAGAAGCACATAGATGCTAGTGAGATGTGTCACAGAAAAGAAAAAGAAAAAAAAACCCACCACCTAAAAGACAGTTGAGTGAGTGATAGATAGATGGAATCAGTTGCACCTTATTGACCTACTTTGTATTTAATGAACAGACCAGTTTTCTTTTTCATACTAGCAAAGCAATCTGATATTCAGCCAATACAGAGCACCCTTTTTATGCTTCGAGAGATTTTTAAATTAAACTCTCCCAACTAGGTAGACTTGGGTCCTTATCCCTCACCAGAAAGCATGTGTTATTTACCACTCAGTAGTGACCTTAGAAACAGTTTTTGTAACATGGGTCAGAGAAGAATGGGTAATAATATGAGCAGTTTTGTACATTTCCCTGGATTCCGGAACCTCTGGAGGCTGAAGGCTAGAACAATTGATCTCTCCAGCCATCCAGAAAGTCTAAGTAATGCTCACTTTCCACATCAACTATTTTATCACTTCCACCATTAGCACTTCTAATACAGCGTTAACTAAACATTGGACAACTACAAGTCTTTTCTCTCAGTCTACCACTTCCGGAAACATTGGAAGAATGTGAAGTACATTCTTGTCTCATTTTAATGCACATTATAAATCCATTTCAAGAAGCAGTTAGTAATTGCTTATTTAAACTGTTTTTATAGTTATTTATGGTTAAGTACACATCCAGACTGCAGCTAAGAACACAGATTGTGCACTGCTTGGCATTCATGCAGTCAAACAGGAGCGTCAAAGTCAAAAAAAAAAAAAAGGCTCGAAGGGAGAGCTGTGGGTAGGATAACTAACAGGCAAGTAGGCATTAGCTGTAATTTTCATGAATGGTGGGTCAACACTACAGTGTTTTAGTTCATGCTCCAAAGCAGGGCTCTCCAAACTATGTCCCACTGGCAGGTGGGCAAGTTGGGGAAGGGGGCTGGCAAGCAGGTGGGCTGGCGGTCTGATCACTAGTAATTAAGTAAAGGCATATTCGGCCCTTAGATGAAAAGGTTTGGAGACCCCTGCCCTGAACAAATAGACTATTATGCTTGATGTACTAAATAACTGGACTGTTCATACTCTTCTGTTCTCAAAAGCTCTTTGGACAGTGATTTGTACCAGCTAACATGGTTGCCAATTTCATTCTGTGCAAGAACCAATTACGTTTTTAACTACCTGTGGGTCTTCAAAGATAGACCCATATACACCTCCGAACCACAGCAGTGTCTACCACTAGAACAACTGAAGTTTGAACAGAGACAGCCCAAAACATAGCTCTTGTGTGGCTATATCTATATATCCCATAGTTAGAGAAAGGGCTACTGCATTCTTCTTCAAAACCTACCTATCTGCAGATGCAATTACCAAATTTACACAGATAGCAGCAAATGGACATCTAAAGATAATTCCAAATAATCGGCGTGTCAAATTTAGGTGCAGAGGTTAGCACCCTTTAAGATTAATATCATAATTAGGTCATGGCCTGGATAACTACCTCAAGAGTGGGCAAAAATTAGCAGATGGGCTGGCTGATTCTTCTCATAGAGGAATTTCATCTGTAATCTACAATATGGCATCACAGTGCATTTCCTAGCAGATATGAGTATTTTGAATGTGTACCTCACAGAAATATTCTTAAGTGGAGCTTTTATTACATTGAATCCTTTCTCTACACAGTCTGTTGTGTTCAGGTAATTAGCATGTATAGATTGAAGGACAGTGCCCAAAATGCGTTTACGGCAACCCATCAGCTTGGAATCCTTCAGAGGTGATTAGAGGTGTTAAGTCTGCATTTAATTTATAACAACTGGTGTGCTAGAAGGAAAAAAAAAAAGTGGCCACTTTTCACTGGAATCCTCTTCATGAAAAGAGGTGGAAGTAGTGTGGACTGTTTAGAAAACAACCCAGGAGCATTCTACAGTATTAAAACTCAGTCTTTTGGGGGGGGGGGTACCCATAAAGTCTGATGATCAAGCACGTCTCCTCCACTGAATTTCAAATTTGAACACTGGCTGTCTTGTTTCATTCCAGTGCAAGATAGCAGTAGTGAAGTAGTAATCACTAAAAGTATTTGGGGAAGCCTGACCTTTTGTCTTGTTAGGTTAGCTGTTTTAAATAATTTCAATCAGAGGCAAAGCACATCTGGTTTAAGTGAGTTAGCTATGCTCCACTGTGGTCAATGTTACCATGGGAGAGACCAATGATAAAGTCACAAACATCAGACATGCAGAAATTAAGGATGAGGGAGGTAACATTTCCTTCATTCTTACTCTGTTCTTCTAAGAGGTATTGATTTTAGAGGTACCAAGAGAAATGCTCATTCTTCCAGACAGGCTGTATGTGTAGAAATTCAGTCAATTAAGTATACATAGACATTCATCTGCAGAAAAATATGTAATTACTGCTACTTCTTCGCTCCCTCAGAATAAGCATCCAGCATACACAGCTAAGAAAAGAATTTTGAAGTGATGGAGCATGATAGACCTGAACCAATATCACTTGTTGGTTAAACAAGTGGGTATGGAGTCAAGAAACACTGTGCTGCAGGTATCTAGGCACAAAATGGTGGCAGTGGTGGAAAGGTTGGTCAAATTTAATTGATTTTGGTTTAACAAGCATAAAGCAATGGAGTAGCAGAATTTAAACATCCACATGCATTGGTCACAGGCTCCTGCTACCAGGCAGGCCAAGCACGAAGGTCATTTGGCTTGATATAAAAGTGAAACATACATGCCTGGAGGCAACGCCAGTCGCTGGAATAAAATGACAAGAGAAATGAGAGACACAAACACAATGTCATGTCCCTCCAACAGCTGTTTCAAGCTTCCTCCCTTACACCACAGACCAGAGAAAGGAAGAAAGGAAAAAGTCTACTCATGATTCTAGACCAAAAATCAACAGTACACTGAACACAGCATAATACAGACACTTTCACTCTTGGAGAAACCTAAATAGTAAGAAAGGGCTGCTATTTCAGAAAGCTGACAAGCAAAGGCAGTTGGTATTAGAACAGATCCTTAAGACAGATACCAACACTGAGTTGTGTTTATTAGAGAATTTAAGAAGTTGCTTGAACCTCTTTTACCCCATCCTGGTAGAAACTGGAACTTGAACCTGCAATCTCATTGCTCAAAGAGAGAGAGCACGAAGATTGGTCCCAGAAAAGCTACCTTTTCTAGGTCACTTAGAACCCTTAATTAAATCGCCGAATTCCAGGATCTGAATGCCCTTCCTAGGACGATTCTCTTATTCTTCTCTCTACTCTGACCTATTCCCTCTCTCCTCTGCCACTGCAACCTTCTCCTCCTGACCCTTTGGCTTCTTCTCTGCTGCAGACTGGTCTGTGAGGGCCTGGTAGGACACAAGTTGCAGCAACCATCAGCAGGATCTGGGACATTGGTTCCTCTTCCCAAAAGCTCAAGCTGCATGTTGCACTCTGTGTGAATCCTGCTGGTGCATTCCAGGTAACTACAGCATAGATACATACCTAAATACTCAGTTTTAAAGCAATTATCTGAATTGGCATGAGGTTGTAATTCAAAAGACTGAGCAACTGTAAAGAGAAACAAAGGAATGCAAGAACCCACTGTGACAGGTGACCTAGTTAAACCAATTTACCATCACTAATGCCTCCACTTTGCTTGAGAGCCAGATACTTTGAGCATTGTGGCAAAGGTAAATAAAGCTGGATTCAATGCAGTTAGGAGCAAAGGGCTTTCAAACAATGATAGCATTAAGTATTATATTAAGGAAGAAGAACAGAGTCAACTTTAAATAAAAATAAAAACATACCGTGCTACTTTCTCCCTTGCTCCAGGAGACAAGAGAGAAAAAGTTATATCACATGCATCTACCTGAATGGGTACAATTACTGGGAGGCACCAAGGACACTGGGAGAGCTCACTAATACACACATTTTGTTTTTTTCTAAACACTACAAAAAACTACTCCAGCACAGCCATATCCACCACATCCATCACTTAATGTTTATGAAGCCACATTAATGCCTACTTGCCGAAACGGTCACAAATAAAAGAACTTATCTTCTACAAACTAAAGACAGAAAACTTGTTTGATTTATTGGCTGTATTTCACTTCCATTTTTACATTGTTTCCTTACTTTGTATTAATGGGACAGTCTCCCTGTGAATAATCATTTTCTTTCACCCCAATGGGACTTCAAGCAATCTTTTCCTGACATGAAACTTTAGTAACACAACAAAGAACTGGACCAATGTTGTTCTTCTGTATTTCATAAGTTCACCTGAAATGACTTGTTATGTTGGGCTCGCTATGCATTTCCTATCATGTCCTTTGTCTATATATTGATTGGTTTCACAAACATTGAACCCATTGTCCAATCCCCACTTGTGTTACAAAGAGGGTGCCCCAGCTGTTTAACAATGGTTACCAAAACAGGGGCATTAATGTGGGATAACGCATCAAATATAAGTTTTTCCTGCCAGCTGAAACTCTTCCAGGTGCTGTGCCAATATCTGACAGCCCAAAGTCCATACTAGATTCACAGACCTGCTGGCATTTTCAACAAGGCTGAGTTACATTAAATAAGTCTAGCAGCCTAAACTGACTCCTTGGCAGTGCCATCAGAGCTAACAATGGGCACACTGCGCCTGAGACGCTCACAACCAGGATGTCAGGGAGCTAGCACTAGCAGTTTTGTTCTTTGATACAGCTCTGCAGGGATAACTGCACAGCACTTGCCTGTACTACATGCCTTGCTTCACTTGGTGGTTTCGGCTTCTTTTACTAGCATCAAATTTACTGCATTTTTTAAACTGTGGCTCAGCATTAGCATTTCATTATATAGCTGTATCTCCCTCTGCTGAATAGATGAAGAGAACAGCAGCCTTGATGGGAACTGCCAGCATGGTTTTTAAGCTTCGCATTCGACAGACTCCCTATGGCTTGAGGTTACAGTTGACATTCATCAGGCTATGGATAATGGTCTTTACACACTGGGAACATTTTTTATTGACTTGTCTAAAGCTTTTGACACAACAGCCCATAAACTCTCCACTAACTAACTTGCTTCATATTAAGAGGGCAAAGACAGACACACAGCATTAGAGATCTTAATCTGCTGAGGCTGGGGAAGGGCTCAGATGAGGAAGGGAAAGAAATTTTGGTTTTTGGGAGGGTGGAATTCTTGTGCATCTTTGACCTCTGACTCTAAAAGAGCTGGATCTGCATAAGATTCTCACATAAAACAACCTTCTTCCCCATTCCCGCAATTCAAAGATTGGTTTCTTGTCAAATAGACTGTTCGAAGGGGCTCACAAGCATGGGAGCCAACTTTAAGGCAGACCTACAAACACCAAATGAGTTACATGTTCTACAATTAGCTTTCACCTAGCAAAGATCAAGTGTCAACTCTTCAACCATAGTAACAGCCTTAAGACCCCTTGGATACCCCAATCTAGCTTGCCACCCAGGCAAGCCTGCTTTTGAGATACACAAAACCCACTAGATTAGTTAGGGCATTCCCAATTGCAGTCACTTATCCATTGTACCTTAGCTTCCCAAAAACAATGCTTGTAGCCAATCCTATAATAAACTAAAGATTTATTAATCAGGAAAACAGGAGTTATAAAACTGACTTTGGTTCATCCAGAAAAAGTAGGACAGCAGGAACATAATAGTTTTCAGGTACCTAAAATGTTGTTACACAGAGGAGAAAGAAAAATTATTCTCAACTGCTGATGACAGGAAAAGTAGCAAAAGGCTTAAATTACAGCAAGGGAGGTTCAGACTGGACATTAGGAAATAATTTTAAACTGTCAGGCTGATTAACCACTAGAATTGGAAATCAGCAGGTTAGATAAAACACGCATTGGGGTGGTTTAAGATGGTACTTAGCCCTGCCGTGAGTGTGGTGGACTGGACTCAATGAGCTCTCATCGCCCCCTCCAGTTTCTATTCTATGATTTACAAGGTCAAAGCGGTAAACAGACACCCAAAAATCAGTTACAGTCTCAAGTTCCAAAAGGTAGTAGTAGCAGCTGCTATAGACGCATGCTCTATAACTCCTTTAGTATTATCTGAACTAAGCAGCTTCGGGATCCCTTGGTTATGCTTAGAAATACTGCACATTCTGAATTCTAAGCAGCATAATGATTTTCATCTCTTCCCTCCAGAGCTCACACTGATGGCAATGAGGGTCTGTGCACATATCCACTTCATGGTGTGTTGGGTGCAATCAACAAAATCTTTTATTCATTGTTGTTCCAGCAGTGCTTCTCTGATAGACGTGAACATTGTTTTGTTTGGCAGGAGGTGACCACTTGTAGTAAACTAGTATTCACACTTAGTGATGCTTCTCTGACTGTAGGCAGTCTTGACAAACATTTCTACAGTTACAGAGCAAACATTTAATTACCACCTTATAATAAGAGGCACAAGTATGATTATGCAGTATCCTACAAGGATTTCATAAAAGTTTAAACACTAAATTTTAATGTCTATTTTAACAATACTAACATAGAGGTGAATCAGACTGGTTTCTGTCCATGCATTTGTCAATGTTCGGTTATGCCTAGGCATGAGCGAATGCCTGACCTCATAATATCACAAGATGTTAGAGAAGAAAGTTGCTAGGGGCTCAAAATGGGGTCCTGTTAATAGGCTAAAACTATACTGAGGTCCCAGAAAGATGGAGAACCTTGGAATTAGAAAAAAAAGATGCATAAGGCCCTTGAGGAATCTACCACCCATAGTGTTGGAAAATATAGTATTACCTTAACTGGGAAGGTGAAGGGCTGATATTGCTGCTAAATGTGCCATTAGGGAGTTGACAGACAGCAGACAGAACATTGTCTTCTGGACTAAGGGAGGCTACTGTCATCATGCTGCCTGGAGAACCACTCCCATTTAGCTTCATGGGTCAGTCTACCAGACAGAATGTTTGACATTTCTTGTTCTGACCTGAAGCAAACAAGTTTATTGTTGGGTAAATCCCACCTTTGGAAGCTATACTACAAAATGGAGTTCTAGACAATCTAGGTGTAGTCATCTGCAGAATGCCTGGAGAGTAAGTCTGCTTGGATATTTCTGTGCTCCTAGTACATGGAGAATCATTTTGTGATGACAGAGAAACAGCTTCTCAACAAAAATGGAGGGGTAAACAAGGGATGATGGTAGTCATATCTGCTGACACAAAATAATGCTGTTATGTTCTCCATCATTACCCCAAGGACTTAGTTCACGTTGCATGGTGGAAAAAATGTGAGCATGTTAGATGAATACCTCTGAGTTCTAGAATTTTTTTTTTTGGTGGTGAATCTCAGAATCCAGAGACCAGGTGTCCAAGGTTAATCTAAGTGATCTCTCCATCCAAATGTAGGGGCATACATCATAAGCATTTTCAAAGGCAGTGGTGGACAAGAGGGTATTTCCTTATATAGATAGAGATGGTCCTCTCACTCATTTAATCATGTGGCAACTTCATGTGGGATGCAAATGTTCACATCCATGTGATGCCTCTTTGGTAGATAAACTGACAGCAACCATCTTGCATGAAGCACAGGTGAAGTCTGGCATGTCATGTCACAAGGGCATGGAACCTGTTTAATTCAGATAAACTATATGAGCGAACGGGGTTATCATACCCCAGTCACTGCCCAACTTCAAACAGTGTTAAACAAGATCTGGTGTTTGGTGTACAAGGACTTCAACCTGCTTAGCACCATGACAAACATGTGATTAAAAAAATCCCTTTCACCATTTATTGATGATATTGAGAAGGAAAAACAGTTAAAACCACTGAGATGTAAATTAAGACTTTAATTAGGCTTTCATTTTAACAACATCTCGCATTTCCTTTCACTTGAGAAGATCGTTTCAGAAGAAAATACTTTCTTGTCCAACAGTCTCAAACTGTATCAAAGAAGGCAAGATCTGCTGTCTGGGGGCAAGAGAGAAGAAAGGAAGAAGCTTGTTCACCTTGGTGTAGCAGACGACCTTCTTCGAGATGTATGTCTCTGTGGCCACTCCACTCAGGTGTCAGCTCGCCCCACTGCCTTTGATGGGAGATTTTCGGCAGCAGTATCTCCGGGAGCCACACAGGGGCAGCTGGCATCTCACACCATTTCGAGCATGCCAACAATTTCTCCTGCAGCTTGTCCCCTCAGTTCCTTCTCTACCGTGAAGAGACTTCTCCAAAGTGGTGGTGTGGTGGTGGGTAGTGGAGCAGTCAGGGGGACATACATCTTGAAGAATGTCAGCAACAGCACCGACGTGAGCAATCTTCCTTTCTTCTTTGAGAAATGTCCCCATGAGTGCTCCACTCAGGTGAGTACATAGCAATTACCAATTAAGATAAGTGGGACTTCAGATAAGGTCCATTAACTGTTGCCAGGACTGAGGACTCAGACTTACGGCCCAGGTGTGGCATGTCAGTAATGGTTTAATAAAGAGGTATTTTCTGAAGACCATGTTGCAGCTCTACAGATTTCTGGGATCAATACATTGTGGAGGAATGTCATGGAGGAGGACATAGCTCTCATCGAGTAAGCCTTGATTTGTTGTGGTAGAACTGAATTGGCATGTTGATTGCACACATATATGCAACTTGAAATCTGCTTTGAAAGTCTTGGAAGGAGGATATCAGTTTCCCTTCTGAGCATTCTGTGATAGAAATTAAAAGTCTCATGGATATACGGAATTTCTTTGTTCAGGTAGAAGAGTAGTCCTCTCCGAATGTGCAGGGTATGCCACAGTGCTTTGTTGTGACCCCTACGTGGCTTTGGGTAAAAACCAGGTAAGTATATTGCTTGGTTGATAGGTAAGTGAGAAGAGACATTGGGAATGAATTTTGGGTGAGGTCTTAGTTATGGAGTATTCATGGAAGATCGTGTATGGAGGATCTGCCATGAGGGGCCTAAGTTCACTAGCTGAGGTTACAGCAATTAGGAAGGCTACCTTCATAGAGAGAAGCGTAGGAACGAGCAGGTGGCTAGAGGCTCAAAGGTTGGATTTGTAAGTGCTTTCAAGACACAAAGTAAATCTCATGGTTGAGTAGGTTCCCTGACTTCAGGGTACAGGTTTTGAAGTCCCATTAGAAATCATTACATGACTGGGTGTGGGAAGATCAAAGCTGTTTCATTGTGCTAGTGGAAGGTACTGAGTGTGGCAAGATGGACTCTAATAGAACTGAGTGATAGGCTGTTTGATTAGTTCCAACAGATAGTCTAGTATTGAAGGTAAAGATGACACAAAGAAGTCAGTCTGTCTGTTGATATTCCATAAAGAGAACCTCTTCCATTTGTAGAGATGTGATTTACGAGTTGATGGTTTTCTACTACTGAGAAGTATGCTTTGCTTTGAACAGGGTTTGAGCATAACATTTCTAACTCTTGGAACCATTAAGGAGCCATGCCTTAAAGTGCAGCCTGCCTAGGCTGTGGTGCTGCATTCTCCCATTGTACTGTGACAGTAGGTCAAGACTGACTTGGAGTTTTTTTGGTTGTTAAACCGACATTTTTAGGAGATTGGAATACCACAGTTGTTTTGGCCACACTGGGGTTATTGCAATTACTCTCATGTGGTCTCATTTGATCTTGTTTACCACTCATGGTAGGAGCAGTACTGGAGGAAAAGCATATACTTTGCCAGTCTATTATGAATGCACTCTCCTAAGCACCAGTATCCAGAACTTGTTCTGCAGCAGTATTGTTTGCATTGTTGATTACTGGTTTTAGCAAAGAGATCTATTGTAAGAGTTCCCCATTCCTGAAAGATGTTGTGTAATACCCTCCTGATGAGTTCCCACTCTTGATCGGCATTGACTCTTTTGCTCATGGCATCTGCAGTCGTGTTAAGATGTTCTGGTAGGTAAGATGCAGTTATGGATATGCGGTGACTGATGCACCAGTTCCAGAGTTTTGTTGCTTCCATGCACAGACAGGGAAAACAAGCTCCCCCCTGTCTGTTCATATAGTACTTGCATTGTGATGTCTGTGAGGATCTGAATTGTTCTGTCTTGTCTTGTAGAGAGAAAGTGGAAACACGTCTTCTTCACTGCTCTGAGTTCTAGCAGGTTGATGTGTAGATGGGTCTCACGTTCTGCCCAGAGGCCAGGTACTGTCTGTTCTGAAGTGCATGCTCCACAACCTATGAGCAATAAGTCTGTTGTGATGATCATCAGTGGCAGGGTGTGAGAAAGCACGCTCCCGATAGTAGGTTGTTTGGGTTTATCCACCACTCCGAAGTCTCTTTGACATGTGGGGTATTGTAATCCTTTTGTTCAGTGTGTTTTTCTTGGATCGTATTCATGTCCTAACCCGGTTGTAATGGTCTCATGTGAAGCTTGGTGTGTTCCGCCACAAAGGTGGTGGTGGACACGTGTTCCAATAGCCGAAGGCATGTGTGAGCACTGGTGAATGGAGCTAAGCTTTACCTCCTGCACTATACTTTGAATGTTTTGAAACCTTTGGATTGGGAGTGAGGACCTCAAGATGGTGAAGCATAGATGGGTTCTGATGAATTCTCAGGTCTGTGAGGGGGCTGTCATGGATTTTTCAAAGTTTATCAGAAACCTCAGGTTTTGCATAAGGGTTACTGTAGTCTGCATATTGAGAATAGCTTTGGCACCTGAAAGGCTCTGCAAGAGGTAATTGTCCAGATAGGGGTATATTGAGATGGACGATTGGCGTAAATGAGCTGCAACCACAGCCAGTACTTTGGAAAACACTCGGGGAGCCGTGGCCAGGCCGAATGGTAAAACTGTGTACTGGAGGTGTTTTGTGCCAAACGTAAACCGTAGAAACTTCCTGTGGGCTGGATGAATGTTTATATGAAAACAGGCATCCTTCAGGTCGAGGAATAAGAATGAATCTCCTTGATTTAATGTAGGGATAATCATTGACAATGTTACCATCTTGAACTTTTGGAAGTGAACATATTTGTTTAGTAGTCTGACATCTAAAACAGGTCTCCACCTGCCACTTTTCTTTTGAGTTAGGAAGCAGCTGGAATAAAAGTTTTCAATAATGTTGATGAGAGACCTCCTCTACAGCTCCTATTTCAAGAAGATGAGAAACTTCTTGCTGTAGGAGTTGTACACAAGAGAGGTCCCCGAAGAGGGACAGGAAAGGGGTGGGGGGGAATGGATTTGAGGAGATGACGTAGCCCTCATTGGATTTCTACGGCTCATTTGTTGGTGGTGATTGTAGACCATAGATCAAAGCAAGGTCATAAACAAGGTCCAAAGGTTCTTGATTCTTCTGCCATATGAAGCATTCTCAAGCCCTTGATTTGACCTTCAAAATAATTATTCGGGTTGCAGAGGCTGTGCCAAGGTTGATTGATTTGAGGGTTGCCTCCTTCTTGGTTGTCACCGTTGTCCGTAGGAGTCAGAAGACCACTGTTGTCTAGAGCAGTGGTTTTTCAACTTAGGGTCAGGACCCAATACCGGGTCACATACCTTCAGGCACTGGGTCGCAGCACCCTCTGCTGCCCCCACCAAAAGACTGCAATGCATTGGTCAAACATGTAATTATTGGGTCATGAGCATAAATGATTTTTTTCAACTGGGTCCTCGGAAAAAAGTTTGAAAAACAACAGTCAAGGACTGGTAATCTTTTTGTTGCTACGGTTGGAACCTTTGCCTTTTGAAAGATGGTGTGTATATGGACAGGATCCTTAGTGTCACTCTGGAGTCCTTCATTGAACGTAGAGTCTCATCAGTCTTTTTGGAGAAAAGTTTGTCCTTCTCAAAAGGTAAGTCTTCCACCTTGGTTTGCAGGTCCTTAGGTATTCCAGAAGCCTGAAGCCAAAAAGCAAGTTGCATGGTGATGGCAGTTGCCATTATTTGGGCTGCAGTACCTGCCATGTCCAATGCTGTTTGTAGGGATATGCATGCAATAAGTTGGCCTTCATCAACCAAGGACTTCAGCAGCTCTTTGTCCTCAGGTAAGTATTTCTTTAGTTCTTCAATCTTTTCATAATTGTACTGATTTAATTAGCAAGTAGAGCATTATAGTTGGCTATTCTAAACTGAAGTGTTCTGGATTAATATACTTTGCGACGAGTGAGGTCCATCTTTTGTTATCCTTGTCAGTTGGGGTGGCTCCTTGAATGTTTTGTTTATTCTTATGATGGACTGTGTCGACTACTAAAGAGTTAGGAGGAGGGTGCGTGAAGAGAAAGCCCATGTCCTTAGCAAGAACATAGTATCTTCTGTCAGCTCTCTTGCACATGGGGGTATGGATGCTGGTATTTGCCAGATCACATCCACAGGTTCTAGCATAGCCCCATTTATTGGTAGAGCAATCTTGGGGTTTGAGGAAGGATGAAGAATGAAGAGTAATTTATGTTGGGACTCCTGCATCTCTTGTAATGGTATATCCTGCATAACTGCTGCTCTTCGGAACAGGTCCTGAAATTGTTTAGGATCGGCCGTTACTGATGGTGGAGCTGGCATAAAAGCTTTGTCTGAAGATGATGATGAGTTATGGGGGGGGGAATGTCTCCTCCACTCATTCACCTTCGGGGACCTCATCCAGGTCTGCTACTGGGGTTGAAGAAGGTGATCTGAGATGTGATGTCGCAGATGTGGAAGGTCTTGGTTCTGTAGGATTTGTATGTGGTTTTTCCCTTGTAGAGGAGTGGTAGAGAATTGATCTTTGAATTAAGGCTTTCATTTGATGGAGAAAACTATGAAGGAGTGGATCCATGTGAGCTAGAGACTTTATGGAAGCAATCAAAGTGGCTCTGTCTGGAGAACAGAGAAAGCTGGAGAGAAAGATGTTTAAGAATATTGGTTGCCCTCACATGATAAGGGCGATGGTAGTGGAGATCGGGATCCATGGACTGACTGAGATACATCAGTACTGTAAAGTGAAGAGGGGTATCGTATCTCTGTTTGTTTGGGTTCAAGTCCATTGGTCGGTGCCATGGTTGTTGGTGACAATTTGTCTGTACCAGACATGGTTGGCACCAGTGTTTTGATTGGTGATGTGGGGCGTGTCACATTAGGTGACGATACTGATGGCGGTACTGATGGTGTAGGTATGCGCATCAGCACCATTTTAGGTGCAGTCTTTATTGGCATTGAGGAGGCTCTCTTTGGCACCGCCTTTCGGGTCAGTGCTGGGTTACCAAGTACTGTAGTCATCAATGTAGCTTTTCCTGACCCTTTAGAGGTGGAAGGTACCACCAAGTCTATTAGCTCAGGAGGTCCCTTTCTCTTTCACATGTTTCTGTATGGTGGTGATGAATCTCTTCCCCTTTTGTTACTTGAGGAGTGAGAGTTCGCTGACTTATCCTCTTGCAGATTCAAAGTCTCTGAGGTGGGTTGTAAAGACTCTTCCATTAGGAGGAACTTGAGTTGGAGCACTCTGTCATGGCAGGTACGTGCCTTCAATTTGGAACAGTGAAGGCACTTCAATGTAGCATGACCCTCTCCTAGACATTTGATGCAGAGGGAGTGGCCATCTGAAATGGCCATCACACCCCTGCATTTGTCACATCTTTTGAATCCTGGAGAATCAGGCTGAGATAAAGGCAAAAGATAATCACCAGCAAAAAAGGAAGCTAAAGGGAGCATATAGTGTGTGTGTGTGTGTGGTGTGTGTGTGTGTGTGTGTGTGTGTGTGAGTGAGTAAAAGGGAAGGGGTTAAGAAGCTATAATAAACTAGGAGGAAAAACTGGTAAATAACTATTGAAAAAAATGGTGCTTTCTATATCTTTTTCAGAAAAGGAAGAGTGCTGCCAAGCTCTGTCTTAGGCCAGAGGCAGTTGAGAAGGAACTGAGGGGACGAGCTGTGCAAGTGACAGCTGGTGCACTTGAAATGGCTCGAGACACCAACTACTCACACGTGGCTCCCGGAAACACTGCTGCTGAAAATCTCTGATCACAGGAGCCAGAGTAAGTGGACACCTGAGTGGAGCACTCACAGGGACATTTCTTAAAGAAGTTAAAACTAACAGGAATGAGCTGTTGCTGAAGTCCAATCCCATTTAGTGATATTTAGGATTCAGTCTGGGCTGGTAGAAGTGGTGATGTCATCTGGCTCCCTCTTCTCCAGCCTGGTCAGGACATCTCTTTGTATCAGCCTCACTAAAGCCTATGGACCCAAGAAATAATGGAGCTAGCACCCATGATGGTGAAGTTTATTTTAGTAGCCTTGGTCTGTTCTTCTGTCTCTTACCCCTGCCTGCCCTCCAAAAGTTATTATAGACCCACCTCCCCCACAAAATGAGAGGTGGAGTAGCTCATCCCCTCACTATCTGGTTCATCAATTAGGCCTGATATCTGAAACACCAATTCTGATTAGTTTCCAGATCCACATCTATTTTTACCAAGTGTGACAGTCCTTGAACCATATCAGTACCTCCCTTTTTTGTTTTTTTTAGGAGGTGGGGAGGGGCTAAATTACTCTCTGGTTTTCATACCTCTTCCCATTAGGGTGACCAGATGTCCTGATTTTATAAGCTTAGTCCCGATATTCCAAGCTTTGTCTTATACAGATGCTCATTACCCCAAACTACTGTCCTAATTTTTCATCCTTGCTGTCTGTTTACCTTACTTCGCATCAATATTTGTTGTTATAGATTATTCTGACATCTTATGAACTTTTATACACTTTTTACAATTAGGCTCACAATAAAGTAAATGTATAGGTCCAGTTACAACAACAGGCTGTATAATTCAGAGTCCAAGACATACTCTTAAAGATCTATGTGGTTATTCAATCAGTTCTCCCTTATTCTTAAATCTCTCCTGTGGTAGATATGCTCTGGCTAACATGGAGTCTAATATAGCTCCTATGAACTCCATTCTCTGTTTTGGATGAAATGACGACTTTTCTTTGCTGATCCCGGGACCTACCATGGTGAAAAGACTGGGTGAATGGAACTGTTCACTTGCAACAGTGATCTTTTTCAAAATGCAACAGTTAACACAGTAAAAGTTCAGGATCCCCTATCCTTTTCATGAACTGCCTTATGTCAGCAGCTCATGAGAAAGGCCCCTGAAGAGGGTTAGGGAAGGGAGATAAGAAAAAAAAATCAGTCTCCTAATACTAGGTCCCAGGGAGTGTGACATAGGTCTGCATTCACTGTAGGAATTATGGTTTCCTACTCTTCTCTGACTGAGTGGGAGGAGAACTTAGATGCTCTGTTGGTCTCAGTTGAAGAAGGTTTCAGTAACTTAAGTGTTAGCAGCCACTCACAGCAGCATTATCTGAGCATGCCTATTCAGGCCTGATCATCCCTTTCCAACAGTTCTGAAGCAGCTCTCATTGAGCTCTCCAGGAGAAAGAGTTTAGGATGAACCTCTCACAGAAAGAGGAATAGACTGAGTATCTATCAGGTGATATGTCTCTCTCAAAGGCAAGAGAGGCACCTTAAGTTCCCCTCATTAAGTGGAAGAGCTTTGTAATAGAAAGGCCAACTTTGAATCCCAAGGACTTATTTCAGGAATAGCAACTAAACCCAACATTAAGAAAGTCAATAGCAAGTAAGAAGGTTTTTATATCTAGCCAATCAGCATGGGGGTGGTGAGGGAGAGGGAGGAGAAAAGAAACTACAGTTGTTATACCTCCTTTGTACACAACTGTATCAAAACCAAATGCAGCATGAAGAGGAAACTGCAGGGGTTCCATTTTACACCCATGGGTAAGAAAAAACAGATAGTTTGGCCTGTTGTACCCTTCATATGTCCTTGGGTAAGGGGGCACAAAGGCCTCCACCATGCAGGCATGGCCCTGATGTACAAGAATAAAAACCAAGACTATATACATATTTAGGTCAGGAAAAAGTTAAGACAGCCTACAGTGTAATTAGATTATGTCAAAGCATGTATGAAGGGGCAGATTTACAGTTGCCCATGCAACTTTAGCGTTGACATTTCCCAGTAGGTGGTTCCCAAACCATGTACACTTCCAGAAACATTCTCAACACAGCTTTTAGCATGGTATTCTAATAGAAGCATCTTTCCTTAGAATTCTTGCTATGCTTAAGCATGGATACTATGCTCTAAATTTCTCCATAAATATACATACATGTTAAACACTAAATCTAGCGTCAGCATATTGCTCACTCAGGGGCCACATGCACCAAATGATACACATTAAAAAGGTTTAAATGGGTACTGCACTTAAGGAACTGAAGGAGTTAATCTTGGTCTAAGTAGACTCCTAAACAGCATTGCTAATGAACACTAAAGATATGATGTGATGAACTATGACAGAAGATGCCATTCCATCAAGCAATTATGTTGGGTAAACTGCTACCTGGGGAACAGCATTTTTTTTCTCTAAGGAATACAACAGTAGCTGGTGGTGACAGCAATTTGGCATTTCTGGAAAAGATGAATCTGGACTTGCTTATTCTTTTTTTGACTTACAAGGTCCATTTCAAGTTTAATCTGTATAGCTTTGCAGCAATGACTAAATGACTTTAACAAAGTTTAAGAAAATGTTCAGGAAAAGAATATTTAAGCAAAACAACTTATACACCCATTTCTGCTAATGACATTTATCCTCTTTTCTGGAAAAATCAAAGGACACTTTTCAAATTGATTTTATAACTTCAACTACTGAAGAGCAGCCACCCTGAGGATGAAATCTGGCCACTGTCTAACACTTCTCCAAACTGTTACACAATAGTAGTGTTAAAACCCTTTCTGCTTAAGGATCTGTCTCACTGCGAATTTTAGACTGGATACTCCCATTACCTTCTCAAAACCAGATGAAAAGCTCTATGAAGCTCAAAAAGCTTGCCCCTTGCCCCAACTGAAATTGGTTTAATAAATATTAGCTCACCTACCTTGTCTCATGTCGTAGGATCAACATGACTACAACGCTATAAATGCTGCCATTTGGGCTTCTCCTCCTTCAAGAGCTGGCTACAAACAAACCAGCTTTGCTATAAACACAAGGTAACACTGGATTGACTGCAACTCTTGTGTTTGTTAGACTACAATGGAAATAATTTATAATTTAGCACCATGGTTTCTGATAGTTCTGATGTGTGTCAAGGCAGCAGTAGACAGAAAACAGCAGCTATAAGTAGAAATTTAAAAAGTACATTCTGTAGTCTACTGGGGACAGGAGGGAGGAACTACTAAAAATTGAAACTCTCAGAACACTGTGCTAAGAAGAACTGAACCAGTTTACTTCTAAGAGTAGACAATGGCTTTAAATATTCAAGGCACATGAAAGTGAAAACCCTTACTTTCAGAAAATACAGATTTCCCACCACTAATAGGCTCTGGACTATCAGGGGCCTCCAAGGGTTAGGAAATAATGAGGATTTCTTCAGTGAAGGTAAGAAGAAATAGGGTACTTGAGTTTCATCTGTTCTCTGATTACCTCAGTAGAATAAATTAAATCGGTCTCCATGAGGAGAAGAGTCCATTTCCATAAGCCGCCATCAAATGGGAATTCCTGTTGGCAATCACAAGACTATGGACTGGATGCAGAAACTGAACACCCCAGAAGAGCAACCCCTACGGGTCAAGGCTGAGGTACAGAGAGAGGGAAATGCTGTATATCCCCATCTATTCTGCAGATGAAGACCTCAATCTACAGTGTTATCAGTATGAGACTTTTCCAAGATCACTGAGAAATACTTTCAGACACAAATGTGAGCTGAGTACTCAACTGTCCTTTGTTCCTCGGGGGGTGGGGGGGATCTCCTGATAAATTCATAGGAAAAGGAACTTGCATCTCATTTCCCAAGTATCAGCCTATTCTCATGCCGAATGCCATGTGTGCATTCTCAATACATGCTTTGGGAATAATTTAGGTTTTCAATATAGCTAGGTTCTTACCAGTGAAAGCCTATTAACATAAGAACTTGTTTTAACTGAAAAGCCTTCACTTTTTTTTACAAAAATCCCAGTCTATCATCTTAGTCCTTAATATCACATTGCTCCTCCACTCAATAGCTAGAAGTGACATAAAGCAATCAAAGCACACAAATCTGAAGCAACTGAAAGATTGGTTTTCCAACAACATCTGCAGGAAGTCACTGCTCCATCTCCCGTAGTAATATTCTGTTGCATATGGATGGTTGAAAAGTATTTAAAGCTCGAGTATAATGACTGTTGAGTGAGTTCTGTTCCCTGCAAAGGCTTTCTATATTGTGACAGACCCCTATCTTAAACCTTAATCACTAAGTTCCAGAGGGATAGCTGTGTTAGTCTAGTTCAGCAAAACAAACAAAGGAGTCCTGTAGTACTTTTAAAAGGACTACCAAATTTATTTATTGCATGCCCTTTCGCGGGTAAAATCCCACTTCATCAGACATATGAAATGAAGGTTACAATATGAAAGGGGTTGTATAAATGCCTTAATCACTAACATGCTCATCCAGTCCTAGCTCATCTACCATGTGAAGCACAATAGCAACATTACAAAGTAAAAACGGGGCAACCCTGTTAGTCGAGTAAAGCAAGAAATCAAGGAGCCTTGTGGCACTTAAAGACTAACAGATTTATCGCATGAGCTTTTGCCGGAGAAAAGCATCTGACGAAGTGAGATTTTTCTCACTCAAAAGCTTGTGCAATTAATAAATCTGTTAGTCTTTAAGTGCCACAAGGCTCCTTGCTTTTATTACAAAGTAAGTCTGACAATGCAAACTTAATCAAGAATAGAAAAAGAAGGGGTTCTGATGGCATTTGACCAATATACATTTTCAGAGTAACCACACAGCCTACCTCACACTTGTACTGTATTTGGGAAAGTTCAGTTTTAGAAGCCATTCTCTAGGCATGCAGAAACAGATGCCACAATCCCTAGTATCCTCTTGCTAGGGAATCCCAGTGATCTGATCCTTCCTCCTTCTCAGTTCCATAGAAAATTGCCTTCTAAAGAGCCTAGAAGAAGGGACTGGCTACCTGGGAGCCCCTGAAAGCTCAAAAGAGGAAATAATCTAGTGGTTAAGGTAAAATGAAAGGTTGGGGTTCATATCTTGGGGTCTAGTACAACCTAGGAAAAATCATTTGTTTTGGGACTCAGTTGTCCAATACTTGCCTACCTCAAAGGGGTGCTGCAAGTCTGAACATTCTGAGGTGCTCAGGTACTACAGTGACTGTACAATGGATTGGGGATAGTAAATGAACAGTTGTCTTCCTAGGAAAGATACTAAGTGAATTTGTCCCTTGCATGGAGAAAAAGGGTTTCTTGGTTTAAGTTCACATATAGCCCTGTGAACATGCAAGGGCTGGTACACTACCAGCTCCTGCACGTGGATTCTGAAGAGTTATATTTGTGCATCTTGCATTAAGAGAACCATGGATTTAAACATCTCTACTATGGACAAAGCTTTGTGTGGAAGTTGAGTCTATCTTTTATATGATGCGGAAGGGAAAAAATGGGCTTTAGATAAAACTCACAGGCTAACAAAATTCAACTTTTAGTATCATTACATTTGGACAACTACAGCATAAAACAATTCTTCACCTCTGGTAACAAGTGCAAAATTGAAAACATTGCTTTTGAAATTTTGACTGGAGGCATTAGTTAGATACAAGTGTTCCTTCCCCTGTTCTCTTTCACTATACATTTGAATGAAAGAGCAAGCAGAATGCAGCAGTTTAAGATGCAAGAACAGTGGGGGCTTTTGTTATTACATATATGCACTCATGTGCACACAGGCCCTGCTGTGTACTAAGAATAAGCGAGAAGAGAGGTAGTGCAGACACAAAAGGGCCCAGAAAATGCAAACAACTTATTGATTTTTTTAGGAAAGGGAGCCCTCATTGGATATCACTGATAAGAAACCTGTTTTTTACATGCTGTGTAAAAATCCCATCTGTTGGTCTACAGTAGAGGGAGCTTTAAAGGAAAGGTTTTTTCCTGAGATGTATTCAAATCCAATATCGTTGTGAAGTGAGAAGAATAGAGTGGAGGAGGAGGAGAAAGGACAAGAAACTATAAATGGAGATGGCAAAAAAGTGAGACCTGTTATTGCTAAGGTCAACAGTCTGTGATGCTTACAGAAAATTTGACAACAGCTAGGTTGCTGGTGTGTTAAGACTACTACTGATCATGCTGACCAATAATGGTCACATTGTCTCCTCATATTCTCACCTCACCTGCACCCATTTGTTACCTCATCTCAGATTGCAAACCTATTCCCCAAAGAGATATCTTTGTTTTGTGTCCGTAAAGCACTCAGCACAATGGGATTCTGATTCATGGCTAAGGCTCCGAGGCTCAATAATAATACAGACAAATAATAATAAGGCCAATGGGAAACCATTCTAATATCAAGAGTCAGGAATCAGGGAATTTGGATAGCTCGATCTCTGTACAACATATGGGAAATAAAGGGTCAATGGCAGCTGTTAACAGCATTACAGCATGCTTTTATTCTCACCATGCTATTAGCTGTATTTAGCTCACTCAAGTTAAAGACAGCCTGGCCTAATCGAAACTGGACAGAATGAACGATAATCTAGTTGTGAATTCCATACATTTTCGGTCATCATGTTTTCCAAGCTGTACTACTGGAAAAAATATATATGGGGAGAAGACAATGTGTTACTGCTGTGGCAGAACAATAACTTTGATCTTGATTTGTATCACTAATTTCATAAAAATCACTATCTTGTTTAAAAGAGAAGAGACCACAAAATCACCTACACTTTGTATTCAGCAGCTGTTACAGTTTATACGGCAGAACGTTTCAACTCAGTAAACATGCAAATAGAATACTTCATTAAAATCAGAGAGCTGGGATCTTTCCCTCTTTCAATGCCCATTAATGGAGTACAATTATATAAACATCTTTTCAGAAAAGGTATCAAAAATTTTTACAGCTTGCTAGATCTCGCAATGCCCTTTTTTGGTGACTATTATTTTCATTATATGGAACAAGGCACAGGGGTATCCATGACTTCCGAAAGCGACTAGGGCCCCAGTGAAAAAAAACATAACCCAAAACTTTGACTTAGTCTATAGTTTTACCTCCCAGACCATATGTTGTCTTAAAAAACAAACAAACAAACAAAAACAAACACCACACTGTTAAGTTACCTATTTCCTTTCTGCTCTTACTATCAATTAAGGGGCCAAGCCAGGACCAGAGCTCAACACAAAGGACTGTTCAGCATCAAAAAGATTTACACAATATGAACTACAATGGGCAGACTAGTAGCATTCTAGCAGTAAGGAAACAGCAGCCAAAGCTATCTGAGCAGAGATCTGCCTGGTGGTTTGGTCTTCATGCGCAGAATCTAACTAATTGCCAATATGAACCACAGGAAAAATTTCTTCCCAAGGACAAATACAGCAGAACTCCAGGGGGATTTTTTTGCCTTAGTCTTCAGCATGGGGTCTGTGGTCACTTGCAGGTTTAAACAAGCGTAAATGATGAATTCTCTGTAACAAAGTTTTTAAACCATGATTTGAGGAATTCAGTAATACACTCATAGGTTAAGGATCTATTATAGGAGCAAATGGGCAAGGTTCTGCAGCCTACATTGTGAAGGACGTCACACTAGATGATCATGATGGCCCCTTTTGACCTTAGGATTTTAATTTACAGTTGCATCTGATCCACAGATGCACCTGACAAAGTGGGTTGGAGTCCACAAAAGCTTATTTCCAAGGAAATCTGTTAGTCTTTAAGGTGCCACAGGACTCTTGTGTTTGCTGTACACAGACTAACACAGCTAACACTCAAACTAATTCACAGTGACTGTGCCAAAAAGAGTCCACTGCTTTGGCACCTGGTCAGAATCAAGCAACTTTTCAGCATGTTCCTTTTATTTGGTGACAGATACAGATGGCATATACACAAAGAACAAGTACAAAAATTTCCTTTTTGCACACCCAAATGAGACTTCATTATAGGTAAGTTGGGATGATGGTATCTAGCACTTGAAGTGCATGTTAGCTTTCAAAATCATGGGCGCTAATTACAAACTCCAAGAAGTTTGGCAAAGACTGTACTTCTCAAACAAGGGAGCTAAACCACACTAACTCTCCCCCACCATGCAGCTTGTCAGCCCAAAGCTGCTAAGCATGCAAAGAACACCCAAAAACGTGCTCCACACCACAACGGCTTTATAATTTACTTCATCCATTTCTGTCTCCAGTATGAAACATGAAACTGTCACCATACTAACTTTCACTCTTCTCTAATTCAGTTGTTGTCAAACTGTGGTACGCAAACCACTGACAACAAATGAGTAAAAAAAACCCATCAGTATATCAACAGAACAACACACATACTGACAATATTCCTTTATAACAACACTGATTAAAACAATAGAGTTTTAGATATAGGGTGGTAACTCAAAGTTTGAGAGCTGCTTCTCTAATTTTATGATCTGAAAATTTGTATATAGAAACACACTGTGTTCCATGTTTAATAACTTGTTGTTTCATGGGATTTCAATCTTCTTATGAGTGTAACATTTCCACCTCTCTCTGTGTAAGCTATGGCATATTGAAAAGTACCAAAGGAAAAGTTATGGAATGTGAGTACTGGCGTAGGATTTCTGTTCACATAATTTTAAAAAAATACTGTACAAAATATCTACTGCATGTGTAATGCCATAAAGTACAGAGAATTTTATTACAAATTAGTAAGACCATTGAAAAGTAACAAATATCAACTGGCTTCACAGGAGTAAACACACTGCCATGAATGTGCATGGGGTTAAAGACAGCAAGGCTACATTTTATGTATCAGGCTACCATTATGCTAGTTCTCAATCAATGAGTTTCTTTTACAGAATGTCTTAGATCCCACAAAGTGCTGTCAATGATGGTAAAATGGGATTGTACACTTCTGATCTACCATTTCTTTCAAGGGGGGATTAATTTCCGATACTGTTCTCTCAAAGGCACTTTTTATTATTCCTTTATTAGTTTTACAGACTAAAAGCAACTCAAACTATTAAATTTATAACCTACATTCCTTTCCCTCTAAACTAAATGAAATTTGTAAGCATAAAATTATTTGAAATTGATTATATGTACAAAATAAAATATCTCTTTGCTTACCCAACAATATAATAAACTATACGCAAAATGCATTTGCACTTTACAGTGAAACAAATTTCTATGTTAAGTTTAAAAATGGGTTCCAGATACTATTAAATTTTTCCATTTTGTCATTTATTCCATATGTTATTTTCATGCAACCTTGTGACTGGAAGATCCATTAAGAAGTGTTTTTATAGGCAAGTCATTCCATCAATTCAGTGTCTCCCCATGATTCTTTCAGCACATCATTAAGTGACCATATACTCACTCTAATTTGGATTTACAGACTCAATTCCTCTAAGTTCCAACTAGAAAGTAAACACGACTCTATTTATTCCTTCGCATCCCCTGCTATTTCTCCCAGTTATTAATGCCATTTTGCTTCACAGCATTTTATTAAAACCTTTTCCCTACTCTAAAGCTGCAGAGTCATCTAAAAATCTTCAAATGATTCCAACACATTACTACTGCCTCTTAATCCAATCTTGCTCATTGGATGAAAGTCCAATATGGCTTACAAAACATTTAAACTGCTTTAATGCCATGTCTTGCAGTTTTTAATTTTTTCCTAGATTCTGATCCAGTTTTCATCTGTGCTTTATAAGTTTAGGCCTTTCTCCCCAATGCATTTTTAGATGAATGGCAATTATGGTTATCTGATTTAACAGAAAAAATATTCTGGCGCTTGATGTCTTTTATGCCTATATTTTATCAGCTGCTGTGCTACTTGTCAGAAGTGATTCCTGCACTCATTTCCCTAAAGTCTTTCTTGAAGAGTCCTTTACATTCTAATATTGCTGATGAGTATTGTAATTCAATTCTATTTTTGCATGTAGTTTACCAAACCTGTGGGGAAGCCTTTATCACACAAGTCAATATTTTACACACTCCAACTTCAATCTATTTTTCTGCAATGTATCAAAATTTAATTTTTCTTCTTAAGAGTTACAGTCTAAGCAAAGCCTGCCTGGAATCATGGATTTTCAATGAAATGGCAAACTATTGGCAAAACATGGTATTTTAGTATCTCCAAAAGTTTAGAACACATAAAACCACCAGAAATTCTTGTTACCAGCACACTGAAAGCTACAAAAAGAAGGAAATAGAGTTATTTTTATGCCAATGAAACAGTTGTGGGCACCACATGCTGTTTTCTACAGTTTCCATGAACAATGAATTATGTTTACAGACTTCTCAAAACTACACCCATTCTGAAGCTCCAGCGAAATCATCAACAGACTATTTTAAATCAATGTCACTCTCTATCCACAAGTCTCATCTCAGTGCTGCCATCATAAAGTTAGTTATCTAACATTTCTCATTTGCCCCAAAGGACAAGAAACAAAAGAGTGGTAAGGCTAAGAATGGAGTAACATTACAGATGTTGAAAGCAGACATTAAACCTGTGCCCCACAAGGTACCTGAGACACCACCTTGACAGCCTCTCCCAGTTCTATATTATTCATGGGACCTCATATACAGCTACAAATATGTATAAATATTCATCGTGTGAGAAGGTCCAACAAAATAATTAACCTTAATAAAGTATCTTTAAGACTTAGGGATATTAGTTTTTCATAGTGTCTTAGTGCTTGTTTACAGT
This sequence comes from Podocnemis expansa, assembly GCA_007922195.1. Taxonomy (NCBI): domain Eukaryota; kingdom Metazoa; phylum Chordata; order Testudines; family Podocnemididae; genus Podocnemis; species Podocnemis expansa. The sequence continues at coordinate 4,516,071 of ML682061.1, read as the reverse complement.
TCAGGAGTGTCAAACTCATTTATAACAACAGGCCAGATTTGACTTAAATGTACTTCAAGTGGGCTGTACATACTATAAACTGAAATAGTAGGGCACTCTCATGGCATTATGGAGTGCTGTGTATGTGAGACTACACTCCACAATATCACTCTCTCTCCCCTCCATGTGTCAGGGACAGAGTCCGGTCTCGCAAAGCACAATCTTGCATACCCTGCACTCCGCGATGTCATGAGACCCAACACTCTTGGTAATGCAGAGCACTGGTTATGCAAGACCACACACACTCTCTCTCTCTGCGCTATGGAGAAAGCATAGTCTTGTGGAGCACAGTCACAGGCCAGATGGAAATGGTTCTTGGGCTGCATCTGGCCTGTGGGTCGCATGTTTAACACCCCTGGACTACACAAAGCCATTAGATAACATTAACCTGACATGTTAGAACTACTTCACTTTAGAATGCTGCCTGTCAAAGTGCAGCCTGCTGAGGTGTGCTAAAAGTTTGTTGGAGTGCTATGACTGAACCCTCGGAAATGGGACTAGCTCAACGCACATCAATAAACAATGCATTTTTAGCAAGGTGTACACAGTCAGGTGGCAGCAGCCTACTGCAAGGCCAATTCATCCACCAGACTGCCATGGTCTCATTGGCCCTGTGCCAGAGGCTGAAATTTCTTTAAGGATCTTAATAAATGCACTATAGGTCAGATTTTTTCAAGAGATGTCAGCTTCAATTTAATCATCAAAACATTGAGCAGACTTTCCAAAGAGCTTGTCACTTCAGTGTCAAAATGGCAGCTTGCTAGATGCAGAGCTCCTGAAAATCTGGTCCACAGGTCTTTTGAAGAATCTGGGCCCATAGGTATATCTTATTTGGTTGCAAACAGGAGTAGTCACAAACTGAGGGACCCTAAGTCTTCTGCTCCTTTACAAAACATACTCGTCACCTACCTGCACAGCCAAAAGCCAGGTGGTATCTTGAAGAGGGACTGAATTTGACACAACACACATTAGCTTTGGCCTCAATACTTGCAACTGAATTATCCAGGTTGGTAGACCACAGTTTCACTGAGGAGAAACAGAAAAATGAAAGAGGCAGAAATGGGTAAATGAGGCTGAAAATGCTTTTCAAACAATGTAAAAACACGGTCAACACACATATAGGTTCCTATAGAAATTCAACACATACTTGACTGTTAGCATTTTCACAAATATTAGTGTCTTTGAGATACACTATTTAAGCCCATGTTTCTGTGGAGTTTGGTACCATATGCCGGTGACTGGCTGCATGCTGTAACCTCGGGATGCCCAAGTTCACCGAACCACACACTTGTACAACCAAGCGCAAGTAAGGTTGCCATTCTGCCTACTCTTTGCCATCCGGCTGTGCTCTGAAGAAGTCATGCTCTGTGCTCTCAGTAGTTGCCCCTCTGCACACATTTCACTGAAATGTATATGTAAACAACTAGTAGGGACAATTTGTTTTCCATTCTTTGGAGACTAGTATCAGGAGAAAAATGCAGCACTGTGGTTTATCACCACCACCTTTTATTGTTACATTTTAATTCAATCCAGATGCATGACTATGTTGTAGAGGTAAATCTATATAAAGATTAATCAGTATTGGGTCACTCCACAAAGGAAAATGGTTACCTCTAACACCACACCCCCATGTACATACATCAGTACATACATACAGGACTGTGTTTCAAGGGTGCCTAGACAGGTCTCTTTTGCTGGTATGAAGGGATGGAGGTCCTTCAGTTTCTTCCCCTTAATGGTAATGGTCTCATGTATGTATTTAAATTACATCATATTTAAACCCATAAAGGTAAGATATATAAAGCATTATCCACTCAACATTCCAAGAACCTGATTAAGGAAGGTTACACACTCTGCAGATTGTAGGCTGAATCATGACTTTGCCATGAGCCCAGAGGAATGGGCATCATGCTGTTATACTGTCTCAGGAGCAGCCTGGAAAACGGACTGACTCCCAAAGTCAGAATATAGCTCCTGATTTCCCCATTTACTCTAATGGGATAAGGCAACTAAGCAATGAGTGCTGTCCACACAGAGGTTGTTCCTTCCATCCAGTGTAAGAAAAGAGACAGGGCTCACAATAATTTGCTTGTGATAGGCCCTCCACATACAGATCTCCCATCTCTGGGTGGAAGGCATACTCTGGTGGAGGGCTCTTTGTGCAGAGGATGGGAAGGATTTGTGGTGGTGATGGAGAGGACTGACCATGAGAGAAGTAACACACATCATTTTGCTTTCACTCCAAAAGAGAGATACGGCTTTTTTCTATATTTCTCCACTCCCAGGAGCTGGAAGACGCTGAGCAGGTGCCTATTGAACCACTAAATCCATGGACACTCTATCCATAGTGAGACAATAGTCTTAAAAAAGGTAGCTCACACAAAGGAAGGAATGTTACTCCTGGACTGCATTAATTCTGGCCATATTTGGAGAACTTCAAAAGTGTGAGAAAAACAGCAATGCTTAGAGCATATTGATGCATCCTTTAAAAACTGCACTGTGAGAATATCTGACAGATGTCTGGAGCCATTACAAAGCATCATATGCACCCATCAAATGCAGACACTGATGTACACACTACATTTGCATAAAAGAATTATGAAAAACAGATAAATTACATACAGTTATCAGTTTTTAGGCATTAATTACCCATTCTCTCACTTACCAAAAACCAAACACTTTATAAACAACCAGCTACATTAAAAACGAGCAGCTTTGCGAGGATGAGCTTGGACCTTTTTTCCCTCCAAGTGAAACTACATGATATAGTGCCCCATCTGGAGTCAGGGGACATGAGATAATTTTGCAAGCAAATAAAAGCTTTAGATTCAAGCTTTAAAGAACAACTGCCAACAGAAATGCAGTCTATGTCACACTGACAGCAGTGGACATTAGCATTATTGATCTGATGGACAGGAAGCAAGAAATTCTAGTTTCTGTGGTTAAAAAAAAAAAAAGAAAAAGAAAAAAGAAAAAAAACTCAATGCCCAGAGACAATGCTCCTTAGACTGAAAGAGTCCAACCCTACAGGTACGCCTGGGAGCCAAATAAGCCCATAGGTCATAGCAGCACCTCTCTCAAATTTATGTCCCAGAATTCTCATTAGGAAGCCTTCCAATTAAGTTATAAAAGTTTGAAACTGTGCTGAATATGGCTAATTCTCTTTTTGGCACTACATCAATTTAAATGAACAGATATTTGCTCTCAATTTCATAACATTTCAGGGGCTCAGTTTTCAGGATGCTAGCCTTCCACATTTGCACAGTTTCATTCAAATCATCTTCAGACCAAAGAGCTGAATGAGCTGGTGAGCTCATCTGCTGTATAATCCACGCTGGCATTCATAAAATCAACATGAAATTTGTTACAATTGTTGGGCAAGGTTTAGATTCCACAGCAACTTCTGTAGACAGATAGCTGGCCCATACACAGAGCTCTGATCAGTACCTAGTCAGTGTTATCTGCTTTTCATTGATTCCCACTTCCCCAACTTTAAAAAACAAGTCACATAAGCCACACTTTAGCTGGAAAAAAATTTGTACACAACCTGTTCATAAACTCTGGTTGATTGCTTCATTTACTGTGAATTTTAGCAGTTTTGCTGAGACTGAGGTGGTAGTTATAAGATATACCAATGTCTTCACAACACTCAGAACCGTGTTGATGAGGGAAACTACCTTATGGGATCAATTGTTAAAAACATGTGTTGCCTAATTGTGTTGCTGCTGAGAGCTGCCTCTCTCCATGTGGCCAAGGATCTACACCTCACCGAACAAATGAGATGAGGTCTGTGAAGCAGATCTCGGTTTAAATTGATTTAATTTTATCAAGTTTGTTTAACTGATTGACACTTTGGTTCAAATGCTCATTAGTTTATAAATTAACCCACTCTAGGTCACAGCCTTGGACAAACACTCAGTAAGGAACCTTGTCATTGCAGTAGCTGAAAGGAACATTCATCTGCAGTATGAACAATTATGTAATGTTCTTCACAAAACATTTGTAATTTCTATATAAAAAATACACCAGGCAAAGTGTTCGCTGTAAGACACAGCATTACCTAGCACATTCTCTAAAGTTAGGCTCAATTTACAAATGGATAGACAAACTGACTACACTACAGACTTATGCTTTCCAAATGAAGACATTGCTTCGGATCAATGCGCTAAAATTAGCAGAGAAGAGTTTTCTCTCAATCACCACACACTCTATATTACTGCATGTTTACTTTTCTGATCCATTCTTTATAGTGTCTCAGTCCTCCACAAACAATGAATATAGTTATAAAACTCCTCTGAAGTAGGCAATTATCCTTCTTGTATGGTTTGGGAAATTGAGGCATAGGAAATTAACCTGATTTTCAAGAACATTGGGCACCTACCACGCCATTTAAAAACCAACAGGAGCTGCAGAAAAGCTCATTATTTTTTAAAATTAATTCCTAGCAACTTGTTCAGGGTCATATACAGTGTCTTTGATAGAGCCTGGAACAGAGCACTGATCTCAGCTTAAAGACAATGCTGTAGCTACAAAACCACCCTTCCTTTGCATGGACCCAATTTCAAAAACTTGAATTAACCTTCTGAGTTCACTGCAACCAGTCAACATGTTTGCATATCTGCAGAACTGCCACCTACTGGTTATTCTTCTATCTAGGGGGCAGAGAGAATATTTTACCTTCGCTAGTTCCACCAGTCCACATGGATACCCTAAATCCTTTTACTTATTAATGAGATGGTGAAAATGAAAAGTAGTTTTCCCTTTAGTTCTCAATTGTTCTGAAATTCTGTGGGATAATCAGAATGTCAGTTTCATCAAGAGTGTCTGTCTATACTGTCCAGTCTAGAAACGTTACATATATACACACAGACAGACACCCTGCCCAGGCAAATAACCTACAGTTTGGGGGTGAAGGGAGGAGAGACAAAAAACTAGAAACCAGTTCTGATGTTCTTACCCGAGAATGTGGTTTATGGGCTTGTCTATGTCAACAATTAGACTGCAATAAAGAAATATGAATCTACCCCAGACTAGCATGCCACAATCTGGCTGTCCACATGAACTCTGATAGCACATGTTAAGTTAAGTACTTTGACTTTAAAAGCACTCTAATAAACTTAAGATATGTCAGAAGGATGCACATGATCAGTTAGACTGCAGCAAACAAGCATAGGCTAACACCCCCAGCTTTGCAACCAGTAATTGGATAGACTACATCTAATTTCGGTGCACTTCATGAGGCCTCGCACCTTACCCTAGGACAGCAGTCAAGTATCACTCTTCCATTTTACAAGTAAGTTAACTGAGATGTTGAACAAGGCCACTTCAGGCACAGCTGTAAATAAAACCCAGGCCTCAAATATGGCAGATCAAGTCTCTCCTACTCAGGCCTGTCACTCAGAAACATGGACAAATATTGACTTGGCCACCTGGTTAGTAAACATATCCTAACCAGATTGCAGCCTCTCTCTGAGCCAAGAACAGAACCTAAAATTTCTGATTTCAAGCATTCTACAGCATTCCAGCAAAGAGTTAATATACCCACTTGGTAAAGCATGTCAAGAATCCCTATGGTAGGTACTTCTCTAATTACCCTTTGAGCTCAAGCAATAGAGGTCTGACTGGGAATCTGAAGGCCTAGGATTCAACTTCCGCAAATAACTCCCAAAGAAACCTCTTTATGATGGCACACAATGAAGTTTATTTTTCCTCATTTTCTGTGTAAAGTACTGATTTAATTCAACTCACACAGTGAGGAAACATCCTTTGAACAATTTTTATAGTTAAAAAAAAACATTATAATGGTATCAGTTTTGGCATAACTGACAGCCAGAGCTTGATCACTTACCACTCAAAAGTTAGCAGGTTTGAAAGTTGAGAGGCATGTTTGCTACCATGATATAGTTTATTTATATCCAAATATTTTTGCCATTTTTTGGATATTTCAAAGGCTGTGTACTAAAAGAATATAATAGCTTCCTCCAAATCCTTCCAGTCTTGTTCTGTGGCTGTCTAAGTTACCAAATTTGTTTAAGAATGCTTTTTATTAAAGACATGTTTAGTAGTCAGTCGCAGGCAGTTTCAATCAATGACTATTTCAATGACTGAAAGTTGCATTACTGGTAAAGAGCTTCAAAAATATAGAATAGGGAATGTGACCTATGGATGAAATTTTTTTTGATCTGAGGAAGAAAGCTGCTCTGATGAACTGGGTTTAAATTCCCATCAACTGATTGAGACAAGGCAGTAAAAAGGTATTTATAGTAGCAATTTGGAGTCCATACCAGTCACCATGGGACACTTTTTTGGTCTAAACTTCTATTTCCTTTAACAAACTGGCCATTTATTCATACCATCAGTGTTTAAAACAGTGCTTATGTAATCTAGTTCCCAAGGGGCAGTAGTGTTAGTTAAATGTCACAGGACTCCTTTTTTGCTTATACAATGAATCATAGAACCGAAAGATTCCTCAAAAGGTCTTCTACGCCAGTGGTCTCAAACTCAAATAACCGTGAGGGCCGCATGGGGACTAGTAGAGGGCCACATGAGGGTTAGCATGGTAGCCTGAGGGCCACACCACTGAAACCTTTCCATACAATGATATTGCAAATATCGGTAACGAATTGCGTCATTGCAGGCCACAGGAAATAGCTTTACGGGCAGCTTGCGGCCCACGGGCTGCATGTTTGAGACCCCTGTTCTAGACCAGGCCCCTGTACTCATGGCAAGATTAAGAGTCATCAGACCATCCCTGACAGGTGTTTGGAGATTTTTAAGAGGAGATCAGTTAATGATGGAGATTCCACAATCTTTCTAGGCAATTTATTCCAGTGCTTAACTACCCTAAGAGTTGGGACGCTTTTCCTAAAGTAAAAATTAAAACTTCCTTGCTACAATTTAAGCCCACTGCTTTTTGTTCTATCCTCAGAAGTTAAGAAGTCCAGTTTAACCCTCTCCTTCTTTAACAACTTTTTATGTTCTTGAAACCTTAGGTCACCTGTGAGTCTTTTCTTCTTCAGACTAAACAAAACCAGTTTTTTCAGTCTTCCCTCACAGGCCAAGTCTTCAAGACCTTTAATCTTTTTTGTTGTTCTAGTCTGAACTTTAATTTGTCCATGTCTTTGCTGAAACGTAATATCCAGAACTGGACAGTTTGAGGCCTGACCACCATGGAGTAAAGCAGAAGAACTATATGCCTTGCTTACAACACTCCTGCTAATACACCCCCAAATGATGTTGGGGGTTTTTTGCAACAGTTCTACTCTGTTGACTCTAACTTTTGATTCAGTACAACCACCAAATTCCTTTCCACAGTACTCCTTTTAGGTAGGCGTTCCCCGTACTGATGTATAACGGATTGCTCCTGCCCAAGGGGAGTAGTCTGCATTTGTCCTTGTTGAATTTAATCTTATTTACTTCAGACCAATTTCTCCAGCTTGCCCAGATCATTTTGAATTTTAATCTGATCCTCCAAAGTACTCACAACTCCTCCCAGCGTGCCACTGTCTGAAAACTTTGTAGGTGTACCCTCTATGTTGTTACCTAAATCACGGAGGAAGCTATTGAGAAGAACCAGACCCAGAACTGACCCCTGTGGGACCCCACTCAACATGCCCTTTCAGTTTGACTCTGAACCGCTAATTACTCTCTGGGAAAGGTTTGCCAAGTAGGTATGCACTCCATCTAGGCTGTAGTTTCCTCATTTGTTTATGAGATGGTGATTCCAGACAGTATCAAAAGTCTTACTATACCACCACATCTCCCACTTCTCCACTATCCACAAGACATGTCATTCTGTCAAAGAAAGCTATTAGGTTGGTTTGATACAAGTTATGCCTGACAAATCCATGCTGACCATTACTTATCACCTTATCTTCTAGGTGCTGTATCTTCTAGATGCTTTCTGGGTACTGAAGTTAAGCTGACTGGTATGTAATTCCCTGGGTTGTTGTTCCCCTTCTATAAACTGGCACTCTGTCTTTTTTTCCCCATTCTTTGGAATCTCTACCAGTCTGAAATGCATCAAGGTGTTTGCTTGTACCCAGGAATACCCCAAGAGTAAGCATGGTACACAGCTGACTGCAACCCCCCACCCCCACCCCCATGATGGGTCGCCTGTGATTCTCTTCTCAGAGGACAGGCCAACTGTAAGAACAGCCACTATGGCAGGAGAATGAACATCTGGTATCTCCATCAGGGATTGGTTAAGCCACCTTTATTTGAAGAGATTTCTAACAGACTGGGTTACAACTAGCTTCAAGATATCCTTTCAAACCTTATAAGATCTCCCTAGCTCCATGCTTACTGCGGTTCAGAGCACCCACAATGTGGCAATAATATAGTCAACACCCACACTTAGTCCCCCTTTCTCCAGCAAGATGAAGTTATTACTGCATTTTCTTCTTCTATAATTTCCAATTCAACTGCCTAAGACAGTTCAGATTCAGAGTTAAAGTTAAAATTACAGCCCTCCATTTTACAGAAATACTCCAGGACAGTGGTTCCCAACTTTTTTCAGGCTGGGGACCCCTCTTCCACAAAAAAAAAAAAAAAAAAAAAAAATCTTTGCAGCCCAACTGACTGATTATGTAATTTGGCCTGTACAGGCAGACTCTGGCCCATAAGACTCTGCCGGTCCCGCTGGGACACCCGGTGAGTGCCTCCACCACCACAGCCCGCACCACTGCAGAGCTGAGCCGTAGCAGCTATGGCCCCCTGCCCTTCTCCTGCTAGGCAGCCACCATGGCCCATCCCCCTGCAAGGATCCAGCCACAGGCGGGGAGAGGCAGCCCTAGTAGGGAGCATCGGGGCTGCAGCTGGATTCTGGCTCCAGCAGGGAGAGGCTCCACGGACCCCCTGAAACATGTCTGCGGACCCCTGGGGGTCCCTGGACCCCAGGTTGGGAACCACTGCTCCAGGAAAATAGATTAAGGTTATTCGGCTTCCTAGGGCTCTGGTAACATGACCCAGCATTCTAACAGTCACCAGAATTCTTTGGATTTGCATGTATAAGCCTCGACTGCCTCTGTAGCAGCAAACAGATCTACAAATACTGATAACCAACCATAATTTTTTTTCCCAAATCCAATGGACAACTGAAGTAAGGCTGCATCTTTGGTCGAATTCTCTCCCATGGAAGATAAAGTACAAAGAATTCCCAGAAACACATTCTGGGCCATGACTGATTCAATTAAGAGAATGGAAAGGTTCATCAGAGCTCTGATGGATGTCACTGCAGACAGCATGGCAATCTTTGGGTCAGAGGGGTTCTGCTGCCAAACGTTCCCTCCGGTATGCCTGGTCTTTGGCAGATAAGGGAGCAGATCAGCGATCACAGACTAACTCAGCTCAATGTGCGTGTATGCAGCTAAAGGCACTGCAGTGCACCAACTACCCAGGTATCCAGCACCTTGAAAGAGACAGAAAGATCCTAGAGTGAAGAGGAGAATGGGGAGGGGAAAATTCAGTAAAGCTGCTATTCTCAGCAGTCAAGCAAGGAGCTTGGGGAGGAAGGTATGTTACCTTCAACCTGTCTCACCAAGCCAAGAAAGGAAAATGCATGACAGTTTCCTTTGTTCCAGACAAGGCAATATCGAAGCTCACTGCTGACAGATACAAGCATGGGGGGTAGTTTGAAGGAGAAGGAATAATGTTGGACTTCCTAGTAGCTGTTAATCTTGACCAGAACTTCTCTGTATGCTTTGGGTAGCATGTTTTGACATCTGGCTAACAGATTTGCTGATAAATGGAGTCCTGCACTGTAACATTTAAATGAATGTTCTTGTATAAAATAACTTTAGATAACTCCTCCAATTCTAGCATGCACTTCTGATGTGTTTCTTGTACATTTAAATAATAAAAGGTGAAACAGCTTCATGGAGAGGGGGCTGAAACACTATCCAGGCTTGATCACAAAAAACTGCATACCTTTAAAAGGAAGAACTACTTAATTGAAATGCTGAATGTGAATAGAATTGCAGATCTTCATTAATATATAATTTGTGTGTGTAAACATTGCACTTCTTAAAATAGTTTCTGCAAAGGAGGCCCTATTTCCTCAAGTCAGCTTAGGCAGACAGCTCTTTACCCTGCTAATAAATGCATGTCTGTTTAGAAGATAAGCTCTTCTTAAAATGCACAGCATGAATTGGGAACAAAATGATAAAAAGGTTGATCATTTACATGGAGGGACATTCTCTTACTACATTTAATTGTAAAGGAAACTGTCTTTACTTCCACTAAAAAGAAAAAAAATCTATTAAAAGCCATTTAAAAATCCCCTTGCTATGAAATTATCATAAAGGCTGCATTTTGTAAGTGAAATTACCAATTACCCCGAGAATGTCAAATACATTTAATGAACACTAATATGATTTTCTTTTGAAACAGAATTTAAAGCATTTTAAGGGGCAGAGGCTTGCAAGGTTTAATGTTTTATGAGAAATTAATTTGTCATTTCAAAGAAAATCATGAACAGCTCTGTCCAAAGCTGTGTTTGTCCATTTGGGAGAGTTGATCTTCAGTGGCTCAAAAGCAACAGTTGCCTATTAACTCGAATGTGATATTCTAGACTGATTGAAGACAAAGTCCTGTTCTTTAGGGAAGGAGAAAGATTGTCCAGTTCAATTCTACCCAGTCTCCCTTTATAGAAATTTTATTGCTTCCAATACGCAGTGTCTACAGAGCAGCAGTTTTAAACCAGTGCATCACAAGGATGAGCCTGGTGATAGCCTCAAAATCCTAACAATTTCAAAATGGATAGCCATGTTTTTTTTACTGGACTAGACTAACAACAAGGAGTTATGTGGCACTAACAGATTTATTTTAGAGCCCAGCAGGAGTCTTGAGAGGAGCAAAGGCAAAGATCAGCTCATCCTCACCATCTACTCCTGCTGTTCTTACACCTTCCTGCCCCCAATCCAGTTTTGTTCACATGGCTGTTAGTATCCAAAAAAACATGCTACACATTATATAGGTGCTTCTTGTTGCACATAATCCTTAATACTTTAGCACAGTTTATCTGAAAGCCTTAGCTAAAAGCAAAAGAGGACATTTTCAGTCTCCATCCTCTCATTTGTAGCTACACACTTTCTTGTACACATATGGCTTTTACCAAAGTCCAGTCTTCAACTCTACCAGCACACACTGAAGTTAAACTTGCCCTGTCTACACTAAAGTTTTGAAAGATGTTAGTCAGAATGATCTAACTAGACTAAAGATATGAACACCAGATGAAAAAATTTGGGCTAATGAAATATGCCCTCTTTAGAAAATAAAATAAGATTCCCTCTAGAGAATATTTCAATTGTGCTGAAAATTTTTGTTCAGAATGACAGCTGCTGGAAGGTTCTTGTAAATTTTACTTTGGCAAGAGAAACTGACCAAAGTTTTCACAGAGGGATGCCAAGGCAAACTGCCAGGGCAATATTTCCCAACATCAGCTCCAGGGACTGACCATCAGATCCAGAGAATTCTATCTTTCCAGTTCCAGGACCTGCAGGTACACACAGAGTGCACAAGCTTTCTATCTCTCTGGCAATTAAGTTGGAAGGCTCATGTTAATTTCACAAGTGACACTGACAGGTAGAGGCAGCCTGAAATCCTTAAAAGAAAAATCCATTTCTGTTCTCCTGGAATAGTTGTTGGCGCCCCCCCCCCAAGGTTTTTCCACACAAAAGAATTATTTTTTTAGCTGGCTCTAGACAAAGCTCGTTCCCCTCACTTTTCATCTAATCCTAAAAACTGGTTCTGTAACACTCTGGGCATTGCAGTTTTACTATCCAAGTAAGCCAAGGGATCAGTTTCTTGGGACATCCTCTGTTGGCTACTACCAGGAATACATAATGAGTTCAGTCTTTGGCACTAGAATTAAAAGTCAAAATACCTTTTGCATCATCAGAGCCTGAAGCCAGCAGCTTAGGGTCCATCAAGTTAAAGTCAACACTCCAGCATCTTTTCTCATGCTCCTGTTTTGAGAAAGAGGGAAATACTGGGAATGTAGTACCTTATAATTTCCAGTGCTAAACAAAGGCGTAAAGCAAATATTCACAGCTTGGTATGAGTTCCAATGAGATTTTTGGATATGGACATTTACTACGAATAGTAACAACCTTACATACGTTTTTCCTCCCACTCAAACTAATGCTTTTGTGGTTTAAGGAAGCCGTGGGAGATGCCAACATTGGGCAGCTACATCCATTTAAGTAATGCTTATTTTTTATCTTGAAATAGGATGCTGATCTCAGACGACATCTCATGATAGTGAATTTTGGTTTGTTGCTGTTCCCTTGTGGACCTTCGTTCTCACTCAGCAAAAAAATGCATGGATTTTCTAAATACTATTAAAATGTATCTTTCAAAAATGAGGTCATTGAAATTCTTTAGGAAATTCAAAAAGAGGAGTATTGTTCACTTAGGTATTAAAAGTTTAAGCAGTCACAGGAACTCTTGTTTATCATGCACGTACACGTGCTATTTCAAGTCCAAGTGCTCTTTCCTCGTTGGAGGTGAGGAAGGCTTAATACACCGGACCGGAACCACAATAGTCTGTTATGTGAAACCTGATGTTCAGTCAGGTCATTTCAAACCTTCACAAGCATTGAGAGAAGTGAAGAGGGCATGAAAAAGATCATCAAGCAGAATGTTTCAAAAAGCATTTCAAAATACCTACACTGCTAATCTATACACCCACCTCAATTTACAAAATTCTGGAAGAAGGAACAAAAGAATCCAATAGAAAGATTAAATAATGAAGTGGAGCTGGTTTCCCCTGTACAACAAAGAGTTGCACTATAGCTCCAGTTTAATTATTTTGCACACACAAAGAAAATGTATAATACAAATTTAATTGCCCCCTCCAATTCACTACAAAAATTCACTTTGTCCAGTGAGATCTTTTCTAGCTGGAATATACACGATGGAAGGGGGTTAACAACAGTACACAAACAATCTTATGATACAGACTAATATACAATAATAAAAGTGCAGCTGTTGAAATTAAGGAAAACTCTTACATTGCTATGTCACTATCAAAGGGAGGGGCTGAATGTTACTCCTAGATCTCTATCTGTTCATGTCCTCCCACTACCAATTTTGCACACTACAAGGAGATGCATGCTCCCCAGCAGAAGTTCTCAACCGCTCTTAAGTGGTCTATCACGTCTTCTGCCAGCCTCCCTGTTCTGATTACATTTCTTCCTACTAGTCCCCAATTACAACTGGCTAAATGGAAAAGTAATGTTAGAGCAAGATTAAGGAGAGAAGATGAAAATAAATCTTAATATAAAAGGGCAAAGGTGAAGTACATCAATCCATTCTGTGTCTATGTTACCAGTTTATTGTTGCATATCCAGGACTTTGTATTTACTAAAATCAAATCTCCCCCCACTGCTTCAATCTTTCCAGGTGATGCAGAATTTTACTTCTCTCTCTCTCAATGTATGCTTAGCAATCCTATATTTTAGGCCACCTGCAAATATAACCATAGCCAAATTTTACTGCAATAAAACTTCTCACTAAGATGGAAATGAAGCAGGCACACAGATAGGCTTTTCTTTTAAGCTCACAAAAAAAGTCTCCATCAACTCTTTCTTCTCCCAAGCCTTTGCCGCCAAAACCCAACTACCACTGCTAAAGGGCTGGCACATGCCTCACCGCTGTGACTAGAAGCTACTTGGGTCACTGCAGGAGAATGACTGCTCAATACATATGTATAAAAACCATGGTAATTCCCTACTGTTCAATACAAGGAAAATTCAATTCACCTACTGCAGATGTAGGCATTTTGTCTTACAGAGCCATTGAGCCAACAGCCATCAATATACTACTAGAAGCACCATAATCAGAATGTTAATATGCACACAAACCTGAAGCCATCCCTTGTGAAGAGGAAAATGATATTACTTGGTCACTGCACTTTACCTGATAGACCTTTGACCTCTGTCCTGTGAAACCATCCCAGAGAATGACGGTGCCTTCATAGTCACTGCTGGCTAACAGGTTCTTGTGGTAGCTACTCCAGCTGATACAGCTTTAAAAGAAAAACAAAACAACCCCAGACCATCTTACTTTAAGGTATTTTATACAACATAAAAAAAAAAAATCACTTTTTCAATAGCTCAAAGGAACTAGGATCTTTTCTTGGGGCTGCCTCAAAGTATAAAACCTTGGATCAGTATGTTTATTAAAGTACTCAGACAAGGAAAAATTACCAGAAAGTATCAAACTTAAACATATCACCATACAAAATACAGAAGTGTTTTATGGCTTAAGTTTTGCAGTTTAAGATTTTATTTGCAACTTTTATATAATGGTTTATATTATCCATTTCTGTTTCTATGACATACATGTTTGTACTTGCACAGAGACCCAGAATATTAAACGAAGAAAATACATTTTAATCTTTTAGCTCCTTAACAGCCATAATTTTAACTACATCATCAGGAGTAGAAGTCTACCAATGCAAACTACAGTTATAAGATTACAGCTACACAGGTATCAAGGGCAGAAACAGCAAGGAGCCTATGCCCTCTTCAATGAAGATGAAACGAAGTCTATTCATTGTATTCTTAAAGTGTTCCAGCCCCCTCCCCCCACAATATTTGAGAAAGGATAGTGCGGGAGATCCCTGAAAATGAACCAGAGAAAATACACACATTGTGTTTGTATTTTGTATTGTACTGGGCAGACTTGAAGCACGCAACAATATCTGAAAAACAATTTGCAATATGTAGTGTAGGCAATAATGGTGCCAGGGACCTCACACTGGGCTGGCAATATCCTTCAAAACTGGTGCTCAAAAATATCTCAGGAAAGGAAAGAGAATTTAAAACAAACAAAAAGTCTAAACAAAAAAACCCCATGTTCACCCATTTTATGGCCCATCTGATGTGGAAAAGTGACAGCTGTCACTGTGATGCATGTATTAGGAACTGAAATGACACCAATCCAGTTCACACCAGTCACCAAACAGCTATGAGAGAATAACTAACTTAGATTATTACAGTCTTGATAAGTCAGTCAGTCTTCACAAGCACTCCTACTAGTGCTGTGATGATGTGACTGAAACATAGGAAAGCTGACAGCACAGATAGGGCCTTATATGCAGCATCACCCTAACCCAGTTAGGGCATAGTAATCTTAGGAGAAGAGATGACATTTTGAAGTGTGTTAGTTACCGTGGTTTAACTAACATGTCTTTTAAAATGCTATCACCTTAGATACATAGTGTCTGACACCTTTAAAAATCTTACCAAACCTGCAACCTTACATTTGCTGCATTGCTCTCTGTTCAGTTTTTCCTCTCTCCTACCCCTCATTTGTATTTTCTCTTCCACACTTCCACTGAGAATACCTCATTTCTAATCTATCCCTCAATTTCATTCCTTCTGTCCACCCATATCTGCCTCCCTATTCACACCCTCACCTGCACCTATCACTTATTTGTATCACCCTCTTCATGCACAGAGCACTAATTTTTCAAACTTCAGCAGCTAGAAAACAGAACTAAGAAACAGAGCCTTAGAGTCAGAGGCAACGCCCAAGCAAGAATTCAATCCACCATCCTTCAACATTAGCTAATAAGAAAGAATGAGGCTGAATTATATCGTCAGTGTAACAGTAAGCTTCTAGCTAGAAAACGCTTGTGCCTCTGGCCCTTACAGTTGCAAAGGACCTTCAAAATATAGATGATGTACAGGCAGATGCTACTACCAGCAAACAGCTGAAACACTAGCAAAGAGAACAGTCCTGGCTCTTTTAAAAAGAACCGGTTAACTCTGAAGCTAAGGATAAAATAAATTGCCATCCTGGAGCAAATAGGAATCTGTGCTGTCCAGTATCCTGTTTCTGACAGTGGTAAGTACTACTGCATCAAAAAACATTCAAGAAACACTATAATAGGAATTTATGGAATAATCTACCCACAAGGAAAATTCCTCCCTCAACTCCAGACAGATGAGTGGCTTATAATCTGAAGCATGACAATTTAAGATGTCAGCACTAACTATTTCACTGCTAATCAAATCTTGTAAGAAAGGAGAAAAAAAAAATCTGTTTTCCTCCCTCCTAGTTTCAGAATGAGACTGACCTGGTCCTTGTCAGTTTCACTCCTACTCAAAACACTACTTTTAATAGCAGCAAAAGCAGATCAGAAGTTGATCTGTTTTCAACTTGCTGCATCTTGATTTAAACTCTCAGCAGCACTGGAACAGACAGCAAACAGCACTATATTGCTCTATCCTCTATTAGAAATATTATCTTTGCAAGCACAAGGGCCAGATATTTGGTAGGTTTTCAAATGAAAGCTTAGTTGGTTGCACTTGCTCATAAAAAAGTTCCACTTCTCCAGGGCAAGCAGATTTTTTCATAAGGTCTGAAGTAGTCTAAATATACTATTTAACAATCTTAAAATAAAGTAATGTTATATACAACCTGATTTTGATTAGCATGATTCTTGAAAAGTCTTGTAGGTTGAAACATACGGAGCTTATATGATAAATATTACTGTCTCATCTGGTGGACTTCAGTTATCACAGCAAAATGGTCAAACATTTGATGTTAAACCATATAATCAACAGTTTAAATTCACTGCTACCAAACATCGCTAAGGCGCACTTAACAGAACACGTGTTATATCACACCTAAACTACATGTAAGGATTTAGAATCTAACTGAAAGTATAAATTCTCCTTTTGCCATATTTAGTTTTCCCACTTCATATATTAATATTGCCCATCAAATTCAAAGGGAGCAAAACAGGAGCGAAATAAGGCAGTGGTTTTCAAACTATGGGTCAGGAACCTGTACTGGGTTCAGACCCTCAGGTTCTGGGTCACAGCACCCTCTGCTGTTGCTGCTGAAAGACTGGAATACACTGCTCAAAGACATAATTGTTGGGTCATGGGCATAAATGATTTTTTTCACCTGGGTCCCAAGAAAAAAGTTTGAAACCGATTGTAATAAAGTATTAAACATAAAAATAAAAGAAGACTGGGAATTTGTACACAGTATCAACTAAAACTGAGTGTTTAGATGGAAAGCATTTGAAGATACAGAGAGAGGCTGCTGCAGGTGAAAAGTGCTTCAGGATCTGCAGTGACTAAGTTGTTCAACTAACATCTTTTTAACTTTCATTGTCTATTCTTTAAACATAATCCTTTAATTTTTTTAAGGCTCATAATTAAAACCAAATTTTCTTCATCTTCCTGACAAATTCTTCCCTCACTCACCAAGCTTTCACAGATCTTAAACCTAGAATGTTCTATTAAATGGTACAATGCAAGAGATTTTTGTATAGCTTCTCATCAGAGTAACTTATTTGAAACAGCATGTTAAAGGGATGTATCAGACTGAAAGAACACCTCTTCCTCCAACTATGTTAAGAGCTTTTTTCATTCTTAAAGAATACTTGTATCTGGAAACAGTCAGACTAGCCTGTTCATATGTTCTTGCTATTTGTGCTGCTTTAGTTAACTGTGGTTCTCAACCTTTGGTGAGTTGCAACACACTTAGTGGTGTATCACAACCTTACAGGACATACCAGTCCACCTCCCCACAGACCAAATCCAGCCATGTCCTGCTGTGACCACTCTGGTGACAGCTTTCAACTCTGCTCCATAGTGGCCAGATACAAAAAACAAAAACAAAAGCCACACCCCACACCAACAAAAAAACCAAACCAGTTTTTAACCTTTCATAGCTATTCTTAGAAATGTGCTGCTCATGTCCATTCCATGTCACTTATGTGCATGCCACATGCACCAGTGCCAGAGGCTTTTCTCTCAGTAGTATCTGTAGGGCTAGCTCTAGAACTCTCTGCACTGGTAAAACAGGAACTGCTAATCTCCATGCCCACCCCCCCACCCCCCATACCAGCTCCCTCTTGCTGTTCCCATGCTCAATCTAGCAATGCTAAACTGATTCCTCGCTGATTGTTGGCAGTCTGGTACAGCAAGCAAACTGCACCAGCAACTTTCTAAAGGTCCAAAGGCACATTCCACAACCATTCTGCAGCTGCTTAACCTATTGAACCACGCTTTACTGCTGCCCAGGTCTCTGGTGTACACCTTCATGAGCCATGGGAGCAAGAGGTAGGTTTGGTCTCCTAGGATCATTACCGGCATTTCAGCATTGTTATTTTGCATCTTGAAAGGCAGTCCCTGCTTACAGTTTTCTGACAGACTTGTATTCTTAAAGGAAGCATTTTCATGCACCTTTCCTAACAATCCCACAATGAAACTGGTGAAATGCCCATTACTGAAAATACAAGTGCTTGCAACACTATTGAAAGCACCCCTTTCTGTTCACATATTCTTTGGCAAGGTGATCTCATGCCAAGACAGGGACATTTATACCATCTGTTGCCCCACCACTGTTACAGATCACTACCATGGTCATGCCATCCACTCGGTTCTGCACATTATACTTGGATCACGATTGTTCCCAGCCTGAATTTACCAATTATAAACTGATTCCCCACTGACTGTTGGTTGTCTGGTGTGGTAAGCTTCCACACAGTGATTGCTACTCACTTCTCCACTGTCAGAACAGGTCTCATTTTAGTCTTGCTATGCTTCAAAGCTGGGGAAAGCTCTGCACACAGTTCCTGAAAAGTGGTCTTATGCATTCTGCTCATCTTCTTCCCATAACCGCATTATGAGGTGATCCCACCCGTCAGTCAGTGCTTGTTTTCTGGGACCAGAAAAGGCACTCTACAGTGTTCAGCTGCTGCACAACCGCCAGCAGCAACCAGGAACCATTTCATTATATGGCTTGCAGCAGGAATGTTTGAAAGACATTCAGAGCCGAGTGAGGAGCTGCTATGCAAATACTGCAGGTTTAAGTGCAAGGTGTTTGTAATGCTCACAACAATAACACACAGCTGAAGAGTTCCATGCTCCTCAGGCGATGGCATGTGTGCGCATAAACCAGGCTTTTGGAAAAGGACGTGAAAAAGTCTGAGTTGTTTGCCATTAAAACCAGGGTAGGAAGGGAGGGAGGGGAGAAAACTGCATCACGGGAGATCAAAGCCGTGTTCCATTTCCTCCTGGCAACAAATGTTTTGGTCCCATGAGGCATTGCAAGCTCTTCCCAAAACCTCTGTAGTCAGCTACTGGTGGCACACTGCTCTATGCACTGATGCAAGTGCTACTCATGAGGACACATTCTGACACAATAAGCACGATGATGTAGACAAACCCAACCGATTTAATTACTTCAGTAGCTGAAAGTCAACTTAAAAATTAGGTCAACAATTTTGTAGTGTAAACATGCCCTATCCATGGGAGGGTTACAGCACAGCACACTACCTCACCCTGTAATTCACACCCCCATATTCCAAACTGAGTCATGTAGACATAGTATGAGATTCCAATCCTAAAAAGAGCCTTCCTCATATGCTTCACTTTATACACAGTAGCACTATTCATCCAAGACTACTCACACAGTACATAAAGAGTAGCTCTGTGCGATAAGTACATGAATGGAGTTCCAGGTAGGAGCCCTACATACTCAAAGATTTCACCTACAAGACTGGCTTCTGAAAGACTATGCAAATTGCAGCATGACCAAATACTGCAGTTGCACAGAACTAAATTACTAGTAAGAAATTATGTTTTCTAAACCTATTAGCAATATAACAAGACAAAAATCTAGCTAAGATAGACAAATAGCTCTGGAGAAAAACCTCAACAAACCATATGACAAAACAGCAGAGTGTACAGCTCTGAGGTGATTATGTCAATAACAGAAAGCAAGAGATACACAATGCTGTACATCCTTACATAACATTTGGTCCAGACATAGTCTCTCATGAGAAAGTGTGGTTCCCCTAGGGATTATTTTCTAACTAGCTCCAACAGCAATGCAGAGAGTCCATGTGCACCTAGTGAGACGGGAATCTTGAGAATTTTAGCTTAAACTTCATTTTGGTGTTTAAAAACAGAGAAAGTCGACTGCCCTTTCAAACCTAGACAGTAATGAACACGTCAGTTGTTATTAGGACAGAATAACCTTACACATGGTTTATGGACAATGAAAAATAAATCCTAGCAGTATTTTTTAAATCATTTTAAAAAGAAAAACCTCTTCTTATAGTATTTTGCTTTCACTGCAGCTGACTTTGGAGTTGTACTATTTATCATACAATACAGCTGCTGAAAACGTACACTGTGGTGAACATGCAGAATATTAAAGATGTATTTCATAAGTGCTTTCCTATCTACATTTGGTATGCTGCCTACTGTAGATCAGACAGCCATGAGACTAATTTCTCTTTTTTCTGAATACTAGATCATCACATTTCTCAACCTACGGGAAAGCAACAATCCTGCCTCCTGAATAAATCACAGAAGCTGTGTTAGCATTAGTTGCTACCAGTTCCTTCCTCTCCTTTTCCTCCTCCGTCTGCACCAAGAAGAGGCAGAGATTATCACCAGCTGTCATAGCTAGAGACACAGCAAATCACAATTAGATCATAAGGTGCTGTTACTACACAGAACCAGAATTTATTCATGGAACTGATGCTATGAATCTGCAAATGGGATTTTTATGAGGATGTGCATGTCAAATGTTTTTTTCCAGAAGCTTTTAGAAAGGTCATTTTGGGGAAGATGTGCCAATGTAACAAAAGTACATGCTTATTGCCTCCCTGCTCTTAAACAAACAAAAAACCCTGAAAAGCCCACATAGGCATTTAGGAAGCAGGTGGGAGATAGGGGTGAGAGAGAGACAGATACAGCTGGTATAAGGGCCCTGCTCCAAAAAGGCTTACAACGAATTAATCCTAGTGAAGCAGAAAAAAATTGCAAAAAGCACCCAGCTGGCCCTCAGCAGAGCACAGCTGGGACAGTGCCAGCCTGACACTGGGCACAGGGTTTTCCTTTTCACAGCTGCTCTAGGACACCAGACTTGCTCTTGGCCAGACACGAGTCCTCAAAATGCAATCACACATTTGCTTCCATAAACGCCTGTCAGAGCTGCTGTTCGGTAGCAGTCACAACTGTAACAATAGCTTGGGGGGGGGGGGGGTGTCATCAATGCCTTAGACAAGGTTAATGGGTCAATTTAGAATAAGTTTAATAAAACATTAAATTCAGAAAGCAAAAACACTGCACGTGTGCAGATTGAAGTTATGTGAAGAAAAGGAATGGAAAGTACAGGGAAACCTTTATAAGCTCATCTCATGGATCAATTTCACTACATGATTTCAGTGGAATTGCAAATAGAAGGAAGAAACAAAGTAGTCAGTGAGATGCTATCACATCAATATGTTTCTCTAGCACGTGTATTAGTAGGATGTCTATGCACATTTGGAAAAATCTTTGCAAAGCATGAGGTTAACTGCTAAGTGTCTTCAACTGTCTGTTAAGTTACCACTAAGCTCCTCATGGTGATAGAGTATGGCTCAGTTACCCATACAAATGTACAAACTTCTAAAAACAAAATATGAGGGTGAGAATATCCTCTAATGTAGCTTTACCATTACAAAATCATCTTCTTAGAAAGAAGACAGTAGCAACAAGGATAGTGCTGCCTTGTGCCCTAATCTTTGGTTTAGGGGCCTCAGAAGAAATCTGTACCATAACAGGTGAGAGAGGTCTCAACCATGCACTACCACGGTTGGTGTACAGTTTTAAACACCTAAAAGTGACCCACCCAGCAAATTCAGATAGGTTTGGACTATATCATTTTTGTTACCTAGTCTAACAAGAGGCATTAAATCAGAGCTTATTGTATAGCAGGTTCCATTTATTTAGGCTTTTATTAAAATATGGATGTCTTTTGACAATGCGCTACCAAACAATACAAGTATGATCTTCACTTCTACACCAGTGCTCCTTCAAGCCAAGCAATTTAGAATAGTAATTTATTATCACATGCCACAGTGTAAAAGTGAGTTATAAACACATCCTGAGTAGCAGCATAGCTAATGACACAGCAAGAGTGCATTTGGTCAGTGGTCACCAAACAACATCTTGTCAAAAAAAAAAAAAACCAGCATGATTTACGGAGCTGCCAACCGAACAATGCATTTGTTTGGGATGACAGGGAAGAAAATAGAGCAATGAAATGAAACAAGGACTTTCTCCTACACAACCTTAAGGGACCTTACTTTAAATTTTAATTTGATCACACTTCTGGGTGCACATGCACACATACAAATAAGTATATACAGGTAGTCCTCACTTAGTGACCGGGTTCCGTTCCTGAAACCCGGTTGATAAACGAATTGGTCACTAAACGAGGAGCAGCCCTTACCGGTATTTCAGGCATAATGTACTTTACTGGTAGTGGGTTTTTCAACCATCGGTAGATAGTTTTAATGTCACCTTTGCATCATTTATAACATTTTTAATATATATTTTAAATGTTTTAAGCTCTAATGTACTGAACTTAGTTTGCATAGTGTACTGTAAATATAGGTAATCTGAGAGAGTTGATGCGAGTTCTCGTACATTGCCATAATACCAACTCATCAGAGAGCTGGTCATAACTCTGAGGGGTCACTAAACGAGTAGGTCACTAAGTGAGGACTAGCTGTAAAGGAAAGGGAGAAATCTTAAAGCCATGGGAAGTGTTTCATCACCTACGCAAACTGACATGGTACACATCCCTAAATACGTTGTGCTCTTTCCTCACTGAAGGCTGGCTTAGAAGCAAGAACAATTAATTTCAATAGAGAAGACTGCCAGTATCAGTCTGGAAGCAGTTTCAGAGGAACAGAGAAACTTCAGATATACTTCAAAGCTCTCTCTCTACTTGGACTGCTATAAAAGGACTTAATCCACTGATAAGAGTCCCAAACAAAAAATCTGTTGAAACTGAATTTCAGTGACATTACACTAACATTCTTAACAAGAAAAGTTATCGTCCTTATGAAAATTCTATACCTTAAGAAAATCACAATCATAAATCCAGTCAAGTTCCCGAACCTATAGAACCCTTCATTCACTAGCAGATTTACACTGCTCACCCTTGAAGGTGAAAACAATTGATTTTGCCAGGAGAAGAAAATGGAAAGCCAATGAACATCTAAAACAGATGGGTTAAAATATAAACCTCAGTGCTAGAGTTCTAGACCAATCAGTGCTGATTTCTCTCAAAAAACTGGTTTTGGTGGTCTCTGTAAAGAATATCAAACTAGTTCAGGAGGGATGGACAAAACTGGCTCACAGCTAGGCACCAGCAATTTACTTTTGGTTGCTAAAGTGTGTTCCTCCATTACATTTCTGCAGTGGAGCTAGGTGACAGGCTACTAAAACTGGTCGTCATGGCAACCAGAAACATTGATTTGCCAAGGCCTACACTAGTTAAAAATGTAAAAGACATAGTATAACCATGATATATCCAAATAGTACCTCTCAAATAACCAGTATGTTGTTCTCTCTCTCTCTCTCTCTCTCTCTCTCTCTCTCTCTCTAAACATTGCATGGAAAGCATCTTTTCATTTTTACAGTGCCTAGCTAACACTGATTTTGAAAGAATACAGTAGGGGTGGCCAAACTTAAGGAACTCAAGAACCACATAAATTGATTATTAAACTTTCGAGAGCCAGCCACATTGAGGCATATAGCCATATTTTATCTACTCCAAAATTACTAAGTTTAAAATTCATGGCACACTTTAATTTTATAGTAAAAAGAGGACAAATATGGATCCTACTAATGTCAGATTCTAATAATTACTTAAGGTTACCATGAGTACTAGGCTTACCTATACAGTAAAAACTTGGCTTCTTCCTACTGGCCCAACTATGCTGGCACTTCTCCCCGCCATCCCGACTCCCTCCCTAACCCCCAGGCCCTGATGCTGGCTCCCCTCGGCTGAGCCAGCCTTCTCAGGGCCCCCTTATCTGGCCACTCCGGCAGCTAGGCACAGGCTCGGGCTCCCCCTGAGCATGCTCAGGGTGGGAGATTTAAAACTCCAAGGGTGGGGCTGCTTTTCCCTGGCTTTCTTCCGCAAGCTGCACTTTTTCATCCAAGAGCCACACGCAGCTCCCGAGCCACAGTTTGGCCACACCTGGAACATAGTCTCAGGGTTCATTAATGTCTGTGTGTTTTTCTCACAGGAGTTTAATCTGCTCTAGTAAAAGAATATCTGTCTGAACAGGACTGGACTTATGGAACCATTTGGTGTTGTAAAGTACACCAGTTACATTTGTGATGTTGTAGCCATACATTTGTATTTTGTGCAACATGCACACCGCCTTGTAACACTGTAGTATATGTTAGTGTTCTATTAGAAACTATTCCCATAGATGATAAATGGAATTTTATAATCTATAAAACTCTGGCTGGGATAATTTAGTGGGAGTGGTCCTGCTTTTTGGCAGGTGGTTGGACTAGATGACTTCATGAGGTCCCTTCCAACCCTATGATTCTAATCTGTTTTTAGTTTTTGTAGGTGCTTTTGCTACTTTTAGATAGTTAAAAAAAAAAAAAGGTTATAAGGTCAGAGTAATTTCCGTAAAGGCAACAACAACAGATGAAGATTTACACTGTAGAAGTGGTTTGATCCTTCCGCTGTTTCTTCCTGACTTTAATGAATGCTTGTGAAAGGTGTAGAGCTTTTGTATTGAATTTTTTTTTTTTTTTAATGGTGTCAGCTGGATTCTACTGAAACATACTTTCAACAGAAATTCCAACAGCTTGTTTAGGAATTTCCCTGAGGTTTTTTGTGTGTGTTCTTAAGCAAGCAAGAAAGATGAAATTGAGCTGGGGTACCAGGCAACCAGGAAGGAAGTCCTGCTCTGACAAATCTTATAAGCCCCACCAAAGTGGGACCTCCTTCATGCAGATGTTAATAAGTTCATAGAAAGACTGTGTGTAGCTGGCATAGCACACTAAGTATTAGGTATCTCTCATTAGGATGGGGGCATAAGGGACAACAGAGAGGAAGCTGAGTGGGAAAGGCTCCTAGCCATAGGGGGACAGGGAAGATTTTAAGCACTTTTATGTTATTCAAATCTATGGCCTTTTCACTACATTGTCATTCACAACCACTCCTTTCCACCTGTGGCCTAGTAGGCCATTTTAATAATCCAGAATGTTCAGAAATAATGGTCTTTACTTCGCTATACATATGTGACAGCAGCTTTGTACAGGCGTGGTCCTGAGCAAAAGCAGATGTCACAGGAAGGGAGAAGGGAAAGGGGAGGGGGAACTCATGTTGCTTCCTGTCATTTTCAGGTAAAAAGATCTCATCATATCAGGGGCCAGGAGTGGATGGAAGGCCTTGTGGTTCCATGCTGGACTAGATTCAGAACACTCGGGATCTGTCGCAGACTCCTTACGGGACCATGGATAAATCACATCTTGGTTGCTCACCTATGACGTGGGAAAAGCACATTTCTCCCACCCTTCAAGTGTCTAGTCTTTAGACTAAGATCTTTAGTCTTACTACTGTGCCTCACTATGTGTTCGTAAAGTGCCCTACACAAAAAATGCCCATCTCATTTGGGAGCTACAGGCACTTTCACACCATGAATAGTAATATTAACACTGATCCTCTAGTGCCTCAATCTGCTGAAAAAGAAGGAACAGAACAATAAAGCATGTGTTGCTTATGTCAAGAACAGAAAAAGGGAAGAGCACCAAGTTAAGTAAGTCTCCAGTAAGCACCCTAGTCCTTCTGTATGAACAGGACAGTTTCCCACTTCCTTCTCTCTTTCTGTTCTAGGTCCAATGTACTTCACCTCTGAAATAGGGTAAGTTTGGGAGAAAGAGAGAACACAAGTATCCTCCTCATCTCAGGCGGCCTTCCTCACCTCTCTCGCTAATAAACCCCGTTAGCCCTTTGAAAACTCTTACCATGGGATAAAATACCCCCTACAACAAATTCATTATAGTTCAGCGCAACTCCTCCACTAACATTCCCTAGACTGGCCACTGCCACTCCATACGAATAGAGTGGGAGTTCTGTTTTTAAAATGAGAAGGAATTTTTCAGTGGCTGACTGTTGAAATCATCATTCACAACGTCCATAATGAGTTTCTGCAATAACAATGGTTTTAGCACCTGTAGAAAGAGTAGGTCAGAGCATCTAAGTAATCCACATAGTATTTCTGCCACTATGAAGAGAGATTGGCATAAATATCTTCTTTACTAAGCTCTTTTCACTGAACAGGCAGTCTCTGACACCCTACTTCCTCAAATGAAATGAGATCTGAACAAACAGTGGTTACAGACACTGGAACAAATACAGTGCAATTTAATCACACTCTCATCCTTACCTAAATCCGGAACCATACCGATGCCCACTATGCAATATCTTTATTCACAGGACTCCTCCCTAACCCACAGAGACTCTCCCCTCCTTTTTAGTGTATATCCACAGCCCTGATCAATTCCTTCATTCGGAATCTTGACCATGCAGTCTATAAACTCTGTTTACAGAGTGGCTTTTTGCAGAGTACAACTCTCTCAAGAAATAGCTAATAACTGAATTTCACCCGGTGCCCCATTCTCCACTAGTTACAGCAGGGGTCTCAAACACACAACCTGTGGGCCACATGCGGCCCCTAAAGCTATTTCCTGTGGCCCACAATGACACTGTTGTTACCAATATTTGCAATATCATTGTATAAAAAGGTTTCAGTGGTGCAGCCCTTGGACTGACATACTAGTCCTCATGCAGCCCTCATGGTGATTTGAGTTTGAGACCCCTGAGTTACAGCAATTAGTCTTTGGGTACTTTTAAATCCAAGGTTCAAGGCTGAAGATCTGACGTTATCATCCATGTAATTTTATGTGAACTAAGACAGTGCCTGAACTGCCCACCACCACCCTGAAAACAAATAAAACTCTAATATAGCTTTTCCATCTCCCCTTCAGCAGCACAGTCCAAATGACAAAGAAAGCAAAGCTCTATACACTCGTGGAAAGGACACTATATAGCATGCTGGGACTCAAGGCAAAGGCAATGCATACCTGATTTTGGAATTACAGGTCATTTCATTTTCAGGGTAATGAATGTCCACTGCGTCCTGAATGACTGTGCCATACTCGTAGACTTTAATCTTCTTCGTCACCCCAGCAATAGCAAAATAGTCACAGTCCCGGTCGAATTCGATACTGGAGGAGCAAAAGCAGAAATCAAGGACTACATAAAACACATGCACTTATGAACAGGGCCTTTTACTGCCTGAACTGCATCAGATTTTGATACTTGCCTATTATAATTCTCCTAAACTGTGCACTTAGAAAAGTAACATTCTACATTCTACCTGTACCAGGATAAGTCAATTGTGTCAAATGGACTCCAACAGCATGAAGCCCCTATTCCCAGACACAGCTGCATCAAGAGATCACGATACGTAAGGCCTCTGCTCAGCCCCGACTGATTTCCTGAAAATGGACTTTTATGACTGCACAATAATCCCGCCTGCAGAGGGTACCTTTGTTCAGATACTTGAAATGGTTTTCAGTTCAACCCTACTGTCTACACTGCGACATACCCAAATGTCAAAGCTGACAGCTCACACTGGGATGGTAGTGCAAAAGATTTGACACATAGTGTATGAGTAATATGCCACAGGATGATTGCTGATTGATTCCTTTTACAATTTGACTCTGTTCCAGTCCTTGTCCCCTTTAGCATGGCAGTTTGGATTTCCCAGGGTTAATGCAAAGCCAATTAGTACTTGTGGTAAAGACCTCCAAACTCCCTGAGCAACAGGAGAATAAAACGTACATTATCAAAACTATAAAAGTCACACACAACATGCCTTCTACCGAGAGCGGTTCTTGAGAACCAGGCATTTTCTGTCCTGAAATGCAAGGCATGTTTGTAACAGATGTCAGTGTAGTTGGAAGTAAAAGCAATCACTTTATAATGAGGTTAACCCTTAAACCAGAGAGCCCTCTGGTCAAACATAAAAGACATCTGAAGGGAAGAAAGAGAGAGGATTGTGAGCACTGAGCATCATTATCAAGGGAATGTACTGAGAGGCCTTAAAAAAAAAAAAAAAAATAGCACCAGACACCTACCAGTCAAATTACAATTACTATCCAGAGGCAACTCCCTGATGAAAAGCTGTGCAACCCCCTCTCCAAATTGGGGAAGCAGAGGAGAGGCAGGGATTCCTAGGAGGAGTTTGTCTTTTACAGACTGATAAGATAGAACTGTGGAGCTCCTATCCCTGTCTGGAAGGCAGAAACATTCACCCCGGTCCTCCCCTGCTGACCTAGTCTGCATGCTACTACAACTGATGGTGGTATCACTCCCCACAGGCAGGTGGATGTCAAAAGCATTTTCCCACTACTATCCCAGCTCTCTAATTTCGGACCCTCCTTCCCAGTGAAGAAAATTCACTGCCAAACTACACTGTTGCTCATAAGCTTTCCAAATAACAGCAACTAGTACTGTTGTAACTGTCGGTTTCATATTACACTCCAGGTTCTGAATGACAGCAAAGAAAACTCACAACACAATAGTCAATTTTCAATCTCATATTATTGGGAAAAAGCTCTGATCAACCAAAGGCACTAAAAAGTTACCTTTCCATGTATTTAGACAGCATTGCATCTTTTTACATTCTTAGTGACTGACTAATGACCAGGTTTGCTTTCACCCCACTGATGAAGGCCTAGATAACGAAGAAGATGAAATTCCACCCATTCTGCAAAGAAAGTTTCCTCCATGACAACAGTGAAAGAATATCTAAGATATTATGGTTTTTAGAACTAAAAACAGAATTGCTCATTGGTATGTAATTTGACTATACAAATCATGAAATATTTTTTAACTTGGCTGTCTAAAATTATGCACCTATATCTCTCAAGCAGTGGCAAGGACTGGAAGCAATCCTTCATGGTTTCTTGCTGACCACAAGTGAATTTAACCAGTACTGTTTTAAACCACCGCTACTTGGCAGTAGCGTAAGCAGCAACAGAGGCCATAGAAGCACACTTAGCATGCAGATTCAGGTAATACCAGTGCACAAGATGCACACTCTCTCTGAAAGTCAGAGACAGAAACTTAAAAGGAAACACACTACCAAACTGCACAATTAGTCAGTTGTAGTTTCAGATTTACTAGTGTAAATCCACAAAAATTGATAGTTTCCTACTTTTTTGAAGTGTTTGTCCTCCCCATTGCTATTGAAGGGCTCCACGATAAACAGCTCCATTAAAAACAGCCTGACTGATGCCAGGACAGGGTGGCAAGACCAAGGCAGGGCCCTCCCCCAGCCTTCAGAGGGAACCTCTAGCCTTGGATGCCCAAGAACCCAACAGAACATCCTCCCTGAGCCACAGGATCTGGTAAGATAAGCAAGGGGGGAAAAAAGGAAGAGAACTCCTTTGCAGCAGAAAGGGGGGGGGCAGGGGGGCAATCCACCACAGTGAACATCCTTGGGGACAACAGACCCCAGATTAACCCCTCCTCTCCCATTTCAGCCCCATGAGCTAGAAAAGCACACCAGCACTTCGAGAGGCAGATTGTCGATATGCAAGATTAGTGAGTATGGTCTGGCACTGTTTTAGGTAAAAACAGGACGGGCATGGTGATTTCTCAGGACTGGTTGTGTTTGTAGAATCATCCTAGCCAACCCACTTTTTGTAGCCCACTATATCAGAGCAATCAGCATTGTACCAACATGCCAAGACTCTCTGCTCCAAGAAAGAGGTTTACAACCAGAAGCCTATATAACCTTGCAATGGATTTATTTGTACCACAATCTTAATTGAACTGCTGTCTCAGCTACTGTTTGCTGCCCTGTGGATTCTAGTACAGCATAACTAAACTGATGGCAGCTATTCATCTACTTGGATTCAATTTATACCTTCAGCCTTCTGCTGCTGAAGAAGAAATATTACGTGTCTGGTAAAGGGCCAGGTTATTAAAACTGAAAATCCTGTCTTACCTGAGGAGGTTTTGCTACCCTTAGCTATACAAACTTTGACTAGCATTACTCCCATGCAACACATTTTTCTATTCTTAAAGGCACACCTTGGCCAATAAAATCAGTAGTTGAATGTCTACAAATTAGTGTGCCATTAAAACTTTTTTTAAAAAAATAGAACAAAACCCAACCATTAAACATGATTCTCAGACCTGTTACCTTCAAAGACATTACAGGGAAAAACTAATGCAGAATGAAATACCATCTATACAAATGTTCATCTGCTATGGGTGTGGCGAGCTACACCTCTCCACCTTTAATTAAAGCATAAAGCTGCATCTTGGCTTGATTTTTCTCCATAGTAAATACAACAGTAGTTATATACCTATTACAGTCCTCTGTGAAAAACAGTTTGATGACACAAAGAAAAATAAAACCAGGTACAAGCCAGGCATTCTAATCAAAATTGCTTCCAAGAGCATTTGCAAAGCCCTCCTTCCCCCACCCACCCTGAGCATGACAGCACATTGGCTAAGTAACAATTAATTTCTGAGCAAAAAACACAAGTCAATAGCATGAATACCAACACACATGTAGGTGTGTTTAATTTGTGGTTTTAAAGAAGTTTGCTTGGGCTGTATGATGTAATACTTACAAAGCAAGATCTTTTATAAAGGTATCCAAGCAAGGCCCATTTGTGTTTAAGTAGCTTAACAGTAAACCTTTCAGTTACTTGTAGCACATTTTGTTTAAAAACAAGTTCTCACTCATGCATACTTTATTTATAGGAAAACTCTCAAATGCTATAACAGTTCTACATGCTGCTTTTAAACTACCATAGGATTAACCTTTGAAGGGGAACATGTTTTGATTGCACATGTAAAATACACTTCTACAGACAAAATAAATTATTTGAACAAAGGATAGGTGTAATCAAGCAGTCGGAAATAAACTGTACTGTGTCAAAAAGGCCAGTGAAGTGATTAAGCAGTATGAAAACAGACCATGCAATACAATTGATTAATGATTACCTCAGGTGCACAGTGAGCCATATGTTAATCAATCAACACTGCCCTACAGTCTGTTGTGTCTTATTATAATGATAGTCAAAAAATTGGCTTTGGTAAATGACTATTTTAAGTGACATTAATGTTGGTGCAAGATGCTGGACTGACAGTCCTGGATGCTGAAGCCTTCTATATACCAGCAGACCACAAACAAAGGACAGGAAAGTGTAGTCTTCTTTCACATAACCTGCGAGGCACTTCTACTGTAACTTGAAAGGACCATTGCTAGACACAACTAGGCAGTTCTGGGCTCCATACCCACTCACTCATTAGCCTCCCTACTGAAAGTGCTAATTAGTGCTAATTAGTGGATGTGGTGTTAGTTGAAACACCTGTTTGCTTGGAAGTGGACAGATCAAACTCATTTCTCACAGGTCACTCACTACACAGACAGGATTGCTGCTTTCCACTTCAACTGGACAAGTTCAGAGTGCTCGCTTAAATGGAGAAAAGGAAATAAAGCTCATTTGTGAACAATTATAGCCATAGAAGGCACCAGCAAAGCCCCATGTTCCGATAGCACAAGAGAGGGCGGAGGAGAGAAGAACAAGTTGCAGTGATATCAGAACTCTTAATTCTGATTTGGGAAGCCAAAAACTTCCAAGTAAAATAATAAATAAAATCAGAATGCTTTTTAAATGAATCATGCTAAGATTGGAAGGGAAGAGAATAGGAGCAGAGAAATGAACTGAAGTATGGTAGCAGTATGGGTAGGTTTGGATATGCCTAGAAACCTTTGTTTTCTTATTATCCCTAAAGTTTTCATTATTTTTTCCAGACTAGCTCCAACATTTAACTCCCCATCACAGGTATAATACTACTGCAAAGATGGTCAAAAATTAGCTCCTAAAGTTAACGAAACTTCCAGAAACCTAATTTTACACCTTTAAAAAAAAAAATCTTGGCCAGCAAAGGGAAGGATTGAAACCTAGCAAACAATTTAATGACTGCAATAAAAAATTAGTTGAATCTCCTTACACTTGTCAATGGCAAACTAAATGTATGGACATTAAATGCTTTCTGAAGTTTCTGAATTCCTTATTTTCTGGTATAACAGTGGATTATCTCTAATTATAACATTGGCTGGCAACAATGGTATTTTCCCATTCTTAAATCAATGCATTCCCTTATGCAGAAGTTTCTTTATCGTTTCCAGCTAAATTTCAATCTGGGAAATTAGTTAAAAATCAAATCTAACATTAAAAGAATCAAATGCATCTTCAAAAAAATATTGGTAACTGAGAAGAGACTGAAGATCTGCACAGACTATTAGCTGCTTCCTAAATAACTGACAAACCACAAAGTTGATAGCAATTACAAACTAGAAGCTAAATAAAAATATTGTAGAGAATGAAGGGCAAGGGGGCACTTCCTTCAGCTAGGCCCTCATAGTACCAGACAAGTATTGTTATATTTTTCTAAGAAAGCACTATTAATGTTCTTTTTCTGTCTATACTTTGTTGGTATTATGAATACAATAATCAAAAACATCATGAAAAGATATGGGATGGAGACTTGTGTACCTGCAAACTAAGGAAAGTTAGCCTATGAATTATACACAGGCTGAGCACCACAGAACAAATTCACTCAGTAAAAATAAACAATTCTCTACTCTGTTATGTTATTGTTACTTAACATTTATATTGCAGTAGTGTGTACAGGCCAACCACATCAGGCCCCCACTTGTGCTAGGTGCTGTACAAAATAAAGAGAAAAACAACATTCTACAACTGCCTATTTCTGAAAAACACAAAAGTGCCCCCTCTCAACTTAGCTTAATTGTCCAAGGAATGTAGATCAGGTCCAAATGAAGCAGCACCCCTAACCACCATCTAAACTGCCACCCACTGTATAAGACAGACCAAGATTCTCTCCACAATTCTGCCATATGGTCCCATCTGCTCCAGCAAATGAGCGGCTCAGATGTTTTGGCAGACTGCATTATGTGAATTTGAACAATATAAACATGAACAGTGGACAAAAAAGAGTTTTCACAGTTAATGAGAATAACCAGAGTTACAACCCAAAAGGATCACTGCAATGAATTGTTCAGGATCTGAGACTGACATTAGCAATACACATTAGAAACTGTAAGGAAATCAACAGCACAGACTCAATAGGTCAATTTTAAAAACAGATTTTTATTTTAAAAGACTAAACAATGATGAAGTGTATACTCGCATTGAGTTACACATTTTAAGAACAGCCATATTCTTGCATGCAAACCACAATTAAGAGGACCATATTTTCCATTCCATTAATTCAAAATCTACATTTGTCATACAAAAAAAGTTTGACACAGAATGTATAAAATTTCAGACAAAGGATTGTTTTTACAAAAATTATGACTGGCACAAAAGAAGAAGTTTGGGGTGTGCGTGTCTGTTTTGGTTGAGAAGTGTATTCTACTGCAACTGTTAGGATGATACCCAGAAGACAGGCAAAACTGAGTGTCAGCACACATTCAAGATGTTTTAGTAAAAAGAATTTAGACTGCAATTCAGTTTGCTGCTCACTTATAGCTCTGGTGTAACCACTTAGTTAATAGGGAAGTATAACATATGACTATGTCAATTGCATAGTAATCCATACTACTTGAAAAATAAGCTGTAACCAATCACTCTATAAAAAGCTCACCTTAAGCCTCAAATCTGGCAAGAGATGGCTGTATTACGTTCGTTCAAAGTTTACTCCAAAATGTCAGTTTCACAAGCATTCTGGTAACTGTAGTGCAAAAGACCCATTAAAACAATCATTCAAGACCAAATAAAATATAACTATATACATATACATATACATATACATATACATATACATATACATATACATATACATATACATATATATATATAGTTAAGAGCTACTTATGTTCTCATGATGATGGAAGCCTCTGAAGTAGAAATTACTACCGATTATGATGCATACAATGGGTCTCATGAAGACAGTTATGTTGGAAAATTCTGAACACATTTTCCCATGTATTACTGGATGAATTCCACCACAATTCCAGGAGAAGCTGTTAAGATTTTACACTGAGAAAAGCACTAACCATAAAGAACAAATTTCTAGTCTTAATTCCAACAGGCAAACTAACACTACACAAAAGAAGAAAGAGATAGTTGCCTGTTAGATTGTCATTTTAGAGGCTGTAACTCCTGTTACCTGAACAGAGGGCAAATTGGGTAGTTTATGCTGATTCCTAATAATCTCCATCTCATGGACACCCCTCTACGCAAAAAGAACAGATGATTAGCTCTGTTTAATAGACCTTCAGCAGACAAATGAAAGTCTGTCAGAGTTACTTTCCTGCTGCTGTTTCCATGAGAATGATCATACAAAGACACCCCCTAACCTACTGCAATCCTTCAATGCAAGTTTCTTCCTGTACCAAAAGTAAACTGCTAGCTGGTAAAACTACCCAAAATTTAACAAGTTTAGGCTTTCAAGAATTCTAGCTTGAATGTCTCTGGATTCCAGTAGCATCCATATAGCTGACATTTCAAGCAGGTAAAACCAAGTAATGTGAAATTAGTAAGAAGCTCTGAGAATATTATTAGCTTTGTCCACCCATATTTTCCCAGCCACTTAAGCCAGCAGAGAGGAAGGCAGACAGATCCTTATCACCACTTGAATGAGTGCTTGACCTCCATGCTTCTTGTCATAGAAGCCTGATAGAAAAAAATTTAGTTTTTTGATGCCTGAAGCAAAAATCATTAACCCAGAGAGTTCCTGTTCCCTGAAAATTAGGTCTGCAGTTCCTGTTATATTCCACTTCCCTCCTATTGGTTTATCAGCTCAACCAGTCAACTCAGTGATCAAGTTAGTCCTAGATGAAATTTGATGGTATTCAGATCTTATTCTGTTCTGTTTAGGGAAGGATTCTAAGAGATTCCTCACTGAGTATTGGACTCCAGGGTCCCCTCCTGATGCAGATGCTCCAGATACATGATTGTTCTTCTGCAGAAGAGCAGATCAAATCTCAGTTGTGAAATCTATATTCCTCATACACTACAACTGTAACCAACCTTTCTTCTGTGATGAAAACTGTTCAGTCTTTGAAGTATGT
The DNA here is from genome assembly GCA_007922195.1 of Podocnemis expansa. Lineage (NCBI taxonomy): Eukaryota > Metazoa > Chordata > Testudines > Podocnemididae > Podocnemis > Podocnemis expansa. Next base: position 4,481,057 of record ML682061.1, on the reverse strand, counting down.
GCTCCCACAACAGGCTTCCATCTAAAGTGAAATACATGTAGCCAACCTCAATGGAGAAATCTATTAGCAGTCTTCTCTGTGGCAAGGTCAAGAATATTTCTTCTTACAAACCATTCTGGACTTTCCAGGGGAGGGAGAGAATGAATAATCCACTTTTCCTGATGATTCCTAGTAGACAGGAACAATGCCTGGAGAAGACTCATGCAATAAATAGTCATTCCACTGTGTCTATGCCAAAGAGTTATCCTATGAGCTGCATTTCTAGTCCTTGTACAAAATAAAATCCTTTTAATTTCACATACCATACCATCATTTCTAATAAAGGCTGCTCTCGCAGTGCTTCCAATCCATACTGTACATTCTTTTAAAAACATCATTAATGCACTCAGTAGATTTCATGGGTTTAGTTCCATCTCAGAGTTCTGGAGGCCAAAGTTACACTCTGTGGTTTACATTATTAGCAGAATAAAAAGGAAATTATTCCTTTGCAACTTAGTACAGCACAAATTATTTTCTAACTAGCTATGACTGCAGCATTAATTAAGTTTTCTGAAGCAAGATCACTTCTCTAATTAAACAGCAAAATCTGGGAGTGACCAACACAAAATGAACAAGCCATTCCAGAAAAATGTCAATTGGGGGAGGACAGAAAAAGGGGGAGGATGGAAGACTTCTAGACTATAATTTGAGAACCTCTGGTTTATTAGATGAGTTTTGTTTATATATGCATTCCATAAACCATCACTTAATTAATATAAATGGTGATAAAACCTCAGTGAAGGTACCGAATATTGCAAGTACTGCATATACTTGGGTACAAGCTGAGATTTTTGTGCCTGAAAATTGGCTTCAGAACAGGTAGTTGGCTTATATTCGGGTCAATATGGTAGACAGCCCCAGCCCAGGAGTTTCACTGAGCATGCTCCAGGCTAGAGCCCCAGTGTGGCAGAGGCGGCCATCTTGGGCAGCTGGCGTGGGCTGGGGTTAGAGTTAGGAAGGGACCCCGGCATCTGGAGCAGCCAGGTAGGGGGTTCAGGGAAGTGGGGGCAGGGCCTGAGGGTTGGGGGGTGTCTGGGAAAGGGCCAGCAGGGATGTGGGGAAAAGCAGCATCATGGCAGCATGGGGAACGGGGGGGAAAAAAATCAGCAGCATGGGTGTATGGGGAACAAGGGAAAAGCAGTGGTGGCAGGGGTTTGAGGTTGGGGAGGGTGTCGTGAACTCCAAGGGGAGCCAGCAGTGCTGGGTGGGGGGTGGGGGGGTGTTGCTTAGCAGACATCTTCATGGAGCTGCCACAGCAACAGCCAGATCTCAACTGCTCAGCCCAGCATACCCCGGGACCCCTCATCAGGCCAGGCCAGTACCCTGTGCCAGGCTGGCCTCACAAGCCACAAAATTACCTTCCCTCAGTCTTGGGTCTCATACGCTTCCCTGATGCACCCCCAGTGCTGTACCCTGGAGTGCCAGGACAGGCCAGGGGTGGCTCAGGGTAACCTTCCAAGCAACATGGGGAAGTGACTTGCTGACAGGCACAGCAGGCCCAGAGACAATGCCAGCACTTGGGATGGGCAACAAGGGGGAGGCTCAGAGTCTTCCTCTCTAGGTCTCACCCTGCACCACTGTTCCATTACCCACTTGCCACTATCAAGCATTCCCCTATCTGCTCAGCCAGTGATCACCACAGGGGAGCAGAGGGGCAAGAGCCACAGCTAGCACCCAACCCAGGGCACAGGACAGTGCTGCGTGAGTCTAGCACTGGGAGTAAACCTGGAGTGAGTCCAACAAGGAGCAGAGGGGTCAGTGACCCTGCAGTACAGAGGGTGCTCTTGACCTGAAAGCGGCCCACAGGGTCCTGGCTCTGAGCAGTCCCCTTTGCCCCCGTAGACTAAGAACCGTGCCAGCCCCGCATCTAGAACCAGGCCAGCAGGCTCAGGCAGTGCTCCCCAACAATGTCAGCTCCCCACACAGCTCCAGCACCCGAGGCCAAAACCGGGCCTCAGCTCAGACAGGTCACCTATTTTTGCCTCTTTTTGGGCTTAGAACTGGGGATGGGTGGGGTCATCTTATGCACCCATTGGTTATGCACGAGTATATACAGTAATGAACACAATGTATTGATAAAAAAGCTAGTTTGCTACTAGAAGATACTGTTTTACATGCTGAAGATCAGATGATGACAATGCCAGAGTCTGTATATTTGACATACAGAAGTAAATTCATCCAAAGTGAAAGAAAAGAACTGTTACTCAAGTTAATGAGGTTTTGCCTCAGGGTTTATCCCTACCCCAGACCCCAAAGTAAGCAGAGAGAAAATTTAACTAAAAAGTAGTAAATAGTTAAACATAGAAGATTTTTCATAAAAGTGTGAAGTTATGCCACATAATCATATGGCTACCTGTAATATTTTGGATTACCTTACTTTTTTTTTTTTTAAAATCTCTCTCATTTCTTAGTAACAGCTCTGCAAGAGACACAGGGTTACCAGCAGCTCTGGAGACACTACAGGTTTAGCCTGGAAGTAGCACTGTACACAGGTGGAAATTCAATTGCCGACAGTGATTAATTTTTCCTTAGAAGTCAAGTTTGGGAAATACGTTGAGGGATGAGGAGTACCATAGTTCCATTTGCCACATCTTGGACTGAACAAGTTCTGGGGAGATAATGTGGGGCACAGACAGATAATGAATTACATTTACCTTTAAAGAACATGTTAGTTAATATTGTGTATATGTCTTTCAGTGTCATAAGTAAAATAATTTTGTAACCATGTGTAATAGACGACATAACCAATGTCCAACAAGACTCCATATTGTCAGTTTGGAACTCCTGCTTAAACACTGAACTCCATTTTGGATACTTGATGAAATCTGGTTTAAGCGTATGCTGTGTATGTTCATTTAAATGTGTGAACAAGGTGTGTATGTGAAGAGGCCAGTCTCAACTGCCAGCCTGTCTTGATGAACCATAAGTACCATCTAACTGGCTGAACAATGCAGACAGCTCTGATTAAAGCAAACAGAAGAAGCCACCCCAGAAAGAAAAGAACAAAATACAATCAAGTCTGAAGTCTGGTGACCAATGATCTCACAGGAACCCTGAGGCAACATGACACAGTATATCCCCATAGACTTACATGAGGGCCAGCAAGTATAAAAGATGGGCGAGAACATGAAAACTTTGGGTCTCATTCTGCAACTGTCATCTTGGAGCACCAGATCGCGACTGACAGAGCCCTGGCTCCCTCCTTGTGCCCAGCCTAGCTGGCCACTAGGCTAGCTCAAGCAACACATGAAAGGACTGGTAAAACTTATATCATACCAGGTTGCAGAACTGTGCGCGCGCACGCACACGCGCGCGCAGTTTCTCCTATCCCTTACTTATTTACAATAAATGTGGTATATTGCTTTGTCCCCCTGAATAAGATCCTGCTAGTCTTTTCTTTTTATTGGGGGGTGCTCTCCTGGGTGCCCTTTTTGGTATAACAACAGTATGAGAGAATGGAGTGCTCCCATAAAGAAAAAAGGGTTCCAGAAGCCTAGTACAGACTAAGGAACACACAACTACTGTGATAAAAGAAGCTGAATTAAAAGACATTTAAATCATTTGGAAATTTCATACCATGCTTGTTAAACTACCACATTTTTGTTGTGCCAACAATGTTTTCATTGAAACTGGCAGCCTCTGCTCAGGAAAAAATAAAAAGAGGATTGGAATAGCAGAGGGAGCCAAAGACAGAGGTACATTACATGAGCTCTGTGTGGGAGCTCTACAATGCCAGAGCTATAACTAGGACTATCAACCTAACCTTCTTAAGTACCAAAATTCAGAGAAGCCATATACTAGAGCTGTGCTGTCTAGAAAAGCCAAGAGAGTCAATTGGAAAGTTACTGCTTCTGGTCATGCTGGTTAGCATTGATTGAATGAAGTTAAAATTCCATTTGAAGCACTTCAGTCTGATTGCTATCTGAGATTATTTTATTTTGACAGCGTTTGTTCTGAATGGTTTTGACACAGCATTTTACAAGCTACACACATCTCAAGGTGTTTCAGAAAAAATGATCAAGCCATTACCTCATAGCCTTTGCTTTACCCATCAATTTCAGATGAATAGATTGACCTAAACTTTGCCATTTCTTGGATGAATTGTATTTGCTTCTCCCTGGGTTAGGGAGTGTGAATATGTGGCTTTTCCCAACTTGCTGTACACTAACTCCAAGCTGGACCTATCCTGGAGTTTGGCTTTATTAATACAGTAAACAAAATAATATAATCATCAGCTCAAATCTTCCCCAAGGTTTCTTTCCTCACAGCTTGGGAGGAATAGCATTGTACACACCATTGAGCCTCTCCCCAATGTCAAGAGTCCCCCAACTTCCTCAATAGCCTGATTTAAATCTACAAATTAAGCTTAGATTAGAAAACACCAAATTATCTGCAAATAGACAGCTTTAAAATATTAACAACTTAATAGGAAAAGGATCTAAGAATTACCAGATATTCTAGAATTACTGGGAAATAATAAGGTCCCAATGGTGGCTCTGTTGCTTTCATTTATTAAACTTTCCAATTTCATATTATGTAAATTTGTTGCTAAAAAATAAAGCTCTCTCAAGTGTAGATACAAGGACAGCTTCCTGACTCATCATGGCATAATATAAGCAGTGTAAACAAAATTATAAGATTCTGTTTTTTTTCCAATCAAACCTTGAGATACCAGCCAAAATGTTCTTTGTAGGTCTCAGAATCATTTCTTGGTGCTGCAGAACCAATCCTTGTACTTCAATGTATGTAAACTATGGGAATCAAGACAGCCTTAAATTCAGAGTTCTAGAATATGACATGACACAAAGTTCTTTCGTTAGCCTTTGCCCAGCAGGATCCAGCCCACAAAGATATTTTAGGAAATTTATCAGCTCTCCACGCAAGAGGGAATAAAAAAGAAGCAGAAAAAGCTCAGTAAATATAGTCCATTTTGATTAAATGAAATCCCACTTCTATCTAAGACAATCAATCTTGTACACAAGCATCAGCAAATTAGCCTTGTGGGAAGTAAGGTTTTACTAAAAGTAAAAAAGAACAAGGAGTCGTGTGGCACTTAAAGACTAACATTTATTTTTCGCATGAGCTTTTGTGGGAGAAAAACCCACTTCGTCAGATTCTTCGAAGAATCTGACAAAGTGGGATTTTCTCCCACAAAAGCTCATGCAAAAAATAAATCTGTTAATCTTCAAGTGCCACACGACTCCTTGTTTTTGTTGCTGGACTAGACTAACACGACTGCCCCTTCAAATAAACAAAGTCAGTCACCAAATCTCAATTTTTGCAGTTTCAGTCATCTTTACCTATTTTAAGGTCTTGTCCTCTTACTGCGTGAATGACCCACTCAAGTAGAAGAAACCGACCTGAGCTGTAAAATTGCTTCTTTAATAAACATGCATTTAAAAATTACTGCTTTAACATGCAATAGAAAGAAAAAAGTTCACACCCCTCGTTTCTCATTTTCCCAGAAAGAGACATCCTCTGCACTCAGATATGTCAATCCTATTAACAGTAGTGGATTTAGAGTTAGCAAGGCCCTGTGCCCAGCTTCATTTTTACCACTCTCCAGGCCCCAGGAACCCAGCCATCAAAAAGCTCAGTCTCTTCTCTCTCCCCTCCCCCATTTTTCATCCTCCTCCGCCTATGATAGGTAATAGGAAGTAAATGAAAATGAAGTGAGGTACCTTGATTGTCTCTGTAGTCTTAACTTTTTTTCCCTCAGACCACTTGAAAATTGCTGAGGGTCTTGGCAGACCACTTAATGATCTTTCCAAATGTTGCTTGTACTGTTAGCTAACTACTGTAAAGTGCTTTGGATAAAAGCGCTTTATATTAAAACACCACCACCACCTGGTATCTTTTCTTTGATCCACCTGAATGGAGTCCTCAGACCACAGTTTGAGAACTCCTAGTCTAGATGAAAACTTGTATTTGCATTATGCTAACCTGAAAAATGTATAAAGAAAGTATAGATCAATCTTTCTCAACCTTTAGTGAACCAGAACACACCTAAAAGGTATTAAATTACTTTACGCAGAACACCTCATGAAAAGCTCTCTCGAAAAAGCCAATATATACAAGTGGTTATGAATATAATATCTGTGTACTACACGTTCTGGAGAAAATGATTCAGGAAACTGAATTAAATAAATACAATTAAGAATATAATGTCTTTATTTCTAAAAACCAGATATATAATGATTACTCACCCAACTTAAAACTTGGGCCTTCATGTTCAAACAATGTTGATCTGTTCTTGGAGTAAGGTTTGTCAAAGGAAGTCTTACTATGGAAACTATGTCCAAGTGATTTCAATGCCAGCAGTAACAGCAGCAAGAAATTTAAAAACACCCTACCCATAGAAAAGGAGCAAGGCAGCAGTGGATGCTAACATGCGCCTAGAAGTTTTAAAGTGCCCCAGCCACAGCAAATCTCCCAGACATGCATTGGTTTGCTGTGTTACTCCTCCCTTCTCTCCACTCAGACCCCCTCCCCCAAATGGGAGAGTTGAGATCAGTCATGAAACACTTTCACCATGTCTGCTGAGCACCGATGCTCCAGGGAACACCAGTTGAGAAACAGTGGTATAGAAGATGGCTGGAGCCAGGTGTGGTAAGCAGCTGCGGACAGCAAGAGGGACCCTGGGCAGGGCCCAGCACAGGGAATTCACCAGTCAGGAGGTTTCACTGAGCAGACTGAAAGGGGGATCACGACCCCAATTGCCCTCCGTTGTTAGGAAGAAACCCTGCCAAAGCCTGGAGGTGCATGACCACTGCCTAAGAAAGTCTGAATTTGCATCCCTGAAGCACAGCCAGGGACAGGGCAGGAGGCCTGAGACATTTAAGGAATAGACTATGAACATCTCTCGTGCCCAGAGATACTGTGTGTGATGCCACTGTGCCAGGAGTCAATGTTAGGTGTTTGCATTTAGCTTTCTCATCTTTTCTTTTTTTATTTGTTTTTTAATTGCTATTCATTGAATAAACTGTATTACTCTGAACCATATTCAATGATTAGTGACTCAGGGAAGCACCCAAGGAAGATCTGGCACCCCAGAGTGGGAATACCCTAGCCCCCACCCTAGCTGAGCACAAGATGGAGTTGAGTTCCCTCAAGGAATCTGGGGCACAGCCTTGTTGGGGTTACAGGGAACCCTCCACACAGGAACGTGGGAGGGGAGCCCCTAAGGTCAGGCAGCGTCTGGGTAAAGGGAGTGGGAGTGAAGACTCAGATCCTTCTGCTAACCAGTTCCACTGGGGTAGTTTATGAGCCAGGATAATTCCCCACAATAGTGGGCCCATTCCTCCAATTACACTTAGCTATTGTTATGCTATTCCCAAGACAATGAAAAAATGATGCAAATTCTTTGCTAGCTTACTTAAAAAGAAACAACAACAACAAAAAAAAACCACATTTAGAGCACAGGTCACAGAATGCAGAAAATCTGGACTGCTTCACAATTTAACAACACTTACTAAGTTTAGTCATTTGTCAGATCTGTCCTGAATTTTGCTCCCTCCCCCAACATTGCTGGTGGCCCCATGTGACTGCGTAGTTCATTTCACTCTACCGCTGCCTGTGAGGAGTGAACCCACATGTTTCTTTAGTTTATTTTAGCCACACCAAAGGTAGGTAGTCTTAGGTCTCACAAGCCTTTGGTACATCAGTTCAGCAAAGACTGACACTGAAGTCTTGGGGTGGGGTGGGGTGGGGACTCCCAGCAGAGAAGATCCACCAGTGCTGGGGTCCCAGCTCAGAAGCCCTGTTACCATGCCACAGCCTCCAGCACCACTCCAAGCACCACTTGGGGGTGCAGACAGGAATAAGGGGGAGTGCAGAGTGAAAAGTTTGGAGACCACTGGACTGACTAAGCAGGACACAAAATACTAGTGTCCCTTACTGAAATGGCATTAAGGTACCCAGCATTTATACGGAAAAAGAATTTAAACCAGAATAAAAAAAGATGAACAGAAGTGATTCAGTGGAAGCACTGCTCCTAAGAGATTTGTCCCTTAATACACTTTAAGAAGCCTTCAGTGCATAATACTCAGAGGTCAAAACTGGGCCAGATTTTACAAGGTCAGAAATATGATCATGAAAAGAATAACTGTATTTGAATAATGACATTTCTCAAATCTCTCCACTATTTTAATGCAATCATTAAAAAACCAAACCAAACCACAGAGCTAACTTCAGCACCATTGTTACTGTGGCAAAAAGCTGCATCTTCCAAAAGGTTTAAAAGCCCTGTCTTTAGACTCATTATACATGCCAAATTATGTTTCAGGGGCCAGGGACAACTCATTAGTCATCTTTTACAATTTATTAGCTGTTACCGACATTGGGAATTACAGCTATGATTACTCGCTGATCTCAAAAGGCTTCCCAAAACTTCTCAGACAGAGTGCTAGCCCAGCAAACTGAAGTCTGTGCAAATGTCCTGACGCATGTCATAGAGGCTTGTGGCTCTGCACAACCCCAGCATCAACATCAGACCCATGTGCTAGTCAGTCATGAGGATCACACTGAACCTCTGGCTTATCAAGCTTCAGGTAAGTGAGGTCTGGACTATAGATCACTTTTTGGATTTTTCTCTGAAGCATCTTTTTAAATTACGAAAGGCTCTGTTTGATAGCATAAAGCAATTTTCTGTATAAGTCATCATAATGCTAACACAACAGCTGTTGAAAGAAAGCTGTCTACTCACTTCCATGGTATACAAAGAAAATATTAAACCCCCAATGACTGACATAACATTAAAATTCTGTCTGAGTAGTAAATTTTTAAAGAATTTATTATATTTGGGAAGACTACAGATGCCTGTTTACTAAAGAGTAAGGCATGACTACTTCATCACAGCTCCACACAACCCCATTATCACCCCCCAAAACACACACACAAAAACCGGTTAATAAATACAGCAGTATGTGCACATGTACACTCCTGTTGAAAATCTCTCAAATCCAACACTGGATGACCAGCCACTATAAAGCCTTAAACAAGTTTCTATTGGACACTTCTCTCTATTAACTGTATTTCTCTGCAACAATAAAAGAGGATTACAATTCTCATTCGTGGGGGACTCACTGCTTCAGGAAGAAGTAAACCAAGTCTCTCTCATTCTGTTAGTGATTTAACAAAGACGACATTGCAGTCGGAAAAAATTTCCATCAAGTAACATAGGATGCAGGCTTTTCCAAGTGGTTAATGCTGGTACAACACTGCTTGCAAAGTAAATAAAGGCTGCCACCTTGTGGATTGATGACTCCGGGATTCAGTAAACAAGAAAATCCTGCATCTACTGCAGTGCAGACAGGTAAAACTTCAAAACAGGATATTGGGATGGAGTGAGAGAGCAAAGTGAGATTTTCTCCCACGAAAGCCCATGCGATAAATAAATCTGTTAGTCTAAGTGCCACAAGACTCCTTGCTTTTTTAAAAAGGGGATATCTGTTTAAGAAGTTTGCCTTTTGGGTGCAACCACTTTCTTAATTTATAACAGAAGAGGAAATCATATATGCAAGATGCATCTTATGATTTATTTTGATACAAAAAAATTTTAAACTTTTACACATTACTCCTGAAAAATTACACTATAATTCTGTGGTGTTAATTATGTACTTACAAAAAGAATAAATGGAGCACTTCTAACTGGTTTTGTATTTTGTTTCTAGTGGTTTTATTTTGATATTTTGTTCTGAACTGGAAGGTTCTCTTGCTCTGGGTTCATTATCTATTTCATTTTTTCAGCTAAGTGCTCTTTTCTTTCTTTCACTGCCAGCTCCTAACTACTTGTCTCACTACAAAATGCAATTTTATACACTATTAAATGCACTTTCATTTTTGAAAGCACTAGAAACACTATTTGGAAGAACTCTTCTTTGGACAGCAAAAAACTAATAGCTCCTGAACAACCTTTTTTTTGGGGGGGGGGGGGCAGGAAGTCCAATGGGCTTGCTTCAAAGAATGTTTTAAGGGCACTGCAAAACACACACACCCCCATTATAACAGCCTATTTTATAGCGATTTCTTATTTACCAGAGTGAGAATCATAGTTATTTTAAAATGAACCTTACTGGATTCTTGCTTGCTTCAAGACTTGTAGTCCCTAAACAAGTATCTTAATAGTAAATATGGGCAAAAATTTGACACTTGTTTTTTGCAGCATGCATTTAGAGGATGCATAGGATTTATTTATTGAACACCAACCCCTTCTACACCACTTTTATCAGAAGGTTTTGTTTAGTTTTTAAGAAGTTCCCTGGCAACACTTCAATTTTAAAAAGGAACAGCTTGGGTACCTGAAAGCCAACAGGGCTTCAGCAGGGCAACATACTTTGTTAGTGTGGTAGTATTCACTCGAACCCAAGATCTACATCAGCAAATCATTGAACTACATGCTAGCAGTAAAGCCCATAGACAGCTCGACTCCACTTTAAAAGGACTACTCTCATACTTCAAATTAACACAGGCTGTGCTTTACTAAATTTGAGCAACTAGCAGAAAAATATGCAACTGTCAGATCGAATTATTTTCTTGGATAAAACCATTAAGATCCAACAGCAATAGTTAAGTGCTAGTCTGAAGTAGGAAGAAAGAAGACCCAAGAAGCCTTAGTTTTAAGGATGTGGACGGCGTCATCATTGTACCGATGAATTTCACAAATTAATAGCGAGATTTATTGTCATTCCATTATTTTCTAATCAAATACCACAAAAATACCATTTTTTGCAGTATACCCAGGAGGAAGGACAAAAAAAGCAAGATCCACTCTGAGCAGAACTTGGTGTCTACAAAAAGTTCATCTATACTGCAAAATGATTGTGATCTGCATTTCACTGCAGCTGATGTGAACTCATCACAGATTAAATGTATGTCACATTGGCAGTTATTGTATTTTGACCTCTATGGCTAATTTAGCTGTTACACATTCTAATTATATATGCATAGTGAAAGGATCAACGGGTTTTTTCAAATGCTTTATAGTAAAAATGAACCATGACTTGTTTGGACAAAATCTAAAATTTCCTGGGACTTTTCACAAATATTCACAATGATCTAACAGTTATCTGAGATTTGTGGTGTAGTAATCCACTGTCTACTATCAAACTGGTAGAATATACCTAGTTGGGTCCCACAGGATTTTGAAAAATTGTTCTCAATGTCCACTGAAGGTAGGACAAGTAGTAATGATGGGCTTAATCTGCAGTAAGGGATATTTAGGTTGGCCATAAAAAAGAATTCTAACTATAAAGGATATCTAAGCATTGGAACAGATTACAAAGGCAGGCTCTGGAATCCTTTGGAAGCTATTAAGATAACGTTAGAGATACACTGGCGGTCAGAGGTGGTTTAAAAATACTTGGTGTTGCCTCGGTATAAACGGCTGGACTATGTGACTTCTACAAGTCCTTTCCGGCTCTACATTTCCATGATTATCTCTGCATGGTCCACTAGTTAGGGCACTAGTCTGGGACTTGGTTGATCCAGTCCACTATAACACTATGATTGCCTGTGTGACCATGGATAAGCCAAGTAAATCCCTGTTACTCATTTCTCGGTCTGTAAAATAGAGATCAGCACTTCCCTGACTCACAAGGCTGCTATTAGTATAAAAATTACGAGGCACTCAGACACTATGGCCAAGAGACCCATGCAAATGTGAGGATGGACAGATTTCCCAATCAACTTTTCAACAGTTGATTACATTTTTAATCTGCTCACAACAGGACAATCACCTCTTTCACTAGCATTGCATCATTTTGAAGATTTTAACCAGAACCTCCTTCACACAGCAAAGATCAGGGTTAGTGACACTGCAACACTGTTCATTAACCATTATCAATAAACCTACCAGAATCTGTTAACACACCACCACCACTCCAATTCTGTGGCAGAATTGCTGGCAATGACTGTATCATGGCTTCAATATACCCCAAACATTAGCAGTTACTTTTGAAACAGCTGTTTAAAGTTTTATCCAAATGCATTAAAGCAAACAGGTTAAACAGACTTTCTCCTACAGGGTTCTGCTTCCTTCATTTTCATAACAGATTTTAGATTGCCACTTGTCCCTCAAAGGCTTTGAATCCAGTATCCTGACAGATACTAGTTAAAGTAAAATTCACAAAGACAGCAGTCCAAGACTCAAGTCACTGACAACCAACATGTTTACAAAACATTCTGGGGAGAGGAGACACTATAAAATCAGACAAATACAAAATTCTGCAGCCTCTTAGCAAATAAATGACATAGCAAGTGAAAAGAGGTACGTGCTCTAAATCTTACTTGGCAACCTCCATTACTTTTCTTACCTTGATACTATGCTGGAGCCATTATAGAGATCACTAGCATAAGAGAGTGTTGCCAAAGGTCGGACAGAATTGTAGCGGGTAAACTTGGATAAGCACTCCTGAAATTCATCCAGCTGGCTTGTGGTTCTGCTGTCATCTAGACAGAGGAAGCAGAATTATTGAGGATGGAAAAGAATGAGAGGGAAGTAAATAAAGTTTAAGAGCAAACAAAAAACCTGAGGCCTAAATAATCACATGACATTTCCTACGAAAAGGATCTAGGAATGAATCCTTGTCACAAACATAATAGCTGACTTTTCACTTCAGTGTATGCCTCTGAATCTAATTCACTCTACTGGATATTAAGTCTGAGTCCGTAATACCATGTTGGGAGATGCTATTACATTTCTACACAAGGGAGTACATGTTCATGGACTGCAAAGATGACAAGAACAATTTATGTAAAGGCAGAGGTCTTGGACCATGAGGATTAGCATTATTTAAAACAAAAGATTTATGCAGTGTAATAAAAACCTATAAACCATTAAGAATATGTACAGTTACAATATACTATGGAAGCAAATGTTTATTCATTCTCTTTCTTCTAATGCAATATGCTCTAAAGAGACAGTATTACATCAAAAAAGTGATTAGAGAAAATTTCCTCTGTCACTCCAAAAGCAACAGACTAGAGTGGGGAAAAGCCCCACAAAAGAAATATGACTGCCTTATAAACTCAATGAAAAATGATGTCCTTCTGTAGGCAAGTGGAAATTAAATCAACTTGAAATATTTGGTAGAAAACTGAAAGTGGCAACTACAGAAAAAAATACAGTAAGCAATAAAAAAGACAAACATCCAAATTCCTCCTGAGTCACAACTTTAATCACTATGAATAGAGCTGTTTAATCATTTTGTTTTATGATTTGCCATAGAAGAAAGCATTTTTACTGCACTGCCACACAGATGGCCTAGCCTTCATAAAGTGATCAAATACCAGACTCTAACAAGCTGAGATTACAGCCATCAGGCTTGTAATACTCAACATACTTGATGAGAATTCTACTTCACCTTTTCAACAGGCCCGTGCAGGAAGAAGCTCGCTTTTGTTTTGTGTATCAAAAAGTGATGTACCAACAACTTTAACTATTGATTCTAACAACCATCACTAGCCTTAATACCTGCAGCTTATTTCAGCCCAAAACAGTTTACCAACAATCAAACATGCTACACTACACCATACATGCCACCCACCACTCAAAGACAGTAGTCGTTGGGGTGGATTACAGCATTTAGTAGTCCATACCACAATCACGACAAAGCTGAGAATGAGAACTTCATGAACCATTCAGAAGTCAGATCAGTGATATAAAGGGAAAGAACAGCTTGCACTAGCAGAACTTTCTGAATGTTTTTGCATGGTGAAGAGAGACAGAGAACATCATACTGATTCTTCATGAAAAGTATTGGAAGGGAAAAAACACTTTTTGCACCATTCCAAATTCCTGTCCCTCAGACACCAAGAAAGATTATTTCAGTCACAGCTCTACATACCATCTGCATTTTAAAACAGTAAGCAGATAAAAAGAGTGACATTTTAATGCTTGTACTAAAACAAAGAGAAGGTAACAGGAAATCAGGGGTTAGCTATGCATCTCCTGTGTCCTTAACAGTTGCTCTTTTCACTCTGATTAAAGTCCTAATTTGAATAAAAGAAGTCCAGCACCAGGCATTTGGGGGGGGGGGGTGGAGGGGTGCACAAGGCAGAGAAGTGAAAGGTTAGGGAAGAAGAAAGCAGGTGAACATCAGTAGGTCGTCTTCAAAAGATGACAATGCAAGTGTCAGTCAAATGGAGAAAGTAAAGACGACAGCTACTCCTTCATTTCCTTCTAATCTAAAGATCAAGTACATGCTCCTTCTCTAATGCATTCTACACCCATGCCTGCACACTGGGATGCTACTTTTCAAGATGTTTCTTTCCCCTGTCAAAGAGAAAAAAGTATTCGTAATTAAACTTACTTTCTCCATCCCTGATTACAAGACAGTGAAAGCTCTTGAACGAAGTGTCTATATTTCTTTTAAATGAATTTTATTACACCACCTTTTTATACTAAAGATGTTTAAATAATCAGCAGTATAATAAGCTACTTTTTTTAAAGGAATCCCTGGATTAGAAAACTAGCACCTCATCTTACTCTGCTGCTCCTTGACAAACAGAGAAAACATGGCAGTGTATACACTTCTGTTATCCCAGGTAACCCCACAAAGAACATTAACTCATGCCAATATGACAGCTGGCTCAGATAGCAGTCACGGCTCTGACCCAACCGCTTCATGTCACCAACTGCTTTCATTTCCGTAGGGAGTTACGCACCTCACACATCCCTTTGTCATCAGCCAGAAGTTACATCAGATAGCTCAAATTCCCAAAGAGGTTGCTGTGTTAGCTAGAATTCCCAGGAACACTCCTGCAGGGCAGTAGTTCTCTTTTTGCTTAACTTGGGGCAACGACAGAAGCTAGCGTAATGCCCCCACTACTGAAGCAGGCAACAATTTAAACATACCTCAAACACACAAAGCATGCTTATTTTATGATCTCCCATTATGAAAATTGTAGGGAGATGTCTTTCCCGAATGTATCTAAAAGATTCGATGTATTTAAGGAGCCCACTTCCAAAAACAATCAAATTGTGATAGACACAGCACTTGTACTCAAAACGTATTGAAGTGCATCAGTGAACTCTAAAAAACAGAAAGGCTGAATAAATGCTAGCAGTTTCTCTCTGTTCAGGGAAACTATTGCTTTTTTCTTGCAATCCTCCACGCAGTGTGGCTAATATTATTTTTCAGAATACCCAGAGATGGTTTGTTAATTGGATAAAACATTTGTAGTTTCAGTTTCTGAAGAGCAGATTTTTCATTTGAGGACTGATGGTGCTATTTTCATTGTACAACAGGCAAGGTAATATTGTATTTTATCATATATGTATGCACAGTCTCTGGGAGGTATCTATATACCAAAGTTTCTTACAGTACCTGGGGGCCTATTATAGCCTTAAGAACACCTGTTTAGGGAAAGCTGGCTGATCACAGGCTACAAGCTCCTCCTCTATTTCCAGCTGCTAAATTGTAATTTCAATGCTCTGGACACTTTGGTAATTACTTTTTCACAGAAGCAATAGCTATCGGTGCCAGAAAGATGTTATACAATTATGAATGATGGGAGAAGTCATCCAAGCAAATGTGAATAGAAAGGTTTCTTGCAAATAATTTGAGCAGTAAGACTTAATACACTTTTATCCATCATCTGGGCTACCCATATGGTGCCTTAATAACGCAAAACACACAAAGTTTTTATGGAGAATAAAATTGAAGAGTTCTTTCCAGTCAGAGCATTAGACAGATTTCAACATTGTGTTGAAACATTCTTTAAAAGGTCAAGTCTAATGCCAGTTGTACTTTAAGTACAGGAGAAGATGCCAAGTAGTCTTTCTACCTCTAGTGATAGCCTTTGAGTTATAATCAACACATGACAGTTTGAAAGAACAGCTTACTTACAATTGTATCTCAAATCCTTTCAAAAAAAATGAAATGAGGCATAAAGAAAGAAAGTAGAGGTATAGACAGAAATCCTAATGTCCATTAGAAAGACTGCTGTACATGTCTTTCAGGCATTGCCTTTCTAAATATATCCCCTTATGCCTCTTCTAAAATGCCAAGAAGTTATTTCCTGCATTTAAAAAGGCCAATCCAAGACTGGACAAGAGATGAGGTTCTGCCAGTCGGCTCAGGTGAACATGCACACTGAACTTGGAAGGGAGAAACTAAATGCACTCTCCCAAAGCAAGTCCATTTCTGTGACCCAAATACTTAAGACAGACAACTGGAAGCACTCAGAAGTGGAGCTCCACATACATTAATGCAAAAGAATCATACCTGACACACGAGTCATCCTGGTGGAAAAATAGCACTGTTCCAGGTCCTCAAAATGAGCTGTGAGCCTCTTCCGCCTTGATGCCAATGTGCTGTTATACCATGGCTGCTTCTTAGTCTGAGGGGAGAACAAAACAAAACAAACTTATTTAGAAACAAGGCCCAGACCTGGCTTTACCTATTTTGGTAGGTTTCACCATTGTACTACCACCATTACAGACATAACCTTTTAAGATAATATACGACCTAGAAAAAGACAAAAGGCCGTGCTTCTCCATGCATCTGCTTCCTGTGGGTTTTATGTCACATTTGGTTATTTTACTGACAAGCAAGTCAGTCATGCTCCTATAATTTCTGTTTTCTGAATGTAGTAATTATAATAGATTGAAAACTCATGGGTTTCATCTTCAGGCATAAGATTCAGAAGCCAACTAGCAACAAAAGCAAAATTTTTGCTGAGGAGGGAGATCACAAAAGAAAATGCATGAGAATCACCACTCAGAGGACAAGAAGAGATGGCTTGGCATGAGTTATAAGCATCTTCAGAGGACAAAAATTACCTAGTAAGTAATTCTATTTTATCTAAAAGGACAAGTAAACAGAGTAGGTCTACAACAGGACAACCAAGTTCAAGGTGTGGCTACCATAAGCAAAGAGCAAAATGCACGTGAACTATAGAATATTGCATATGAAGTCTGGAGAACTTCATAAAAAGATATCTCCCATGCTCCACTACCAATCAAAAAAGTTAAGAAGGGGAAGGAAGGATTGAAACTTTATAAACAGAATGTATAGTTTTAACTACTTGCACCACTGAAGGAGGGGCAAAAAATAAACAGCTCTTGCTCCTTGTATTAATGGTTAAAAAAATAAGTAATTGTCCTGCTATATGATATGCAAGGTCAAATAACAAGAATGTAAGTAAAGCTTACACATAAAAACTTACCCCATTATCTCAGGACAAAAAAAAGAAGGACAAATTCATACACAGGAAAAGATCATCTTTGTTCTGTGCTTGCACACTGCCTAGCACAATGGGGCTGGGTACACAACCAGGGCTCCTAGGCACTACAGTAATAACTAATACAATATGCCCTACTAAGTAATTAATATTACCCTGGAGATGCACAAAAACGTGCAATCACATGGTAATGTATGAAGCAAGAATGAAATCCTGGCTCCAGTGAAGTCAATGGGAGCATTGCCACTAACTTCAAAGGTGCCAGAATTTCAGCTTAAAAAGTTAACACATGCCACATGCTCCTTGCTTGTATAATGAGCAATTTACTCTGTTCAGAAATAAACCCATAAATCACCCTCACACTATAACCAGCAAGAAGCCAACAAGTATGTAATTAAATTGAAATTAAAGGAATACACCCTGTGAACAGTACACTATCAGCAAGTAACCTGAAATAAACTAAACCAATAACAACTTCAAGAACTTCCTATCATGCAAGACTCTTGAGTATAATGACCAGAGGAACCATAAGCAGAGCCCTGCAGATCCATGGGCATCCACTGCAGACCTGTGGATGCAGACAATAGCAAACCCATTGCTGCAGATTGACCCACAGATGCAGATTCTATTTTTATCTGCACAGGATGCGATCCACCACTGCAGCTGCTGCTATGATGTGTGTTGGGAGCACACAGGAGAACAAGGAAGCACTCCAGCCAATCCTAGCTCAGCTCTGACTGTGGTCTGCCAGCCAATCAGTCTCAGTCACAGCAGGCTGGGCCTTGAAGAGTTACTGCTAACTGTCAATCAGCCAGCATAGGGGCCTTTAACTGGCTCATTCAACATGACTTCCAAGTCAACTTCTTCCTTTTCTTGTTTACAGTTCACATGCCATGCTGTCCAATTGCATTTGTGGCCAACAAAATATGATTGACAACACAGCATGCGATCCACAAACAAGAAAAGGAAAAAGCGGGCACGACCCATGTGGGGAATGAGCCATTCAAAGGCTAAAATGCTGCTTGTGAGCCCAATCTTGGTTGTGGATGTGGTTATGGATATAGATAAAAACATGGCATGAGGATTGTGGACTGGGTAGATACTGTCATTCAGTGGATGCAAACCAGATGCAGATCCACATTTCTGCATCTGTTAAGGGCTCTAAACATAAGTTTAGGACTTCGACTTTATGCTGACTGCACACATGTTGTAGGTACCCACTGACAGCAAGTCAGCTTTATGCCAAAAGCTCCTGGCATTTTAAGCACCTCTAGCTCACTTCAATGTCGACAACAGTAATCTACACATGGTAGCTTTACAAATACTGAACGGGACATACAAATACTGTTTCTGGTTATGTCTCCACTAGCCAAAGGTAGTTCAAAACCAAGGAAAAGCTTAGCATGACCATGGGCTAAATTACTCCAAATTAAGCCTCCTTAATTGGACTAGTTTGCTAGTATAGACACAGCCTGTGTGTTAATTACATAAATTAGGCTGCAAAATGCTTTAGCCTCAGCAAATTATGCCTACCGCATTACAAGTGAATATGGTTCAAGATCACAGAATCATAGGGTTGGAAGGGACCTCATAGGTCATCTAGTCCAACCCCCTGCCAGAGGCAGGACCACTCCCACTAAACCATCCCAGTCATGGTTTTCTCCAGCCGGGCCTTAAACACCTCCAAAGATGGAGATTTCACCACCTCCCTCAACAGCTCATTCCAAGGCTCTGCCACTCTCCTAGTAAAAAAGTTTTTTCTAATATCCAGCCTCAGCCTCCCTAACCACAACTTGAGACCATTGCTCCTCGTTCTGTCCTCTGTTATTACCGAGAACAGTTGAGCTCCATCTTCCTTAGAGCATCCCTTCAAGTAGCTGATGGTTGCTATCAAATCCCCCCTCAATCTTCTCTTCTGCAGACTAAATAAGCCTAATGCTTTCAGTCTTTCCTCATAGGGCTTATGCTCCAGCCCTTTAATTATTTTGGCTGCCCTCCTCTGAACTCTCTTTAGCATGTCCCTGTCCTTTTTGTAGTGGGGAGCCCAAAACTGAGCACAGTATTCTAGATGTGGCCTTACCAGTGCAGAATAGAGGGGAATGATCACATCCCTTGATCTGCTGGTAATACTTCTTTTGATGCAGCCCAGCATGCCATTGGCCTTTTTGGCAGCAAGAGCACACTGCTGACTCATATCTAGCTTCCCACCCACCATAACCCCCAGGTCCTTTTCTATAGTGCTGCTACTTAGCTGAATGTTTCCCAGCCTGTAGCGGTGCATGGGGTTTTTTCATCCCACGTGCAGGATTTTACACTTGTCCTTATTGAACCTCATAAGATTTCTGTTGGCCCACTGTTCCAATTTATCTAGGTCTCCCTGAATCCTGTCCTTGCCCTCCAGCATGTCTACTGGTCCCCCCAGCTTGGTGTCATCCGCAAACTTACTAAGAACGCAGACTATTCCATCATCCAGATCATTGATGAAAATGTTGAACAGAACCGGCTACAGGACCAACCCCTAGGGCACACCATTCGTGACTGGTTGCCAGCTAGACATGGAACCATTGATTCCTACATGCTGAAACCGTTGATCTAGCCAGTTTTCTATCCACCTTATAGTCCACCTATCCGACCCATACTTCCTTAATTTGCCAATGAGAATGCTGTGGGAAACTGTATCAAAAGCTTTGCTAAAATCAAGGTATATCACATCAACGGTTCTTCCTGCATCCAGAAAACCAGTCATCTGATCATAGAAGGAAATGAGATTGGTCAGGCATGATTTACCCTTGGTGAATCCATGCTGACTGTTCCTGATCACTTTATTTTCCTATAAGTGTTTGAGGATGGATTCTTTGAGAATCTGCTCCATAATTTTTCCAGGGATTGAGGTGAGGCTGACTGGTCTGTAATTTCCCAGATCCTCCTTTTTCCCTTTCTTGAAAATAGGCACTACATTTACTTTTTTCCAATCCTCTGGCACCTCCCCCGTTCTCCATGAGTTTTGAAAGATAACGGCCAGCGGTGCTGCTATCTCACCAGCCAATTCCAAGATGACTGAAAACAGCAATAAGCAATCACTTCAGTTTCAATTTGACACTCTGCTCAGAACAGGATGAGCAAAGTAGGTGATCTGGGGGAAGGGATGGAACTTGGGGGGTGCTGGGACTGTAGCACCACAAATAAAAGATAAGGTAGTTGGAACATGAGGGGCGGAGAAATCAAATAATTGTCTTAA
Organism: Podocnemis expansa; assembly: GCA_007922195.1. Taxonomy (NCBI): domain Eukaryota; kingdom Metazoa; phylum Chordata; order Testudines; family Podocnemididae; genus Podocnemis; species Podocnemis expansa. Next base: position 4,460,596 of record ML682061.1, on the reverse strand, counting down.
ATTTTCCACTGAAGCCCCAATACGTGAGGAGAGTGGGGGAGGAGAACTCCTAGAAAAAATGCAAAGAGGTATATGTAATAGAACTGAAAATCAAAATGACAAAGTACGGCAATCGGACTGGTATCTTAGGTGCCTATACATTAATGCAAGGAGCCTGGGGAAATAAGCAGGAAGAATTGGTAGTACTAGCACAGACGAGGAACTATGATATCATAGGAATAATGGAGACGTGGTGGGATAGTGTGCATGACTGGAGCTCTGCCATGGATGGGTATAAACTGTTCAGGAAAGACAGGCAAGGAAGAAGAGGGGGAGAAGTAGCATTATATGTAAAGAGCTCTATGACTGCTCAGAGCTCCATTATGGAAGTGGAAGCGTGCCAGTAGAAAGTCTGTGGGTTACACTGAGAGGGGAAAGCAACAAAGGGGATGTTGTGGTGGGGGTCTGCTATAGACCACCAGACCAGAAGCAGGAGGTGGATGAGGTGTTCTATGGACAACTAGCAGAAGCTTCTAAATTGCAAGCCCTGGTGCTCATGGAGGACTTCAACTACCCTGACATCTGCTGGGAGGCCAATACAGTAGTGCATGGGCAATCCAGGAAGGTTTTGGAGAGTGTTGGGGACAACTTTCTGGTACAAATGCTAGAGGAACCAACTAGGGGCCTTGTACCCCTCGACCTGCTGCTCAGAAACAGGGAAGAATTGATCAGGGACGTAGAGGGAAATGGCAAACTAGGCAGTAGTGACCATGACATGGTTGAGTTCAGGATGCTGATTAAAGAAAGAAGCAAAACACAAACCCTGGACTTCAAAAAAGCAGATTTTGGCTCCCTCAGGGAACTGATGGGCAGGATCCCTTGGGAAGCTAATCTGAAGGGGAAAGGAGTCCAAGAGAGTTGATTATATTTTAAAGAAACCCTGCTAAGGGCACAGGAAGTTGCCATTCCAATTAGGAAAAAGAACAAACATGTGAGGCAGCCAGAATGGCTTAGCAGAGAGCTCTGCTCTGAGCTTAAACATAAAAAGGAAGCTTACAGGAAGTGGAAGCTTGGTCAGACGACCAAGCAGGCATATAAAGACATTGCTAGGGACTGCAGGGATAAAATCAGAAAGGCCAAAGGACAAATGGAGTTGCAGCTAGCAAGGGATGTAGAACCCCTTCTTGTTATCCTTTACAAGTATGTTAATAACAAGAAGAGGATCAGGGAAGATGTAGGTCCCTTGCTGAATGGGTCAGGCATCCTCGTGACAGAGGATGAGGGAAAAGCTGAAGTGCTCAATGCTTTTTTTGCTTCAGTTTTCACAGGCAGAGTCAGCTCCCAGCCCACTACCATGGGTATGGCAGATTGGAGAGAAGAAGAGAGGCCCTTGGTGACGGAAGGTCAGGTTAGAGACTGCTTAAAGAAGCTGGATGTGCACAAGCCCATGGGGCTGGACGAACTACATCCAAGGGTGCTAAGGGAATTGGCCGATGAGATAGCAGCACCGCTGGCCGTTATCTTTCAAAACTCATGGAGAACGGGGGAGGTGCCAGAGGATTGGAAAAAAGTAAATGTAGTGCCTATTTTCAAGAAAGGGAAAAAGGAGGATCTGGGAAATTACAGACCAGTCAGCCTCACCTCAATCCCTGGAAAAATTATGGAGCAGGTTCTCAAAAAAATCCATCCTCAAACACTTATAGGAAAATAAAGTGATCAGGAACAGTCAGCATGGATTTACCAAAGGTAAATCATGCCTGACCAATCTCATTTCCTTCTATGATCAAACGACTGGTTTTCTGGATGCAGGAAGAACCATTGATGTGATATACCTTGATTTTAGCAAAGCTTTTGATACAGTTTCCCACAGCATTCTCATTGGCAAATTAAGGAAGTATGGGTCGGATAGGTGGACTATAAGGTGGATAGAAAACTGGCTAGATCAACGGTTTCAGCGTGTAGGAATCAATGGCTCCATGTCTAGCTGGCAACCAGTCACGAGTGGTGTGCCCCAGGGGTTGCGTCCTGTAGCCGGTTCTGTTCAACATTTTCATCAATGATCTGGATGATGGAATAGACTGTACTCTCAGTACATTTGCGGATGACACCAAGCTGGGGGGAACAGTAGACACGTTGGAGGGCAAGGACAGGATTCAGGGAGACCTAGATAAATTGGAACAGTGGGCCAACAGAAATCTTATGAGGTTCAATAAGGACAAGTGTAAAATCCTGCACGTGGGATGAAAAAACCCCATGCACCGCTACAGGCTGGGAAACATTCAGCTAAGTAGCAGCACTATAGAAAAGGACCTGGGGGTTATGGTGGGTGGGAAGCTAGATATGAGTCAGCAGTGTGCTCTTGCTGCCAAAAAGGCCAATGGCATGCTGGGCTGCATCAAAAGAAGTATTACCAGCAGATCAAGGGATGTGATCATTCCCCTCTATTCTGCACTGGTAGGGCCACATCTAGAATACTGTGCTCAGTTTTGGGCTCCCCACTACAAAAAGGACAGGGACATGCTAAAGAGAGTTCAGAGGAGGGCAACCAAAATGATTAAAGGGCTGGAGCACAAGCCCTATGAGGAAAGACTGAAAGCATTAGGCTTATTTAGTCTGCAGAAGAGAAGATTGAGGGGGGATTTGATAGCAACCTTCAACTACTTGAAGGGATGCTCTAAGGAAGATGGAGCTCAACTGTTCTCGGTAATAACAGAGGACAGAACGAGGAGCAATGGTCTCAAGTTGTGGTTAGGGAGGCTGAGGCTGGATATTAGAAAAAGCTTTTTTACTAGGCGAGTGGTGAAGCATTGGAATGAGCTGCCAAAGGAGGCAGTGGAGTCTCCATCTTTGGAGGTGTTTAAGGCCCAGCTGGACAAAACCATGACTGGGATGGTTTAGTGGGAGTGGTCCTGCCTCTGGCAGGGGGTTGGACTAGATGACCTATGAGGTCCCTTCCAACCCTATGATTCTATGAATGCAACTTAAACCTGGATCTTTAAGTCAGTGGTTTCCAACCAGTGTGCTGGGGCACACTGGTGTGCCGTAGTAACACCCAAAGTGTGCCATAAGCATCCCCAAGAGCTGGTGTTAAAGTTTCCTCCCTGCTCAGCCCAGCCATGTGGGCTGTGCAGGGCTGGGAAAAGGCAAGGGTTAAAGTAAGGGGGAAGGCACCAGAACACAGTTCTAGGGCCCCCTATTTTTAAGCAGGCAGCCTTCTGTCCCCCCTAAAAATAGAGGAAGGCACCAGAACACAGTGTTCCAGGGGTCCCCCTAAAAATAGCAAGAGCAGCCTGAACACAGCGTTCCAGTGGCTCCACTTTAGGCCAAGCTAACAGAGAGCTGTGGGAGGCTGGGAGTATGTGAATCTCCCCCTACAGGGTGGAGCAGCTTGTGCCAGGCAGCCTGCAAACAGCCCAGGTAAGGGCTTTGAGGGGGAGGGCTGCTGGGGTTGTGTGGGGCAGGTGTGCATGTATAGCAGGGGTGGGCGGGAGTGGCTGCGTAGCAGAGGGTGTGTAGCTGGGGGGTGAGGTGGCTGTAGGCCTAGTTCTGGCCCCTGCAGTGATGGGATGGTCCATCACAAGCAATAGAGGGCTGGAGGAGGGGAAGACGGGACACACTGGGGTGGGAGGGAGCAGCAGCGGGGTGAGGATTTGCCCTGGGTGGCAGGGAGCCACTGTGGAGAAGGGAGAAGTGGGTGCTGTGTCATGCTTCCCTGCCCTACCTTCCTACTCCTCAGGCTACCCTGCCCCCCCCCCCCCAAAGCCACTCTTGTTCTTCCTTCTTCTCTCCTCTCTTGCCACCCTTGTGCTGTTCCCAACATGGCTGCCCTTGTCCTCTTTTGCCACCCCTGCCCTGCTCTGCTCCCCACACTCACTCCTGGCACTGCACATGACTCCTGACCTTCCATGTTTTGCCACCCCTGCTCTGCTACCCCTACTACCCCACACAGCAGCATTTCTGAAACACTGTGCCATGGTTCGTGAATATTCATAAAAATTTAAGTTAATTTGAATATTCATGAGTTTTTTTTAATGGTGGGTGCCTCGAAAAATTTGAAATTATCAAGGTGTGCCACGGCAGAGAAAAGGTTGGGAATCAATGTTCTAGGTGGCTCCAATCTGTACTGAGATGCAACTCAAATTACATGCTAAGTAGTTAACCTGATAAGCACAGCAACTGCTAGCTCTCCAGAGCTAAATTCGACTAAAGTAGGTCTCAAACTGGCACACAGCAACTGTGGTGTGCTGGGAATCAGTCTGTATTGCTCAAAGATGTAGTTGTTGGGTCATAGACATAAATGATTGTTTTCAAGAGTCCTGGGGAGGGGGGGGAAAAAAAAATCTAAAAACCACTGCTTTAGATCGCTGGTTTTCAATTTTTTTATTTTTTATTTTTATTTTTTTACTCAGGACCCAGTTGAAAAAAAATCATTCATGCCCGTGATCCAACAATTACAGCTTTGAGCACTGCATTCCAGTCTTTTGGTGGCAGCATCAGGGGGTGCCACGACCCAGTGCCTGAGCGTCTGCGACCCAGTACTCAATCCCGACCCTAAGTCTGAAAACCACTGCTCTACATGGACAGTAGTTTGGAGTACCATACTAGCAAAGATTCTTAAGCATCTCCTTTCCCACAAGTCATCCTGAAGTATCATTAGAAATAACTGGTAGTCTAGCCAATCTACAGGAAATACAGGAAAGCACTGTAATTATTTAAAATATTCCATGTGTTGACCTGAGGTTTTTATGTGGCACCTACTGTACGTAATAAGTGTTTTAACATCTCTTACTGATAAGATAATTATATGAGAATTGGAAGCAGGGGAAGCAAAACCTTAACACATTAATCCAGCCGGAACTGGGGATAAGCCTGGGTCAGAAGACTTATACACAAGCTCCTCATTTATGAGTACAAAATGAATGATAACAGCAGCTATAATAAATTTACCAAACTCTCAGGTCACATGGTAGGCAAATCTCCAAAGATCCCAAATTCCTCCTCCTTCTCATCGAGCTTCTGATTATATCAAAGTTAAGCTGAAAGTCCAATACTGTTTGTGTGTAACAAAACTTGACAGATGTTCTAGGATACAATAGTGCAATGCTAACTGAGGTGTGAAAAAGAAAGCTGTAGGATTCATTCTGGCCTCGTAGCTTGCTTCCAGCACTGCACAGTATTGGATTTTGCCACGACTGATCATTTAAAAAAACTGCAGTTTTATTTGTATTCATATGCCTTTTTGCTTGAGATTTCTTATGAAAATATTTTGAACTAAATGTTTCTTAACATTAAGAAATATCTCCAGCTTCCCAACACAAAAAAAAATTACATATTTCCTTTTTATTTTAAAGGCACAACTGAAGTATTAAAACAAGTAGTGTCCATAGACAGAAACAAGGATCTTACTTAGTTTTGGATATTAAGTTTCCATCCATATTTTTATATGCCCTCAAAAACCAGAGAGATCAAAAGGTATTTATAGAGCCGGTAAGTTCAGTATCTAACTGTCAATAACAACAGTCATAAAATGTCTCAATAGATGGATAGAGGAGGTTCTCTTTTTCCTAATGACCAACTGATTTTACCATTAAAAAAAAACCACATCCGAAAACCCAAACCATCCCAAAAAACCACCACCACCCCTGAAAAAACCCAAAACACACACACAACCAAAAACCCACCCACACAAAACACGCATAACAAAACACACACTTACCCCCAGCTTAGGATTTGTTTTTTTTAATATACAGTTGTGAATAATTTTTGTCTCCATTTTCCCCTTAAAGACAGCTAGCTCTAAAGCTTCATCTTCAAAAGCATTTTTACTTATACGTTACGTTGCCACATGGAACCTGCTACTGATCACTAAGTGTTACAAAGAGTACTTTGACAGCATCCCATTTCCGTCAAGGTGATGCAAGGTTTCAAACTGATCACCCATTACATACGGTTCCTAGAAAAATCAACTTGAGAAATGAAGACAGGTACCTACATTTACAGTACCATTTCTCCTTACAGGAAGCATATACCTGAATACAAATCTAATTATGAGCATATGCAGTTGTTTCTAAACCTTAGTTTCTTCCACAGATAACTGCATGACCATTAAAAGGATTCAGATTTATAGAAGACAGCTAGACTAACATCCCGGAGATTGAAATTATCATCTCTGGTTTTCTCCCTTCTTCTACACAGGCATATATGTTATCTTACCTGAGAACTGCCACTGAATCCTGGAGGCTGGCTGTACTCTGTGGAATCGATAAGACTACTGCAAAAGCAAGAGAAACAGAGCCTGCTTAAAATCAATCACTACACACTCATTCTTTATCATTTTCAACCTGCTTCTTTTTCTCTTTTACATCTAGTACCACATTTGTGTTTGAAATTCATTTTGTAGGCATGAAACAAACCTTTTTAAAATACAGAACGAGAGATCTGCTTGGAGAAGAATGTGGATAAGTCTTATGTCTACAGGAAGTCCCACATTACTGTAAAACACACTGCTATAAGAACACAAGTCTGATAGTGTTAAAAAAATGATTTGAGGACAGACACATCTTGCATATGAAGAACAGAATGTAAAGCATATCTTCTACTCACTGCTACTGAAAAATAATTGTGTAGGTAGTTCTTCCTTCCTACCTAAAGTCAGTTACTTATATTTCACAGGATCCAAGATTGTGATGTGAAAGGAACAATCAAAAAGCGAGGTTTGAAAAAGAAGTACTATTGTCCAAGCCACGTTAAAATTGGACAGATTCTTTGTGGAAGTGCCTGACCTACCAAAAATCCATACACCCTGGAACTTGAGTGGTAAAGTACAGATCCCCAGGCTCGAAGCTGTTCAAACTTTGAGTTGCAGCTCAGGTATCTGTATGCAAGACTGGAAATAGCATGCAGCAGACATTTAATTTTTGGTCCAGACAATGAGTTGATATCTTTTGGGATTTTTTTTTTTCTCCCCAAAGGCTAGGAAATGACAAGTCATTTCTCTATAAGAATATTTATTCACAGTTAGCACCTATCATGCTGAACATCAACATTCCTTGACTAAAGCCAAGGCTTGCAGAATAGTGTGCGTAAAAGTGAAGCATCTAAGTACGAGTTTGGGACAGTGATGGACAAAATTGGCTCACAGCTAGGCACCAGCAGTTTTACTTTTGGTTGCCAGAGGGAAACTCCTCCATTACATTTCTACAGTGGAACTAGGTGACAGGCTACTAAAACTAGTCACCATGGTGACCAGAAATATACATTTGTTGAGGCTTGGTTTGTGAGCTACATTTACCTGCCCTTAGTACCTAACCTGCTGACTACAGCAGGAGCTAGAGGCTGCCCACCATTTTGCAAATGAGGCCCACTATTTAGAGAACTTGAAAATCTTGCCCAGAATATTTTATTTCTATATGATTCATAAACCCTTTTTCTTCTTCCAATTAATCATTAACCTTTATTTGCTCCCACATTATTTTAAACTACCACACAAGAACACTATCAGGTTCAAATGATTTATTCAAAGTACGTTACAAATATCTACTGTAAAAATTAATTTTGAAAACCTTGCTTTCACCACTATTCTTGGCTTATTTACTTTATTTCACTTGGCTTGAAAGAGACTACTCAGTTTTTCCTTCATTTCCTCACAATGTATATTAGATACAAATACTGTCCCCACTGAAGGCTGTGTTTTAACAGGGATGGCAGGAGGAAAGGCCTGTTTTTATAAGGTTATTAGAAATGTTTTCATTGGTCTTAGGTTTGTTGGGGAAAAGACCCTGATTTTACACAGATTTATGTTTAGGTTACAGTTGCCAGTGCTGACTGGCAACACTGACATTCCAGTGCAAGACGAGACTACCAATATAATGTTAAGAGTATTTCAACCAGCTATAAATCTAGACAGCCAAATACTTGTTAAATGGGCTTTAGTAGTTCACTCCAATATTAGTTTTAAAAAATCTGCTGGAGGCAACATCGTAGTCAAGAGAGTTAAAACTATTTTAACACAGTTATAGTTAACTGCTGATGTCTTAACAGTTATAGTCAAAGAAAAGCTACAAGCAAAAAATAAAGAAACCTTCTAGGAAAAATAATCATTTCTACTAGATCTTTGCAGAGGAAAAAGTAGCAATATTTTGCTTCAAGAACATTCAGAAACAACCTTTAATCATGAATGGACCAGACAAAGTAAGTAGAGCTCCACAAACATGCAGATATCCACGGATATCTGCATTATATCTGCATCCACAGATCCAACACGGATATCCGCAGACCATTTCTTGCGGATGCAGATTGGATACAGGTCCACAGAATTTTATCTTCACAGAGCTACAGCCCTGCAAACATGAGGATATCTGCAGATATTCACATTATATCTACATCTGTGGATACAACACGGATATCTGCGGACCATTTCTTGCAGATGCAGATTGGATATGGATCCATATATTTGTATTCATGCAGGGCTCTAAAAGTAAGTTCTTGCTAGCAACAGCAGCAATGAGATGGACAGCCTGAAAACAATGAAAACTAAGCTGTTGCTAGGGGCAGATACGGATGCAATGAAGAGCAGCACTTAAACTGTCTAAGTCTCATTTTGCTACAGGTCTGCTTGTAAGGCAATATAATCTGGGTTCCACAAGTGTAGGCACACTTCTGCTACCTGCAGACAAAGTCTAGGCCAGTTTTGTGCAATACCCATAGCTGAAGCTGACTTCCAGATACCTGAGTAACTGGAAAGAAAAAATTCCAAAGGGATAGCCATATTAGTCTATGTACAGCAAAAGCAATGAGAGTCCTGTGGCACCTTATGGACTAACAGATTTCTTCGGGCATAAGCTTTCATGGGCTCTGATGAAGTGTGCTGGAGCCCACGAAAGCTTATGCCCAAAGAAATCTGTTAGTCTATTACAGGGGTGGCCAAACTTATGGAACTCAAGAGCCACACAAGTTGATCATTAAACTTTCGAGAGCTGCACTGAAGCATATAGCCCTATACTTTTACCCACTAAATTGATGTGCTGACGTTCTTCCACGAGCCACAGTTTTTCATTCAAGAGCCACATGTGGCTCTCGAGCCACAGTTTGGCCACCCCTGATCTATAAGGTGCCACAGGACTCCTGTTTGGGGGGGGGGGGGAATTCCAAGAAAGTAAAACTGAAAGCCCTGTTTTACAAAGGCTTTTAAACATTTTTTGTGATTAAGAAATTCAGCTAAGTTCATTAATAAATCATAAAGCACATTACAAAGTCTGGGAACAGAACCTATGGATGGCAAACAGAGCAAAAAAGCAGCAAACCTGGAGACAAAGAACTGGAGTCAGTGGACTTGCTCCCCCAAAATACACACAGGGTGACCAGGGTTTTTTTGTTTGTTTGTTGGAAGAGAAGGTTTTTGAGAAAGTGTTACTTCTTAATCCTCAACTATTTGTAACTGGCTGTTTCCCTACTACACTACAACACTAGACATTCTTAAGCCTGTAGAAAAAGTACTGTACTGTTGTCTCACGTAATGTTTCATCACTTCTTAAAGAAGTACAAAAAAAACCTGATATCTTTTAAGGGGTATTAGTTACATGCTCTGAGTATAAATTCAAAGTTATAACAGTGATGCTTCCTCCAGCAGTGTTCATCTATAAAAAAAATACAGGGTTATTTTAAAGTTAGTGACTCTAGGGATAAATGAGATTGACATAGAACATGTAGCCAAAAAAGTGACAGTTGCTTATCATAACTAGGAGGCAATTGTGCAAAATGGGGAGATAAAAAGTTGAACTGGTCTTCAAACAGCATGTGGAGACATTAAAACAAAACACACACAAAAAAACTAGAATATTGGTGGAATGAACTACTGAATCAGATGTTAAAACAGATTAAAGAATAAATCAGACAAGGCGCAAGACTGAAGACAAGTTCAACAAGAATGCTATAAATCTGAAGGTAAAATAGAAAAAATAAACAATGTAACAGACAAAAGGAAAAAGTCTGTTTTCTATTAGCAAATATTTAAGGCAACCTTAAGTTTAGAGTCCTGTGCAGATACAAAAATGTGGATCCACATCTGTGAGCATCAACATCTATGAGCATCAACATCTATCTGACACAGGCAGCACTCCCTGTTTTGTATTTGTGGCAGCCTGGGGCAGTGGCGCCGAAGAAGTGTTCGGCAACATCCACCACTGGGCAGTGGCGCCGAAGAAGTGTTTGGCAACATCCACTACTACCAAAAACCAGCTCCCCCCCCCCCCCCCGGGGGGGAGGGAGTCATCCCTTGAACAGTTGATCAATCTGCCTGCAGGGAGCAGAGGGGAAGAGAGTCCAGGTTACCAGGGGCTGAGGAGAAAAATGAAGAAAGGGAATGAGACGCAGGCTCTCTCCTGGTGGGGGGGGGCCCTCTGGGGCTAGGCAAAGGAGGTTTTCTCAGCCTCCTATGGTCCTGGGGCCAGGCTCCTGCATGTCCTGGGCCCCTGCACTTGCTCTCCTCCATTCCCCCACTATAAAGTCATGCTCTGCCCTGAGAGATATAATGAGGAGGCCTCCTTCACGGGATTGTTTTTCCCTCAAAGCTGCAAGCTAAGGTAGACACCCTGTGTCCTTGTTGAACGGCTCCTGGCCCCCACTGAATAACTGATAGGCTGCTTGCTGCCATTTTGGAATCCTGAAGGTGGAGAAACAGCCTCAAAGGCTATGAGCTGTAGCCAGCTTCCCTGCCTCTGAGATCTGCATCCAATCTGTGATCCACAAAATAGTCGTATTTTATTATTATATATAACAAACAAGTTCCAGGGGCAGCCATGTTAGTCTAGTTCAGTAGAACAAACAAAGAGCCCTGTGGCACTTAAAGACTAAAACATTTATTTATTGCATGGGCTTTTGTGGGAGAAAATCCCACCTCACTAGACGCTTCTATCCTCCAAGTGTCTGATAAAGTGAGATTGTCTCCCATGAAAGCTCATGCAATAAATAAATGTGTTAGTCTTTAAGTGCCACAGGACTCCTTGTTTGTTTCATACATAAAGCAGGTACCTGAATCTGCAGGGCTCTACTTGTGCTATTTTATAAAATGCACTAATAAAACATGTTCACCTTAGAACAGAATATAGTAAGTACACTAACAAAATGGATAGTGGTTTGAACACACCATTTTAATTAACAGTAAACTTGAAAATAAGCATATAATTTAATAAAGTATTTGAACATGAAAACTATAGTGCATGAAAACAAATATTTCACTCTTACTGGTTCACTGCATCTCTAAAGGAGTATATTTTTAAGACGAAGTATTTCAGTTAACACAGAACATGAGGGCTCAGCAAATTTTAAAGCTACATCAATTATTCCACAGCACTCTTTCCAGGGAAAGATCTAGGTTACAGTTTTTGAGCTTTTCACCAGAACATATGTTTAGTGCTAAAAGCCAAAGTAACTTCAGAACATGGAAGGTTTCTGCAGTATATACCCAAAGAATTCAAGTCTCTGGTCATATGAAACCAGACGCAACCACTGTGTGTCAATAGATACAGGCTCCATAAGTCATCCAGGCAAGCCAAGTCTCTGAAGAAATTTAACATGCCATTTCTCATTTTAGCAGAGAAACACCGGGGGGGGGGGCGCACTGGCTTTCATAGTGTCACTGAGAACAGAAGGGGACCTCCCTCAAAAGCTGACTGAGAAAGACTACCCCTACATTCACCCTGGAAGAGTATTCCCTAGTTTCTTCTACCTGGTTCAGTTAATGCAATGTTTCATTCACGCCACAGGTACCAGAGAACAGAGGAGCAGTTAAGTGGCTCTTGTTATAACAATAGTAAGGTCACAGCAGGGTAACGATCACATTTCTAAAACCAAGAAGCCCAATGAGACTACAATATACATTCTGCTCTACCAAAGACTAAAATAAAGCAGTTTTATCAACAGACCTGTAATCTGAGCAGTGTTAGGGCCAAGATCTATACTGGTGCACAGAAAGGAACCTTACATAGACTTGAAACAAATGCCAGAAAAGCCTTGCCATACTGAAGCCAGTGTAAGCCTGATAATAGATTTTAAAAATCTTTTTGACAATTTCCTGGGCTAGAAAAATGCTATCCCAGGTTCCCAATGGTATAAAAACAGTGGGGGCGGGGGGGGGGGATAAACAACAAAGAAAACCAAAGCATACTTGTTCACTTGCCTTGTGTGATGGAACTATATCTTCTTCCATATTAAGGAAGAGTTTCTACTCCTTATAGCTAATGTTTCAAATGTGAAAAATATGAAGAGGAGCAGCACCAATTTACTGCGCCTGAAATTGCTCTCAGCTTTCAGAAGCATGAAATTAACAAAGACTGATTAATTTCACTACTGATATTTAGAATCCTGTGAGCAGCACAAACTACCATGAATCGTGGCAATTTCACATAGGTACTGCTTGTAGAAGCAATGAGAAGCAATGGAAAAAAAGAGACACTGGAGTTACTCACTTGTTAAAAAAGTCCTAGATGAACTGGGAGATGGATAAAGTATTGACACCTTTTTTCCTCTTCTTCCCCCAAACTTTAAAAGACATTTATTACATGATTATGAGCAAACAATTACAGCTCCAAACAGCATCCAGGGCTAATATGAGGTAGCTGCCGGCAGGGTTCCTCACCAATACACTGTCCCTGAAACTCTCCAATGGAGCACCTTCTACCCTCTTTTACACATGCCTTTGGACTATTAGGTTTAGTTCTCCATATTGAAGACACCTCGTAAAGTACCAGTACCAATAAAATACCTGTGCTGACAGACTGCTAGTTTCAAGAACTACTAAGAGAAGTATTTCTAAGGTGGGGATGGGGGGGACGGTACTCATTCAATATGCAAGATGTGTGCTTGTGGGCATTACAACTTCTTCTACCTGAATGAATGTACGAATCTATGCACTTTAAACTGACTCACTGGACTTGGACACACAAAAGGTTACTTACAATTTTATCTATACTTCAAGGTACATAATATCCCAGATTGAAAAATCCAATCAACAATACACTAGGGAAATGGTATTTCAACCTAACAAAGGGAGCAGGCAGGTAAGTAGAACCCATAAGTATTAAATTTAAAAATCTAACTACAGAAATATGTAAATTTAACCTTTCATATTGAACAGAAAGGCAAATGTCAGCCACAATGTGAAACTGTTTTAGACACTGTATGTGCCAAACACAATACAACTGAAACACATGATCTTAGAAAGACAGGTGCACGTTTAACACACACATTTAATACCCAGCAACTCTAATTATCTGCCTTCGTAGACTTACCTGTACAGTACCAAAAAGCTGAAAGATTTTTAAAACATCCAGGAAAAGGCAGATCTTTAATCCAGTTGTGGATTCACAACACACCATTCTTTTCACTAACTTACTGGCATGTGCTTCATACCTGTTCGAAGGTGAGGGGGCTTCAAATTGAGGAACCGTACTATCCTCACTGACTGGGGAATACAAGCCACTCATTTCCTGAAACAAAGAGGCAAATTAGAACAAAGCACAAAAAAAAAAAGGCACATATAAACGGACACTTTTCAACACACAGTTTGAGTGTATAAATTATTTTTTGTACTGGGTTACCTCCCTCCTGCCCCCCCCCCACTTTTTCATCCACATACAGTCAAGAAGTTTCCTTCAAAGATGGGAAGACCAGACCAATGCAGTGTACTCTACAACGGGCTACATATAAAATCAGGCTAGAAGTTGAGTATTGCAGTTTATTAGTGACAGAGTACATGATCTGGAGCTCTCTTTACTGTATAAAATGCAAGGTGGTTGTTTCAACATATAAAGCCCTAATGGCCTAAGATCCTCTTATCTGAAAGGGCATTTCTCTCATCCTGTTACACAGTCACAACAATGAGTGGAAGTCCCACTTATAACAGAGGGGTCAATGGCAGGATGTTTTCAAAGAGGGATTCTGCTTTGGAACTTGCTTTCCCCTTCATCTGAAATAGACCTACCTGATCAGCCTCAGGGACATGCTGCAATGCATATCTGTGTTCCCTCAACTGAGGAAAACAGGGTTGACTCTGGGATTAGACTGATTTTTTTTTTTTTTAAATCATGAAGCCTGAAATAGATTTTTTACCTGCTGCATTATCATTTGAGCTAGTTACTGGTTAAAGGAAAGTGCCTGTTAACTGTCCATTTTATTTGTATTTTTATAGTGAGTCTAAGAGCCTAGAGCAAATAACACTTGCTCTGTAAAAGAGCATGTATCGGGTGAAAGTAAATAAAGACATTCAGATGCTGGGACTTGTGGGTACTGGCTGGTGGAGTGGTGCAAAAGAGGGATGACAGAGAAGCACAACAGGCAGCATCACCTCATGAAACTGCAGGATCAGCTCCACAGCAATGTTCCCTGTAGACTGCGCGGGCAAGTGGGCATACAGTCCCCATCGGTGACCTGTGCAGCCAACACTGCCAGCTGCGCACAGCCAGCAGCTGCAGCAATTACTCAGCTGGAAGACAGAGTCTTTCAGCAGGCAGGGAGCTGCTCCATGCCGGGAGTTTTTAAATCTCCCCCACTGCCAAGCAGCAGCCTGTGGCTTTGCCGTTCCGATGGCAGGGCAGTTGGATTAGAGTGGGATTGGCAAGGCGTCAGGCCAGCTGGAGGGTGAGAGACCAGGCAAGCCTTTGGGTGGCTCAGGAAGGCATCCCCAGGACACGGCAGGAACCTGTGGGTGGCTACTGGCCAGGAAAGGTGCCCCCAGTTCCCCATCTCAGTCTAATAGGCAGATAATGGAAGAGTACAGGGTGCTCTGTGAGCCTGTAAAAGAGCCACATGCAGTCATAAGTCATGATTTGGCTACCCTTGCACAGTTATATCCTATATGGAGGGTAATTATGATTCCAATACTACAAATGAAAGTAAGGTAATGACTGTCCTGATGGCCAGAGAAATAAACCCAGAACTTTCAAGGCTAAAAGCAAGAGTCTAGTCTCCTTGAGTTAAGAAGGAACTCCTCCAGCTGGTATCTGAGTACTGAGCCTCAGATCAGCTACTGACCATTCATTTGGAAGCAAAATATAACATATTGAGTAGAGTTTCAGATCCCCAAAATGGAGAAAATCACATGATGAATGATGCTGAAGTCACATTAAAGTTTAATTATTTGTGTAAGGCAAGGGAGGTTTGTACCAATACGTTTAAAAGATATTAAAATTCTGGTTCCTATGCACAAATAGGAATGACTGTATACTCTGTGCTTACTTGCCTCCATCCTCTGTGCTATGGAAGCAGACTGCCCTCAGTTACACTGGTGTAAATTCAGAGTAACTCTGGAGGTTTCAAAGACATTACTTCAGATTTTCACTAGGGCAGAAAGATAGTCAAATTCTGCTCACAGCTATACACATTCAACTCCTTTAAAAAAATGTTTCCTGGATGTAGCCAGAGAATGAATTTGAGTCCACAGCTTTTCATGCTCAAGCATAATAGGCTGATGTACAGTGCAAGTATACTCTGCCTCCCTCCCTCACATCAAGTAGTACTACATTGTTCTCTGAATCCCATTAAATCTACTGAAACTATTTGTGGAGAGATGTAATAATCAGCATTTATAAAGGTGACATGTATCCAGTGCCGGTGAAGATCTGGTCATTTAAATGTATTGTATATGGAAACCAAAACAATTCAGCATCTACAACTTCTAGAAAAAAGAGAAGTTCCAAACAGGAAGCCATGTTAGTCTAGTTCAGCAAAACAAACATGGAATCTTGTGGCACCTTTAGAGACTAACAAATTTATTTATCGCATAAGCTTTCGTGGGAGAAGATCCCACTTTTGTTAGCCTTTATAAGTACCACTAGACTCCTTGTTTGTCTTGCTGAACTAGACTAAAATGGCTACCCCTTTAGAACTTATCTTAGTAGATGCTATACTAGCATCAGTAATGTAGATTTATATCAAGTGTGTATGTACAACATATTACTTATATTTTACAATATCTAAGTCTTGGGATATGTTTGACCATTCCAAAAAGTTCCAATTTTAGAATATTTAAATAAGTATTACATTAATTATATGAAAAATGTGATGTCTGCTCTACATTAAAATGGATGTGCTTCTCCAGTAAGATAGCCTGTAATGATCCAATGCTATTAATGTGACCTTCTTTATGGTTCCTAGGTACCATGACTTGAGCAGCTACAAGAATTAGTTTGGGTTAAGGTACCTGCTCTTAATGGGTGTTGGACGTTGTATCAGGGAGCAGCTTTTCTACTAACTTTTATGAACTTGACTATGTTCAGACTCATTTTTCCATAATGCTAACCCACCAATACCTGTGATTTACACCTGCCTTTTCTTACATATGCCTGGAATTCACACCTGCCTTCTTTTACACTTCCTGTTTAAATTAATCACACCCTGGAAAAAATTTATACTCCAGGCAAAAAAAAAAAAAAGAAAAAAAAATTTTGATAGAAGGGCTTACCTATGATTTTTATTACCATTAACCTTTTATGGAAAATCTTTTTCTTATTGATTTGATATACTACTAAACATTTTAAAAATAATTGAAAATTAAAAAATGGCTATTCACATCTGACTAACGTGTGAAAAATATAAATTCAGTGTAGGACTGTAACTGCTAATGAACTATTGATGCCTACATCAGGAACAGCACAAAACCTTCGATCCAGGAGCACAGCAACAACATTACCTCTAAGTTGATGATGCAGCTGAACAAGTTACGGAGGTCCTTGGGGAGCCAGTGGGCATTGGGGAACCGGCGCGGAACTTGCTCAGCCATACCATCAGCTTAGAGGGAACATTGCTGGTTGGACTAGATGACCTTGTGGGGTCCCTTCCAACCCTATGATTCTATGATTCTATGATTGCTCCACAGTCTCTTAAAGCACTAATTCTCCACCCAGCCAGATTTGAATGCTGGACAGGGCACAGCAGAAAAAGCCCAGGAAGCCATTTAGAGGATGAAGATTTATTATGGTTCCCTCATCTATGTAGCAGGGTTTTCTACCTCTGTTTCTCTCAATGCACACTGCTGGCAGACAGACACCCTCCACCCCCCACCCCCACCAACTGGGGATGTTACAGGGTTCTAAGATGATTGTTTGCTGTAATAAAAACACCACACTAAAATTCGTATGTTGGTTATCAATACAAGGACTTCTAATGCCAAGTTATTACGAAGTTCCAAAAAATACAATTAAGAAATTTGGAAAAATAATCTTAGTAGGTTTCAATGTGGCTCCCTTTCACAAAGCTGTAGCCTGTATGCACTTAGTAAATGAACAAATTAAAAAAAGGGCATCATATGTCCTTTTGCTACTATTGAAGCTATAGCCATAAATTTCATGCAGCATCAGACAGAGAAGCAAATAATTTTGATGGAAATCAAACACTGCCAGAGTTACAACAAATGCCTGGCCTTCTTACCTCTACTCTTTTAATGTCTTCTTCCAGAACATTTAGCTCTTTCTGGATCTGCTCCAGTTGCTGAGGATGAAAGGATAAAAGAAATTAAAGACAATTGGTACTGGCACCACTATAAACAACAAGTAAAGGACTTAATTTATGAAACCTTAACTAAATTAGCAAGTATTTCAAAGAGTCACTATGCACAAAAGTGTGCATGTTATTATCTAGATGGGCAAACAAAAGCTACATTAATGAAACTTATGGTTGTGAATAAAAAGAGTAAAAGCATCAAGAGACTGTGTTATACAGAAGTAGTCACTAAAGGCTCCAGATTATTAAAAAGTAGTATTTTCTACTTCTCTGCCTAACACCTTTCCTCCAAGGATTTAACAATTCTTTACATGTTATTGTGGCCTGAAACCTCCTGAGAGCCACAGGGATCACATCACTCTTCAACAAAACGCAGCCACCTCTAAACACAAAAGAAATTCTTCAAAACCCCATGAAGAGAATAATTAGCATTTCATAAAATCATTCCAAAACTTAACCATTTCCAGTTGAAAATACATTGACTGTTTGAAAAATCAGCTGTTAAATTGCCAGAGAAGGAATCTATCCATTGCACCTATGTTTAGACTCCATGACACTTTCAAAGGCATGTCTTTGGACATGTATCACATTAAAAGATGGCAAAGTAGCACCCCCTAAAACCACAGCGTGGAACCTCGCCTGCTTATTAGCTACTCAGAGGAATGAGCACCATCTACTGAACAACTTCACGCAGCCTTTGTGTATACTTTAAATGTATACCATCCAAACACACACAAAGCCCGCAATTAAGTAGCTAGAGAGAAATTCAATTCAACCACAGGCAGAAGGTGGGATTTCACTAAAAGGCTCTGCTGCTATAACTATATATTGGTAACAGACAGAAGAAAAGTTTTACTGGAGGGCTGGTTCACTAGGACACATGGAACTAGAAGCCAAGTTCCAAAGGGGTAGCCATGTTAGTCTAGTTCAGCAGTTCCCCCATCTTCAAAGCATCTGATGAAGTGGAATTCTCTCCCACAAGAGCTCATACAAGAAATAAATTTGTTGGTCTTAAGTGCCACAGGACTCCTTACTTATTTTTAAATGAAACTAGTAGAGGATTCTATAAGCAGGCAGGCTGACTGACTCAGCATTTTTCCAGTGTCCACTTAATTCACTGTATTAAATACCACTGATGATCTGCTCCACTGCTGATCAGTAAACTGTTCCCAGGAACACAACAGCTTGAGTACTTGAGTTTGGTCCTACAAAAAACAAAACAACTCTTTCTCTAAAGTACCCACCACTGGGCATAGAACCCAATATGTAGGTTCTACATTAGGTAGCTCCCTAGCAGTCACATTAAGAATGAACCATTTAATATTAAAAATGCTTTTCTCCTCAAATACAAAGAGGAAGAGGAAAGCACATGTGGATTTTCAGAGAATGTCTCCTTCCCTGGAGCTAGCTGACACTGTATTAATACTTTGATCTTGTTCCTCTGAAGTTCTGGGCACATTTATGTTGGTCACAAATGCAGTTTAGTTTTAAACCAAAGAACTGACCACAAGAGATTTACAAAACTACAATATCCAACAGTGAACAAGTGGCATCATCAAAGAAACCCACCATTAAAATAGTAATGGGATTCCACTAATCCAGTTAGAGGTAGGATTAGCAAAACGGGGGGGGGGGGGGGGCCTTAAATAGCACATGTCCTAATTACTCTCCCATTCTAGCTCCCAACATCTTTAATCCCTCATTTTCATAAATGCCATTAAAAAAATCATATTCAAAGAAGTTTAAAAAAACATAGCACAGAGAAATATCAGAAAATCTGTTCTAAGATTATTCTTCATTTTGGCTTGCAGACAGAGATTAGAAAATGGCAAAAGAAACAAATAGCAGGTGTCAGTCATCTGGGGAAAAAAGTGTGTTCTTGGGTAGATATGACAGAGCCCAGACTTGTTACTTCTCAATTTCTATTAACTGTTGCATAAACCCAGAAATGGAAGATCTGTGACTCTCTTTCCTGCTTCTAATATTTATTTCTATCTTTTAAAATCAGTGGTTGCCAAACTGTGGTCTGTGGACAACTGCTGGTCTGAGAGGGTACTGCAGGTTGTCCATGGGGAGGGAAAATCAATCAATCATCATCATCCTATGTACCTCTTATGTATCATATTCAATGTTGCATTATTTACAATGTAATTTGCTTCACAAACATCCTTGCATAATATAACATTCTCCAAATTTAAACAGTGGTGCTTTTGTGTGACATCAACATGAACCAACGCTTTTTACACATTTGGCAGTTAGAACATGGCCTGCAAAAGCTTTCGATGATGATGTAGTGGTCCGCATAAAAGAAAAGGTCGGAAACCATTGTTTTAAACTAAACACAGCCTTATTCAACAGGCATATTTACAAATAAGGAGTCCTGTGACACTTAAAGACTAACAAATTTATCGCATGAGCTTTCGTGGGAGAAAATCCCACTTCATCACATGCTTAAAAGATGGGGGAACTTGCAGAATGGGAGGAAACAAATGCATGGAAGTGTAAGTCATGGGATCAGGTCACACTGTAACAGCAAATCCGTGTGTCCTGATCTTTAGTGTGAGCTACTATCACACTCATTTTTATGAGTACCAAGTCTCTGCACAAACTCCCAAAAAGAAACAAGTCTGTGGCAAGCTAACATTCCATCAACTCAGCAAGCTAAGTAGCTGAAGAGTCAAACAGATCAGTTTAGATGTCATCTTGTGCCACAAGACGTCTAAAGCAGTGGTTCTCAACCTTTCCAAGATTACTGTATCCATTTTAGGAGTCTGATTTTTGTCTTGCATTCCTGCAAGTTGTAACTCAGTTAAACTACTTGTTTACAACCTCATACATAAAAACGCAGAAGTTCCACAGCACACTATTACCGGAAAAAAAATCACTTACCTTCTCATTTTTACTATATAATTATAAAATAAATCAAATGAATAGAAATACTGCTCTTACAGCTCAGTCTACAGTATAAAGAGCAGAATAAACAAGTCATTAACTGGATGAAATTTGTTCGTACTGACTTTGCTAGTGCTTTTCATGTTGCTTGTTGTAAAACTAGACAAATATAAGGATGTGTTGATGTATCCCCTGGAAAACCCCTGTGTATCCTCAGGCACACACATACCACTGGTCTGAAGGACTGTTTTCACCATGAATAATTTGTGCAGTTTAGCTTAACTCTAACAAAAAAAGCATTAAACCCATTTTGTTTTCATTTTGATTACATTCATCGGTGGGTAACTGAATTATGTTTTTCATTCACTGTAGGGCATTTTTCAAAGGCAGCTCTTATCTGAACATTTATTTTGTCTGAATAGTTAGTTTCACTTTTCAGAGTACATTGCCCCTCTCCCTTTATTGTGCAGATTTAAAGCAAGTGAGCCTTGTCAATCATTAAGACAGCATTTGGCTCTGTCCACCGGGGAACAGAGCCAATAAAAATAGTGCCAGAGCTGTACTATATTAGATTTCCATGAAAACATATGCACACCCCAATAATCCTATATTCCACTGGAAACCACGATCTATAAAGCTAAAAAGGGTCAATGGGATCAGGGCTAATTAGATGGGAAAATTTCAATCCAGTGAGCCTTAAGAACAAAACAAAAAACAAACCAAGCAACTTGGCTACACAAAGACCATATTACCTATAGCCTGGTTCATTCCTCCAAGTCTGGTGCTAATTAGCAGAGAAATCCCAAGACAGAAAAAGATTACTACTTAAGGGAGCATCACTACAGGTAACGTCCACCTGCTAAAAGCTATGCTTATAGAAGTCTTTACATCCAATTTATAATGTCTGATGAATGCATAGAGTTACTATGAAGTAGCTGCCTTGCAATATTAGTAAGATGTACAAAAGTTCTCAAACCATGAAGTCAGATGATCTGTTATACTGCTTTGTTTAGAAAGGTACAATTTTATAAGTTTCAGTACAGAATTTCAGGCATCTGGCAATGGAGAACTTTGTTCACTTGGTGCCCTTCTATTATAGAATAATGAAGTATACAATTTCCTAAGCCTTTTTGGTCCTTTTGAAGTTGAGTTATTTACATCTTCACAGTATACTGTAACTTTTCCTTTCAGTGAACAGGGTAAGGATAACAGAATTGAAGGCACCTTTCTCTTTAAAATACATGGCTAATTTGTGTTAAAATGTGCACCAATGAGATGTCACTGACAGAGCTCAAGCCCACTTCCTCAGGGGATGCTCAATTCACTTTTGTTCATCTCCTCCTACTACAGGAACAGTAAAGTATGTTTTTGCAGCAAGTTCACTTTCAGATCTAGGAAAATCCCAAATGATTAGCCCTGCTCAATGTCCTGCCTTGCTCCTTTGCTGTGACTAGGACATTTTATATTTCCCTGACACTGTTACCACTAGCATAGAAATAATGGGTGATTTCAACTATCCTCATAATGATTAAATACAAGTCACCTCAGGACAGGATGCACAGATAAAAGTTTTTGAGAACATAAATGACTTTCTTGTAGCAGTTAAGTCCTGGAACCCATAAAAAGGAGAGAGAATTCTTGATTTAATCTTAAGTAGAGCACAGGATCTAGTCCAAGAGGTGCATATAGCTGAACGGCTTGGTAACAGTGACCCTAATAGAATTAACATCCCCTGGTGGGATGGGTGGGGGAGGTAACACCAAAGAATCCAGCACAGTAGCTTTTAGTTGCAGAAGGGGGAGCTACACAAAAAGTGAGGAAGCTAGTTAAAACAAAAAATTAAAAAGGTATAGTTCCAAAAGTGAAATGCCTACGTGCTGCATGAAAAGAATAACAGAAGCTCAAATTAAATGTAGACGGCCACAATTTTAAAAACATAGTAAGTGGACCAAAAAAAGTGACATCATAGCTAAACAAAAGTAAAAGAAGCAGTTATAGGCAAAGAAGCATACTTTAAAAATTGGAAATTAAATTCTATTGATGAAAATAGGAAGAACCATAAACTCTGCCAAGTCAAGTGGAAAAAATTAGGTGGGCCTAAACAAAAAACAAAACCTGAAGATCGAACAGCCAAAGACACAAACATCAGAAGCAGGAAGCCTGCAGTGGGGCAACTGGACAATCACGGTGCTAAAGGAGCACTCAAGTAAGGTAAAGCCTTTGAGAAACTAAATGAGTTCTTTATGTCAGCCTTCACTGCAGGGGGTGCGAGTGCATCTGAGCCATTGTTTTTGTGTGACATATCTGAGAAACTGTCCCAGATTGAGGCTTCAGTAAGAGGTGGTTTTGCAACCAACTGATAAATTAAACCAGAGCCAGATATTATTCTCACAAGATTTCTGAAGAACTCAGAAATGAAATTACAGAACGAACTGTGGCATGCAATCAGCTTCTATACCAGATGACTGGCGGATCGCCAACCTGACAACAATTTGAAGACAAGCTGCAGAAACAATCCTGGCAATTACAGGTTGGTAAGCCTAACTTTGGTACCAGTCACAAGGGTCGAGACCACAGTAAAGAATAGAATTATCAGACACACAGATGAATACTATTTTTGACAGAAGAGTTAGCATGATTTCTATGCAGGGAAGTCATGCCTCACCAATCTATTAGAATTCCATGCGTGTATCAAGAAACATGAGGACAAAGGTGATTCAGTGGTGGATATAGTATACTTGGACTTTCAGAAAGCCTTTGGTAAGGTCCCACACCAAAGGCTTATAAATAAAGTAGACAGTCATGGAATAAGAGGATCCTCTCATGGATCAGTAACTGATTTAACAAAATAGGAAACAAAGGGTAGGAATAAAGGGTCACTTTTCAGACTAGAAAGCGGCAATAGCAGTGTCCCACAGGGGTCTGTCCTGGGGCCAGTGCTATTCAATATACTCATAAATGATCTATAAAATGGATAAACAGTGATGCAGCAAAATTTCCAGACAACACAAAACTACTAAAGATAGGCAAGTCCAAAGCAGACTGTGAAAAGTTACAAAGGGATCTCACAAAACTGAGCAAGTAGGCAACAATATGGCAGATGAAATTCAATGTTGATAAATGTGAAGTAAATGCACACTGGATAACATAAGCCCAAAATACAAAATAATGGGGTCTAAGCTGTTACCACTCATGAAAGATCTTGGCATTTTCGTAGATAACTTTTGGAAAAGCTCTCCTCATGTACAGCAAAGTCAAAAAAGCTAACAAGTGTTAGAAACCATCAGGAAAGGGATATACAAGAAAAAATACCATAATGCTTCTATACAAATCCATGGTACACCCAGACCTTGAATCCTTTATGCAGATCTGGTCATTCCATCTCAAAAAACGATGCACTGAAATTGGAAAAAAGGCACAGAGAAGTGCAACTAAAATTATTAGCTGTGGAATAGCTTCCTGATAAGGAGAAATTAAAAAGATTGGGACTTATCAGTTTGGAAAAGAGACAACTAAGGGAGGATATGATGATGATCTATAAAATCATGAAAGGTATGGAGAAGGAGAATAAGGAACTGTTATGTACTCTTTCATGTAACACAAGAACTAAAAGTTCCTGTTTCATACAATGAGGAAGTTTAAAATAAAAAGGAAGTACTTCACATATCACATTCAATCTGTGAAACTCTTTTACCAGGGAATGTTAAATGTCAAACCAGAGGGTTCAAAAAAAAAAAATAAAAATAACCTAGGTTGGTTCAAGGGAGGATAAGTCCATTGATGTCCATTAGCCAGGATGGGCAGGAATGCAGCACCTTGTTCTAAGTGTCCCTAGCCTCTGTCACCAGAAGTTGGGAGTGGAAAACAAGAGATGGCTCACGTGATGGTTGTCTCTTCTGTGTATACCTTCAAGCACCTGGCATTGACCACTTTCAGAAGATAAAACTGAGCTGGTACGTCTACTCTTACAATTTAATTTGAATTAGAGGATTAATATGAATTAAATTAATGCACGGCTACACTCCCTTTCATTAATTCGAACTAAGGAATTCCTTAGTTCAAATTAATGAAAGCTTACTTTGAAGTTATAAAACCTCACTGAACATCAAGGTAAGGGTTAATTCAAACTTATTAATTGGAATTAACCCAATGTAGCCATGTTAATTTAACTATTAATTCAAATTAACGCTTTTTGATCTTCTTCCTCCCAGGGTGCCTTCCTCTTTCTATATATTTGGCGGTGGCATGGCCCTTCTTGGAGGTCATCTTGCCACACTTCTCCTAATTCGAATTAGCAAGTCCTGTCCATGGACATGCTAGTTTGAATTGGTTTTCCTAGTGTGGCCATGTTAATTCAAATTAACCATTATTAGTTCAAATAATTAGTTTGAATTCAGTTAATTCGAACTAACCTTCTAAGTGTAGACATAACCAGCTAGATGGATTATTGGACTAACCCACTATGACTGTTCTCATGTCCTGAAATCGGCAGAGCCACACCTATCCCAGCTGGTTCTGCCGTCAAGTCAACGCAGCACAGAAAAAAAAAAAAAATCACTATACGAACAGTTACTAAGAAAATTTTGTTTTACTTATGTGATAGTAACATAATCAGGTTCTATTATAAAATATTTTATAATTATATTACAAAGATATTGAACACCAAGAACCTAATATACCAAAGAATACGAGTCCAAGAAGGTCCCTTTTAGTCCTACAAGACAGCACTACCAATTTCTCATTTGGGAGGGAAAAAACCCTCTACCAAACAATATTTTGTCCCCTGTACGCTAACAATTGTCTTGGCTTACCGGTGTCTAATTCTGTTCTAACATCCCTTATTAAGAAGGTTTTCATATAACTTTGTTTAAAACACTCAGCTATTTTAGAACAGAGGCTAAGACCTACTACCGTTATAAATCCAGCTCAGGAGTCTTGGAATGCAAATCAAGAATTTGTGACATCATGGGAGAATGACTGATTTCTAGCTTTGTCATCTCCCATTGTCTACTCATTATCCTGTCCATGTGTGTAGATACAAAGCAAGAGGATTTGATAGGTAAAGTGATTAGCAAGGGCTAATCATAACCCTGGTGAATTCATACTTCTAATTCCTTGCAACATTCCCACAGTAACTAATAACTGTCCTTATTTCTACAATTTCGCATCTTCATTATACATAAGGAACAAAAATTTGGAGATACAGGTTGATGAGGCAGAAATAAAGAGGACGATTTTGAAACACTGAACAGGCATAGTTTCAGCAGAGCAAAAACATGCAAGACTTTGAGACTTTTCTGCTCCTCTGAGACACTCACCTGCTGAAAATAATATTTGTCACATCAAATGACACATGGAAGAAGAGGCCTCATTAATTAAATGCAAGAGACTTAACACATTATCCAGAGTATGCTATTAGAAAAAAGTCACAGACTCCAATAAAGATGCAAAAACAACATATCACAGAGCTGTACAAGTTATATTTCATAACACACTCATATACCTATCCTTCCCCATGAAAAATATCAACACTTGAGACAGTTAATGCACTTACACCCATACATACGATATATGAGGTCAGATCATTTTCTACAGATGACAAGACTGACCACATGGCCAACTTTTTCAATGTGTGAAGGCTGCTAGGTACAGGAGTCTGCCTAAGGAGTAACTACTACACCTTTTTTTATTGAGCAGAGTATGGTTGATGGCTTTCTTCCCTCTGTTGTAAATGACTAAAAGTAATTCAAATATTAGCTGATCAAATTGACGTAGATGAACACATCATAAGACATGCCTTTATTTTTTAAGTATCTAAAATAAAAATAAACTAAAACAAAAAAAAATGCATCTGTGCAACGTGGCTAAGTTGACAATGTTGTTATGAAACCTTAACATTGCCATCATAACCATGCAACTGTAAGAGCATTTTGGTACATTTCTGACACTAAGGTACAGTGTTACATTATGAAATACTCCAAGTGGAGTTTCATTACTGAAGTAGCAAATGGGATCATCACTTCCACAGACTGGGACATGATACCTATCCATCAACTCTAAAAAGAGTAAAGAAATCCACATGAAAGACAAGCTTTTATGGTGAATGTTGGCAAAAGAGCCAATTTTCTGTCCATCATTACCTGCATGCATCTCACTCGTTTTTGGCATTTAGCTTTTTTTGGCTTTCCAAGTCCCTGTTCCCCCACTTTTGATTATCCACATAATGGATCTTTTTTCCCCTGCTGTATTACCTTTCCTTTTTTTTTTTTTTTTTTTTTTTCTTGCCCATGTTTTTAAAAAACCACCATGAATGCCTTTACATCAAATATTTGTTCTTACTGATTTTTGCAACTTGTTCCAGTTAGGTACTGTGACTGAGTAGAATTAACATTCTTCCAGACCATGGGAAAAAAAAAAAAAAAAAAAAAAAGACATTCTACACATTTTAGAAATAAATTTAAGAGATCCTTACTGGCCTTCCCTCCCTCTCTTTCCTTTTCCTCTAACGCTTGCTTCCTGTTATAAGAATTTGCCGTAAGGAGCTAGCATGGATACTCATTAACAATTTCCCCTCTCCACATGTGTACAATCAATAATATGAAACAAAAAAAGCAAATAATGAAATTATTGTATTAAAATTGATCAATTCTCTTTGAAATTCAGGTATTTCAAATCTCTCTCTCTGCACCTGAGAATTTTCTCCTCTATGAGGAGGATTTTTTTAAAAAGTGATAGGTCAACCAGGAATTAATAGAAAAAACCTCATGCAATAGCAAAACAGAATCAGCTACCTCTCTTTTATTTCTCCTGGCAACCTTGAGGAATTCCATAAGGATTTGTAGTTGAGCAGCATGGGACTCCTGTAGCAGAAAATGAAATGTAAACAGAAACAGAAATAGATTAAACAGCAATTCAGACTAAGCATGGAAACAAACAATCACTTTTATTTGAAAGTAGGGGAAGGAGCAGCACTTTAAGTCAAAAAATCACAAGAAAGATTATTTTGCTTTGTCTCATAGGTTTTGAAGTTCTGGTTGGCACATGGCAAACTTTAAGATAGCAATATTCTCCAAGAACTCTGCCTTTATGTATTAAAGGTGGCTAACAGGCAAAACAAAACTTCCCTTCTCACCCTGCTTGTAGTGATTTCAAACCCTTTTGGGGTTCCTTACAGGCTCATCTTCTACTGCTGGCAGATCTTGAGCTTTCACCTCTCCTCAACATGCTCAATCACAATCATATGGATTCAGAACATGACAGACAACACTCTCCCCAAGTGAACATTCCACAGAAGCGTGTGAGTATGCACAAAAACACTTCTCTAGCAGAAAATAAATCCACTGGTAAAGGTTAGCTGTTTTGGAAACAGGTTTTAAATTTCCTAAATTAATTCATTCCTTACATATTCCTTTTGCAAATGAGCAGAAACTTAAGGAGACAAGAAAGAAACAGGAGAGCAGGCATACAGAAGAGTTTGCAGAAAGCTTAGGAAAAACTCACTCATTGCAGGACCGAGTAAGAGTTTAAAGCCGAACAATCTTCAGGGGTCAATTAAGGGAACAAAACAGCCAATAAGGATGGGATAAATTGTTTTTCTGACCTGCTTCTTCTGCTGCTGATGTTTCCATGACAGTAACCAGAAAAGGAGGTACATAAAAATTTACACCACAAAACACTTTATAAATCTGAATGGGCATCTCCAAAAATGTAAGTGAATCATTAGTATTCGTTGATGAAGCAGCTATTCTGAAAGTCATAACCTTATAACTGACCAGGATATCAGCTATCCACTTCGACGCTCTTTACACAAACATCCTTTTGTGACAGAAAGAGAACCTGATGCAATTCGCATTTGTCGTCATTCCAAGGTTTCCAGAGAAACAGTTTTACCATGAAAAGCCAGACTCCAGCCCAATGGAGAACTTTAACGAATATCCCCATTGGGTCTGTTCTCTACACACAGGTAAGTACCCATGTAAATCCCACACAAACAGAGTAAAAGGCCCTGTTTACATATAATATAGCAATTTTGTTACCAGAAGTTTAAGAGATTTTATTTTAGTGCATTTCATTTCATCACAGGAACCCAAAGTCAAGCAAAAAGATCAATGCTTAACTGAGCTTGAAAGTCTTCAGGAGCCTGATCAAAAAACATTGTTCTAATGAATGTAAAAACACCACCACAAAATCTGTCTATGTACAAACTGACATCTAACTCCACTTTCAGTTCTAGAACACTAACATTTTTTCCATAGACTGTGTTACATTAGGCCCCTTTCCGCTAACAACATTGGTGTCAACTGATCATTTTTCAGCAAGACAGCCAGTTCCAGCATTATATTCAAAAAACAATTACAACAAAGTTATAGAAAAATAAATATATTTCAGTTTATTCATAGTGACAGGTTGCTTCTCACATTATGAGCTTTCACACTGCTGATATGCAAGACAAGAGAAAACGCCAGAGATGCTGATTCCTCAAATTCTCTTGACTTCACATTGGGAGCTCTGAAAGCTAAATCTCATGCTTCACAGTAATTCCATCAAGCTACAAATAAATTAATAGGCACAGTGGAGCACTCTTTCAAGGGTTACTGTTTAGTGAGGTCCTCAAACTTTACATATCTTGAAGACAAATGTGCACTTAGTGAACATTTAGTTACACCAAAAGAGGAAAGTGTGCCCTGACCACCACTTGCTTGTCAGATCAATTTCTGTATTTCCTTTCTCACTGATACCTTCATCTTTCCCTTCAGTATGAACCTGCCACAAATGATATTGTAAGGAGGAGCCAAGATGGCTGCCCCCGCAGGAGCCATGATGGCTGCCTCCACAAACCCACCAATCAAGCAGGAGGGGAAGAGATGGGGCAGGAAGCATAAAAGGCAGGCAGAGGAGCTCAGTTCAGCCCTGGCCGCTGGAGGAGAAAAATGGCTCCAGCCAGGCTCCTCAGCCTCAGCCCTTCCGCTGGCCGAGGAGACCTGGGTCTGTCCGCTGGCCTCCAGCCTTGTACCGAGATGGCTGGCTCGGGCCTCCCATGGTGGGTACCCAGTGGGAAGATCCCCCCGCCACGGGAGGGGGACAAGCCGTGGCCACCCAAACCACGGTGCCCCCCAACCGACCGTAAGGATCCGGAATACTGGGGGCAGGCCTCCCCACCTGTCGGACAGGACCTGGAGGAACTGCCTCTGGCGCAACCCGACGTGGACCCCCTTTGCAGGGGAGGACCTGCCCCTTGCCCCCGACCGGGGGGGGGGGGGGGGGCGGGAACCACCACCAAACTCCCGGACCTACCGCCCCCAGATGCCTGGGAAGGTCTCTACTCAGTGCCCCTCAGCGAGTACCCTGAGGATGCCGAGGAAGGCGCTGACCAGGTACTGATGGGAGAGGGGGTGGGCAGTAGCCCAGGGGGAGTTTAGCTAGTACCGGGGTCAGCGTGTTGCGGTTGGGACCCCACTGACCCTGCCACCTGCAGGTCCGGCCGCTGTTAGGGCCCTGGGCTGGGACACAGTGGAGCAGAGTGGGCCTGTGTCCCCCCTCCTCCTCTCCCCTCTCCCCCCCAACCTCATTGAGCCCCTGACTGCCACCAGACTCATTGACTGGTCACCCTAGTAAGGGTTCTAGGGCCCCCGGGCGAACTGTTGCCCCCTCGTGGGGGTAGAACCAACTACCCGCCCCTCCCATTAGGTGGAGGGCGGATTTGTCCTAGACGACTTGAGTGAAGAATTCCCCACATTACCCACCAGGGGCGCCCTCCTGGTGGGACTAGCTCAATGCACACCTATGCGTGGTGGAGAGTGCAGGCATCGCCTGAGAGACAGTGACAGGCGAAGTCCCAGGGCAGTATCCCTGCTCCCCCGTCCGGGAGTGACGTCGCAGGCCTACGGCCATAAGCAGACTGGCTCTTGGGTCCACCCCCTTTGAAATAGACAGTGCCTCCTACGACCCAGCAGTCAGGAGAGGAGTTGTGTAAATCTGACAATGGATGTAGAGCAGCTTATTAAATGGTGGGCCAAGGTCCAGAAGCGCCAGCAGGCAACCCAGATGCAACAGGGGCAAGAGCACCAAATGGCCCTGTTACAACAGCAGCAACAGTTCATGCAACAGATGGAGAAGAAGCTCCAGCAGACCCTCCAGCACCTGGGGGAACAACAGGAAAAGGCCCTAGAGCAGTTGACCGCTGAACTCGCCTGACAATGGACTGCCCCTCGGCGTGGTCGTGGCTTCAGGGAATCCCCCGACCTCCGCCCTACCCCTGCGCCTGACAAAAATGGGCCCGGATGACGACGCAGAGGCCTTCCTAATTACCTTCGAGAGGGTTGCCACGGTGGCAGGTTGGGCCCACGATCAATGGGCCATCCTGCTTGCCCCGTACTTAGCCGGGACAGCCCAGGCAGCTTATCGGGCACTGTCAGACCGAGATGCCCAGGACCATGCCCAGGTGAAGGCCACGATCCTGGATGCCTTGGAGGTGACCCCCACGTCGTTTCGGCGCCGACTCTGGGCCAAGACGTACGCCGACGGCGCCAGGCCACCTCTGCGCCCACTGGCTCCAGCTGGAGTTACACACGGCCCACGAGGTGATGGAGCTGGTAGCGCTGGAACATTACATTCATATTCTGTCTCCTCGAGGTTGGGCTTGGGTATTGTGGCATGGCCTGACTGGTCTGCAGAATGCCGGCAAGTGAATGGAGGATTTCCTCACGGCCGAAGCCCCACTTGGGCCCTCACCAACCCTGGCGGCGGCGGCCCGGACCATGGGGGCCCGAAGCGTGGCGATGGGTCAAACTCCCAAGGGGACTAGTGCGGGACACCTCACAGGGAGGTCACCCTGGCTTGAGACGCCATATCAGACCGTTCCCCAGCCACGGGCCGGACCAATAGGACAGGCGCACGCTACCCCACCGGGGACCCCCGCAACCAGGCATGGCCCCCGCCCAATGTCCCAGACTCCCGGAGAACCGTTGCAAGAGGCTTCCTGCTTTAAATGTGGACAGGTTGGACACCTCAAAAGGGCTGTGCGTTTGGCCAGGCCTTTTCCAGCAACATGCTCCTTGCCCCAGGAATAGATACCCCGTTGTCCATGTCCGACTGGGGAACAAATGCCTTACGACCCTGGTGGACTCAGGGTGTGGCCAGACTTTGGTACAATAAAGCCCCACCCTTAAGCCGATATCCCTCCGATGCATACATGGGGACACTTGGACGTATCCCAGTACCACTGTCACCCTCACAATTAACCACCACACTCATGACCTGGTGGTGGGCATAACCCCAGGTCTGCCCTACCCAGTGATTCTGGGTTGCGACTGGCCGGAGTTCTCCCAGGTCCTGGAGTCGGCAACCCAGGCCCTTAGTGACCCCCAGCTGGCCCTGAGTGGTGAGGCAGATGAGCCAGAAATGGCCGACCCAGAGGAACCCGCCCCGTTGACCCAGGTGGAGATGGAGGAAGACCCTGAAGGACTAGGCAGGGACTCTCTCAAACATGACACCCCAGCCCAAGACTTCGGGCTGGCCCAGAGGGAAGACCCATCCTTGGCCCACGCCTAGGAGCAGGTGACGGCTGTGGATGGCCAGCCGACCAGCCTGCAGACCCAGTACCAAGGCCCCCATTTTGAACTGAGACACAGCCGACTATACTGAGTAAACCAAGACGCTAAGTCACAGCAACCTCTCGCCCAGCTTGTGGTCCCAAGCGCCCAACGGAGGGCCGTTCTTCGGCTTGCACACAACGTCAAGCTGCCGGACACCTCGGGGCCAAAAAGACCCTTGCCCGGATTACAGCCCAATTTTATTGGCCAGGGGTCCACCACAAGGTTAAAGACTATTGTGCTTCCTGCCCCAACTGCCAGTTGTCGGCCTCAGCACAACCACCATGAGCTCCTCTGGTTCCGCTCCCGGTCATTGGCACAGCTTTCGAACGGGTGGCAATGGATTGAACAGGGCCCCTGCAAAAGAGTGCGGCCGGATACCAGTGCTTACTGGTGGTAATGGACTGTGCCACCCGGTTTGCCGAGGCTAGCCTGCTCCGAAACGCCTCAGCGAAAGTCATCGCCACTGAGCTCACGAAGATTTTTGCGTGGGTGGGGCTACCCCGGGAAATTTTAACTGATCAGGGCACCAACTTCACGTCCCGGGTACTGCAAGAGGTGCGCGCCCTCCTAGGCATCCGACAGTTGTGCACATCTGTATATCACCCCCAAGCAGACGGCCTGGTCAAGAGTTTTAACCGAACCTTAAAAGGGATGCTTCACAGGTTCCCTCCGGAAAGTCTCTGCCACTGGGACCAGTTGATTCCCCCTCTACTGTTGGCCATCCCGGAAGTATCCCAGGCCTCTACTCAATTTTCACCATTCAAACTGTTATATGGGAGGCAACCCCGGGGCCTACCGGACCTGATACAGGAAACATGGGAGGAAACCCCCTCTACAAGCCAGGGCCTCTTATGATACGTGACCCAGCTGTATGACGACCTTGCTAGGATCCGGAAGGCAGCCAAACACAACCTACAGGAGGCTCAGGAGATGCAGAGGGCAACCTACAGTAAGGGTGCCCGCTCCCGCACCTTCCAGCCCGGCGACTGGGTCCTTGTACTTCTGCCCACCAAAGGCTCCAAAATGCTGGCCCGTTGGCAAGGACCATACAAAGTCCTCCATCAGGTCAGGCCTGTCAGCTATGAGGTGCGTCAACCGGATAAAAGATGGAAGACACAAACCTACCACGTGAACCTCTTGAAAAAGTGGAATGAATGGGAGGCCCTTATGATTACGCCAGAGCCCCCAGACCCAGAGTTGGGACCCCAGCTCCCCTTGCCACCGGACCCAGGGATGCCTACCCTGGCTGACACTCTTACTCCATCACAGAAGGCCCAAGCACAGGAACTGATCCGAACCTTTATCCAGATCGTCACCACCCTACCTGGCCGCGTGATGGGCTTCCAGCACACCATCTGCACAGCCCCCGGCAAAGTAGTGAGGGAAGTAAACCAGCCACTCCCTTACCGCATGAGAAGGGATGTCAAGGAGGAGGTACAGTCTATGTTAGAGCTAGGAGTGATCAGGCCCTCGGAGTGAGTGGAAAAGCCCCATTGTCCTAGATCCTAAACCTGATGGGTCAGTCAGATTCTGCATCGACTTCCAGAAGGTGAATGCCATCTTGCAGTTCGACGCCTACCCCATGCCTCGGGTGGATGAGTTGCTAGAAAGAATGGGGAGAGCAAGTTATATCTCCACCCTCGGTCTCTCCAAGGGATATTGGCAAATCCCTCTGGATCCAACCTCTAAAGTCAAAACAACGTTTTCCACCCCACAGGGGCTGTTTCACTTCACCCGGATGCCCTTTGGCCTCCATGGGGCTCCTGCCACCTTCCAGAGGATGATGGACCAATTGTTATAAGCGCACCAGCCATATGCGGCGGCGTACTTGGACAACGTAGTGGTATACAGCACCACCTGGGAAGATCACTTCCGCGGGCTGGCAGCCATGTTAAGAACCTTTCAGGACGCCGGTCTGACGGCTCATCCCCAGAAACGTCGAATTGGGTTCCATGAAACCACATATTTAGGGTATGTGCTGGGACACTGACAGGTGAGACCTCTGGCCGACAAGGTACAGACCATATGGGACCAAACTCCCCCAACCACGAAAAAGAGGGATAAGACAATTTTTAGGCCTGGTCGGGTACTACCGCTGATTCATTCCCAACTTTGCCACCCTAGCGGCCCCGCTAACCGACCTTCTCACCAAGAACCAACCAAATCGGGTCCCAAATCCAAGCCCTCAAGGACAGCTTATGTAAAGAACCTGTCCTCCGTAACCCTGATTTTAAATCGAGAATTCATACTACAGACCGGACACGTCAGCTGTAGGACTCAGAGCGGTACTCTCCCAAGTCTTCGATGAAGAAGAGCACCCCATCCTATACATAAGCCGAAAACTGTTCCTTTGAGAAAAGAACTATTCCACGATAGAGAAAGAGGCACTATCAAATGGGCCCTGGAAGCCCTCAGGTATTATCTGCTGGGGACCCACTGTATCATAAAGATGGACCATCAACCCTTAAAGTGGCTTCAGAAAATGAAAGACACTAACCCCCGGTTAATGCGCTGGTATCTTGCACTGCAGCCGTTCTCGGCTACAATCCAACACCAAGCAGCTAAAGACCATGCCAATGCTGATAGCCTCTCCCGGCTAGGGAGGGAGGATGAGCTCAGCCCTGGAACTTGGGGGGGGGGGGGGGAGTGTAAGGAGGAGCCAAGATGGCTGCCCCCACAAACCTGCCAATCAAGCAGGAGGGGAAGAGGTGGGGCAGGAAGCATAAAAGGCAGGCAGCGGAGCTCAGTTCAGCCCTTGCTGCCAGAGAAGAAGGATGGCTCCAGCCAGGCTCCTCAGCCTCAGCCCTTCCACTGGCCAAGGAGACCTGGGTCTGCCCGCCGGCCTCCAGCCTTGTACCGAGATGGCTGGCTCGGGCCTCCCATGGTGGGGGAAGATCCCCCGCCACAGGAGGGGGACAAGCCGTGGCCACCCGAACAACAGTGCCCCTCGACCGACTGTAAGGATCTGGAATACCAGGGGCAGGCCTCCCCAACTGTCGGAGAGGACCTTGAGAACTGCCCCTGGCGCCACCCGACGCGGACCCCCTTGCAGGGGAGGACCTGGAGGAACTGCCCCTTGCCCCCGACCGGGGGGGGGGGCGCTGCCGGAACCGCCACCGAACTCCCAGACCTGCCGTCCCCAGATGCCTGGGAAGGTCTCTACTCAGTGCCCCTCAGCAAGTACCCCGAGGAAGGCGTCGACCAGGTAATGATGGGAGAGGGGGAGGGCAGTAGCCCAGAGGGAGTTTACCCTGTAGCGGGGTCAGCGTGTTGCAGTTGGGACCCTGCCGCCTGCAGGTCCAGCCGCTGTTAGGGCCCTGGGCTGGGACAGAGTGGAGCAGGGCGGGCCTGTGTCCCCCCCTCCTCCTCTCCCCAAGACGGCAACCCCGATTCGTCCCCAACCTCCCTGAGCCCCTGACTGCCACCAGACTCTGACTGGTCACCCTAGTAAGGGTTCTAGGGCCCCCGGGTGAACTGTTGTACCCGGCCCCTGGATACCTGGTTGCCCCCTCGTGGGGGTAGAACCAACTACCTGCCCCTCCCGTTAGGCAGAGGGTGGATTTGTCCTAGATGACTTGAGCGAAGAATTCCCCCTATTATCCACCAGGGGCGCCCTCCTGGTAGGATGAGCTCAACGCACACCTACAGATATGAATGTGAATTTATTGTACCATACTCCAATAGCAGACATAGTTTGCTGTTTGTGAAAGTCAGTGAGATGAATGAAGTGCTCAATAGTAAAGTAATGGGATCTTACAGAAAGCCTCCAGATTAATTCTGCTTTATGGCTTCATTACAGAAACAAGGATATTTTTGGAAGGAAGATTTCTGTGATTAACAACAATTAATTTATTACTAAATTAAATGAGACAAAAAAGCTTCTTACTGCCTCCAACTGCTTCTTCTTTTGCACCAGCAGCTCCAGCATCAAGTTAACATTGGCCAAATCAAGGTTATCTTGATCAGTTCCCAATAAATCTTGAAATATCTGCCATCTGTGTCCATTCTGACAAGAGAACAATGGAGCAAAGGATGAAAAGGTAAATACCAGTCAGAGTTGTTTGACATAGGATGTTAAAACTACCACTGTTGTATTCAATGCCCTAGAAAGTAGTTTTCAGGAAGAAGAATCCCAAATTCCAAGAAAAATAAGTAGAATACACAATTACTTATCCTGTGCTGTATCATCCCACAAAAAAACTTCTTGCTGAGGAAGTAGTTTGAGAAACTGCCCTACCCTAGGCTAGACCTGCAGCATAAATGCACGAGTTATACCACAAATCTGATACAATTAAAAACTTCAGAAATTTGCAAAAGAGTTGGAGGAATGTCTTTAGATCTCATTAAGAAACAAGGTGACATGAAAACAGACCTAGATGGTCCCAAAATTCTGACGCCATAATTCAACATGTTTTGCTATGCTGCAGGATTTGAGAGACTAGTACAGTTT
Organism: Podocnemis expansa; assembly: GCA_007922195.1. Classification (NCBI taxonomy): domain Eukaryota; kingdom Metazoa; phylum Chordata; order Testudines; family Podocnemididae; genus Podocnemis; species Podocnemis expansa. Next base: position 4,424,188 of record ML682061.1, on the reverse strand, counting down.
CTCCAACCCTCAATTATTGACTTCTCATGCATTTACAGTCAAGCACATGCATTTGCAGGACTACAATTAAGAATTCTTAATAACCCAGTGCCTCCCCACAATAAAAAGTTAGTTTCCCTATGGCATATTTTTGTTACAGCATTAACTACAAGAAATCTAACAAGCACATAGGAAATTTATCAAGTAAAGAAATTTTCATTGTATTTCAAAAAATTAATTTCTGAAGTGGTAGGTTCCACTTCTCCTTCATAATTATGTCAAACTGAAACATGCTAGATTTTAAATATATAATGGAAAAAATTGAAAACAGCTCCTAAATGGTGGCTTGTAGGGGTAGAATTGGGTGTATATCTATGAGATAATCATGATCCTATTTCAGTGCTTGTAAGTCATTCATATTTTAATATTTAAGTTCCAAAGAGGCAGCCGTGTTAGTCTAGCTCAGTAAAACAAACAAGGGGTCCTGTGGCACTTTAAAGACTAAAATATATTTATTGCATAAGCTTTCATGGGAGAAAATCCTACTTCATCAGACACTTTGAAGATGGAAGAACTCACAGAAAGGGAGGAAATAAAGCAGGGGAGTGTAAATCATGAGAACAGGTCACAAGAAAGAAGACAGAATGCTCTGGTCACCACCTACAATCCACAAGTCAGACCTCCACACCACATCCTCAGGGACAGAGGCAGCTTCCAGGGTAGAAGCAGCAGGCAGTCCCCTAGCGCCCCCAGTGTACTGCAGGGGCGGTTGCCTTTTTCCCCTAACTCAAACTGAGGCATCGAGGGCCAGCTCAGTGTTGTGGTGTGCCACATACTCCCCGAGACAACTTTTGCTGGGTGGAGGAACCCAACCTCTGTTCTTGGACAACTTGTCCTGCCCTCAAGACAGGGAACAGCTGGCCCAGGGACTGAGCAGGCCAGCCCAGATACAGAGCTCCACTCTCCCCCTACTCACCTGGGTCAGCTGTTCTGCCCTGGGGGTGGGGACAGCCAGCCTAGAGATGGGGCAAGAGGAAGAGTCTGCCCCATGGGCTGGCCTCCTCCACCCCCAAGGCAGGGAACAGACAGCGCGGTGTAGAGAAGGCCAGCCCTCTGGCTAACAGGGAAGACACGGGGGGGGGGGGGGGAGCAGGCAGTCAGGCACAGAAGATGTTGGGAGCCAGGCGGGGTAGGGTGTCACAGAAAAGGGAGGGCAGAGGTGTGGGAGATGCCAGCTGGGGGTGGGGGGTGTTGCAGAATGGCTGGGGAGCTGGACGAGGTGGCCCAACAACGGGTCTTCCCCTAGGGCCCCTGATAGCCTAAGGCCACCTCTGCTCAGGGATCTACTGCTTATTCTACAAGACAATCCCTCACTCTCTCAAGCCTTGGGAGGCAAACCTCTCCTCACTTACACACAGCCCCCCAACCTTAAACAGATGCTCACCATCAAGTACAGATCTAACAACAGAGCCATTAAAGTGGACACATATCCCTGCAACAAACCACGCTGCCAACTTTGCCCACATCTGCACAAAGAACACTAATAAAACCAGCTATTCCAAAGGCTCATTCACCTACTCATCCACCAATGTGATTTATGCCTATATATGCAAGAAAAGCCCTTCTACCTTATATATTGGACAAACAGGACAATCTCTGCACAATAGAATAAAAGGGCACAAATCTGACAATAGAAATGGCATTCTAAAGCCAGTGGGTCAGCATGTCATAGAATCATAGGGTTGGAAAAGACCTCATGAGGTCATCTAGTCCAACCCCTTGCTAAAAGCGGGACCATTCCCACTAAATCATCTCAGCCAGGATTTTGTCTAACTGGGCCTTAAATGCTTCCAAAGATGGAGATTCCACCACCTCCCTAGGTAACCCATTCCAATGCTTTACCACCCTCCTAGTGTGAAAGTTTTTCCTAATATCTAACCCCAAGCACCCCAGCTGCAACTTGAAACCATTGCTCCTTGTTCTGTTCTCTGTTACTACTGAGAACAGCCTAGCTCCCTCCTCTTTGGAGCACCCCTTCACTTAGTTGAAGTTTGCTATCAGACCCCCCTCAGTTTTCTCTTCTGCAGACTAAATGAGCCTAGTTCCTCCAGTTTCTCCAATAAATCATGTGCCCCATCCCCAATAATTTTCATTGCCCTCCGCTGGGCTCTTTCTAATTTGTCAACATCCTTTCTGTAGTTTGGAGCCCAAAATTGGACACGGTATTCCAGATGCGACCCTGCTAGCGCAAATAGAGGGGAACAATCACATCTCTCGATCTGCTGACAACACTCCTACTGACAAAGCCCAATATGCCATTGGCCTTTTTGGCAACAAGAGCACGTCATTCACTCACATCCAGCTTCCCATCCACCAAAACCCCCAGGTCCTTTCCTACAGTGCTACTACCTGACCGATTGGTCCCCAGCCTGTAGCAGTACGTGGGATTTTTCCATCCTAAATTCAGAACTTTTCACTTGTCCTCACTGAGCCTCGTGAGATGTTGTTTGGCCCAATGCTCCAATTTCTCCAGGTCGCCCTATATCCTATTCCTGCCCTCCAGTGTTTAAACCATTCCCCTAGCTTGGTGTCAGCTGTGAATTTACTGAGCGAGCAACCTATCCCGTCATCCGGATCATTAATAAAGATGTTGAACAGAACCGGCCTCAGGACCAACCCATGGGCCATGCCACTGGTTGCCAACTAGACACTGAGCCATTGATCCCTGCCTGCTGAGCTCAATCATCTAGCCAGCTTTCTATCCACCTTATGGTCCATTCATCTGAACCATACTTCCCTAACTTGCTGGCAAGAACGCTGTGGGAAACCGTATCAAGAGCTTTACTAAAGTTGAGGTACATTAGATGGATGGCTATTCCTGCATCCACATATCCCATCATCTCATCATAGAAGGCAATCAGGTTGGTCAAGCACGATTTGCCATTGATGAATCCATGCTGACTGTTCCTGATCACTATTTTCCTCCAAGTGTTTCAGAATGGATTCTTTGAGGACCTGTTCTCACCTCAATTCCTAGAAAAATGGTGGGTTGATTGGTCTGTAGTTTCCTGGGTCCTCCTTGTTCCCTTTCTTGAAGGCGGGCACTACATTTGCCTTTTTCCAATCATCATGGACCTCCCTCATGAGTTTAAGGATAATGGCTAGCGGCCCTGCAATCATATCAGCCAACTCCCTCAGCGTACTTGGATGCAGTTCATCCAGTCCCATAGAGAAGTTGGATGTGCATGAGTTTAAGTAATTCCTAACCTGACCTTCCATCACGGAAGGCTGCTCTCCTTCTCTCCATACTGTGGTACCCAGTGTAGTAGTCTGGGAGCTAACCCTGTCTGTGATGACTGAGGTTGGGGGGGGGGGGGGAAGCATTGAATACTTCAGCCTTTTCCACATCATCCACCACAAGGATACATGCCCCATTCAGTAAGGGACCAACACCATCCCTGATCCTCTTCTTCTTGCTGACATACTTGAAGAACCCCATCTTGTTATCCTTCACATACTTTGCTAGCTGCAACTCCAATTTCCCTTTCTGACTTTACCCCTGCAGGCTCAGGCAATATCTTTATATGCCTCCCTAGTCATCTGTCCAAGCTTCCACTTCTTGTAAGCTTCCCTTTTGTGTTTCAGCTCACCGTAGTTCTCTGCTAAGCCACGCTGTGCATCCTCCATCTTTGCTGTTCTTTCTGCACATCAGAATGGTAGTTTCCTGTGCCCCTAAGCAGGGTTTCTTCAAAATATAGCCAGTTTTCTTCGACACCTTTCCTGTTCAGATTAGCCTCCCAAGGGATCCTGCCCATCAGTTCCCTGGCGGAGCCAAAATCTGCTTTTCTGAAGTCCCGGATCTGTGTTCTGCTTCTTTCCCTTCTTCCTTTGATCAGGATCCTGAACTCTACCATCTCATGGTCACTCCTGCCCAGGCTGCCATTCACAACTGCTTTCCTGATCAATTCTTCTCTGCTTGTGAGCACTAGGTCAACAGGTATAAAGCCCCTAGCTGGTTCCTCCAGCATTTGTACAACAAAGTTGTCCTCAATGGTCTCCAAAAGCTTCCTGGATTATCTTTGCACTGCTTTTACTGCCCTCCCAGCAGATGTCAGGATAATTGAAGTCCCCCATGAGAACAGCCGCCTGTCATCTGGAAAATTCTGCTAGTTGTCCACAGAAAGCCTCATCCACCTCCTCCTCCTGACCTGGTGGTCTACAGCAGACACCCATCGGAACATCACCCTTGTTGCACTCGTCTCTAAACTTAACCCAGAGACTTTCAACAGGTTTGTCTTCATTTTCATAATGGATCTCTGAGCAGTCATAAAGCTCTTTCACATCACTCCATTAATGATTTGCTAATTGCTGTGCTCAGACAGATGAATACTAGATCAAGGCTTCAAGCAGAAGCTGCTGAAACTGAATTTATTTGCAAATTCACTTGCATTGCTTCAGGACTTAATAGGGACATGAGGTTTTTCTCTCATTACAACAGGTGATTTGACCTCATCTTCCTCTGTATGCTGTTCTCCAGTATTTGACTCTTTACAACTGTTTTGATTTGCTGTTACAGTGCAACCTGTTCCCATGACTTACAGAATGAGAGGAAATTCACTGCCCTTCATTTACGTTCCCTGCCTTCAAATCATCTGACGAAGTGGGATTTTCTCCCATAAAATCTCATGCAATAAATTTTTTAGTCTTTAGGTGCCACAAGACTCCTTTTTTGTTTTAATATTTAAGGTTATTTGGACAGCAGCAACACTTCTTTACAGTGTAGCTAATCCATTTCTATACACAACTGCTTCCATATGGGTTGATCCAGTTTTTAAACCAAAATGGTGATCTTGTCAAAGTGAAATTAACTGATGGGAGGAAAAAAGATTTTAAGTCCTTTAACCACCAAAAATCTTTGGCTCAGAAATAAACTGAACTTAACACTTACAATTCAAAGTCAAAGAATTAACTATATCTAAAATTAAAAGTGTTCTAAATAACCTATTCAACCCAGGTATCTTAGGCATAAGAAAAAAAAATGAGCACCATGAACAAACAACAGTATTTCCTCTTACAAGATGCTCAGACAGTTTAAGGAAATCATAAATACAAAGATCTCCATTTTATTTTGAAACTAAGCTATGGAAAAGGTTACATAATATTAAAACAAATCAACATTTGATTAGAAACTAAGTAATGCAACCTGAAATAGGTTTTATTATGTACTAATTTCAGTAAGAATGGAAAAAAACAGGAAGAACAGAACAAACGTTGGTGCTATGGAAAAAAAAAACATTTGATTTGAGATTGCCCACACACTTTATTTAGGACAAAAAGGGTTACAGGATACTTCTGAATTTAGAACAGTAATTTTTTGAAGATCTACAAACTTTTATTTGAAGGGACTTTACTAAAAAAAAGTTTAATTAAACAAGGGCTAATCAGAGGAATTCTGCAGAAATGCAAAGTAACCTGAACACTGATAAATTGGTACATCAGGCTGAAAAAGCATTCCAATAAAATTAGGACAATTATTTAAAGAAATATAGTCAGTTTCTTGAGGTGCACAATTCACCTGTACCATATGAGGTACAAATAAAAATGCCGCATTTGTTCATTGTATACATTATGGAACTTGTCTTAATTACTAAAGGGACTGGGCAAAAACTGTTCACTAGCACAGGCGCTTTTAGCTGAACATCAAATTCAACCGTACAGGAAGATTTAGGGATATTTCAACATGGTCTTCTAATTAAGCAAGAACACCTACAAAAGATAGCTCTATGCAGGTTTCATTGGGGTTTTGTAGTTTTCTTTTGTTTTTTTAATGGGACTTGAATTTCTTCTCAATGTTGAAAATGCCATCTTAGAACAAAGAGTAAATATATTAAAAAAACTGTAGTGGGGGGTATGCAAAAATATAAGCATAAGTATTTTTGGAATACACTCTAGACAATAAGTTTCTATGACATATCTAGCACAGAAGAACCTAATGGATTGTTTCTCATAAGTGGGCTATCAATAAGGAGCAGGACAAATTCTCAAGTGAAAATAAGGAGAAAGATTCTGACTGAATGCACCCCAGTTCACACGGTACATATTAGTATAATATTTATACAAAATATGTCGTGACATATCATTTAACAAGTAACTCACAGGTCAGTATCCTCGTTGTGAAACATGCAGCAACGTTATATGTAAAGCTATGAATTTCTCCTGAACGATACTCGTAGCACATGCTCAAACCCACCCAGCTATGAATAGGCATATGTGATTAAACAGGTCTGTCCTCCACAAAGGAATGTGTGTTTATCTCAATTTACATACAAGTGGTAGACAGGGTCCTTGGGACAGCAAGGAGCAAGTCTGCATTTCAGGATGCACCAGAGTGAAAAGCAAGCATGGGGCCCCCTTCACCCGCAGACTCCATATCACTTTATTTACAGTTTGAATAAATTTAGCTTTATGAAGTAATCCTCAGAAGAATCTATTACAAAGATGACAGCATCATAAAACAGTGAGGGCAAACACACTCCAGGGATCTCTCCCTCCCCATTTCACCTACCGCAACAAAGGAACCAGCCCTCTGACTTTTTTGGAGGGGAAGGGAAGCCATCTTGACCTGAGGATTTGTCAGGAATGTTGCTGGGAACATGTGGTAAGGATTTTACTTTGAACCAAGTCTAGTTTGTTAAGTTTTAGCTTTATTTTTCTTGTAACTACTTCTGACTTTAATACCTTACATTTGTACTCAAGATCTTTTTGTAGTTAAGTAAAAACTTTTTTTTTTTAAATAAATCAAAACTAAGCCAGTATTTCATGCAAACACACTCTTCATGTAACACTAGTTAAAGTAGTAAACTGTTAGCACCTTGAAACATAATACAGATATCCAGGCCCAGAAACACATTAAATGTGGAACTCCATGGTGAAAAGATGGTTGAGAGTAAATCCATTAGCCTTAGCTATACTTCTCTTACAACCCAATTACTAAAAGCAGCCATTTGTGTAGCAGTTCCAAAGCTCATGCTACTTCAGTGAAAGACAATCTTCTCCCACTTACTGACGGACAAACACGGGGTTTGTGCCTTTTAATATTGCTTCCTAATTTAAGTTATAAGATTATTTAAAAAGTGATTGAATATACTAAGAACTGAATAAAGCCAGGCACAATTTGAACAAGTTTCCTGCCCAACAGCTTTACGTATACATTCTGGTCCTAATACACAAGATTCCTCTTTGCTATTCCAGTCCAGGGGCTCTAATCAACATAAACTAATTACTGGTATGCTACACTGCAGTCTTGTTTTGTGACAAACGAGATCTAGAATGGGGCCAGATTGTTACACCTGGGATCCGAGCCAGGATTTCAATGTTCAAGAACACTTCCATACCTTTCTTTTGGTTATGATCCATATTCTAATCTATCTTGTGTGCCTAGTTTCTCTAATATATACAAACAAGTTTGTGGCAACAGTCAAGTATCAGTCTCACCATAGCAACAATTTCCAACAAAGCATGCCTCATAACTTTTTGACAAGTAACCCCCCCCCCGCAACTTCCCAGCCTCTATTAAATATGTTGAAGGACATCTGAAGTAGAACAATTGCTTGCTTCTATACTCATAATGGAAAAAAGAGATGGACAAAATGAACGTGGCTGCTGTGATCCAGAACTACTGATATAGGCTTATTCCCCCCTAAAGTAAAGTGTTTTCTCCACATCAAGAGTAAGATTTGTCCTGAATGAGTTCACAGTATGGCGCAATTCCAGTCTAAAACCATTCATAAAAACAGAGTAAAAAAAGAGTTGGAACATACGGTGCTACTCACTGAATGGTCCAGTTTGAATCGCTTTTCCTCAAATCTTTGCTTCTGTTTGAGGATGAGCTCATTCACTAAAAATCAGAAAGAAAATAACACATTAAGGAAAGACATGGATGGGTGACAATGAACATTAAAAAAGCAAAAACTCTGCCTGAAGACTGTTCTACCACTAACTATCCCGCACTAACTCCCCATGCATACATTTTTAGTGTGCACTGACAGAGCCAATTCAACTTAATAAAACATGTACAAAGGTATTCAGTGTCCAGGATTAGTATCCACACAGGGAGTTAAGCAAGAGTAAATATAATGTGCTAACTACCATGGGCTTTTCCTAAATGTAAACAAACCCTTATATACAATGCATTGCATCCAAATCTAATGATAACTTTACAAAGATACACAAGTATCTGAAACAATATAGTTTCCTCCTCTCCTCTCCACGCGAACTAGTTCCATGATTAAGAACACCTAGATCATCATTCACAGTTCCATCCCTTCCCGACACAGGTAAGGAATGGAGGGTTACTTACCTGTAAACGTCCTTCTTCCAGAGAGGATGCTCACACACATTCAAATATAAGCGTTACATGCTGCAGCGCACAGATGCTGGAAACATTTTTGCCCTAGCCTGTCTCCATAGGGTCAGCGCCAACGCCCCCTCCAACCTAAACACCTGCACAGTATATAGGTGACACTGAACCCTCCCTCCTCCCCCCAGTTCCTTCTTACAGCTAACTCTGAAAAGCGGGGACAGAGGGAGGGTGCGGAATGTACGTGAGCAGCCCATGTCAAAGAAGGACATTTAGAGGTAAGTAACCCTCCGTTCTTCTTCAAGTGCTGCTCACATCCATTCAGATATAGGTGACTCACAAGTCAAATTGATGGATGGTGGGTGAAGTTAAGGTTTTCCCGCTCAAAGGATGGCTCTTCCCAGGGCAGCATCGTCTCCTGCCTGCTGGACAATTGCATAGTGTGATGCGAAAGCATGCACTGACGACCAAGTAGCCTCTCTGCATATCTCCTGGATTGGGGCCTGCGCTAGGAATGCCATGGAGGACGTTTGAGCTCTAGCAGAGTGAGCGTTGATTCTCCCTGGAAGGGGCATATTGGCATAGTAGCAGTCCTTGATACAACCTGATATTCAGGATGAAATGCATTGGGTTGTTACTGCTTGGCCCTTCACGTGTTCAGCGACTGCATGAACAGTTGAGATGTCTTGCAGAAAGGCCTGGTCTGCTTAATGTAAATTGAGAGTGCTCTCTTTACGTCAAGAGTGTGCCACTTCCTCTGGTTCTCCACAACCTGTGGGTCTGGAAAGAAAACCAGGAGGCAGATGTCTTGGTTAACATGGAATGAGGACACCATCTTTGGCAGGAATGCTGGATGGGGATGGAGTTGTACCTTGTCAGGGTGCAACACCACGTAGGGGGCTTCTGAAGAGAGGGCACTTAATTCAGAGACCCTTCTGACTGATGTGACAGCTACCAGGAAGGACCTTCCACGACAGCAGCAACAGGGTACAGGAGTCTAGATGCCCATATGTGGGCTGTGTGTGTCCCTTGAGCACCAAGTTTAGCTCCCACTGAGGGATAGGGGCCTGGACTTGCAGGTACAGTATAGTCTCTCTAGGCCTTTGAGGAACCTCGAGGTTGTAGGGTAAGAGAAGGGGGTCACCCCTTTGAAAGTACCATGCAGTGCTGAGATTGCTGCCACATGGACTAAGGGGAGGCAGTGAGAAACCCTTCTCTTTCAGGGTTAGGAAGTAACCCAGGATGGCCTGAATAGCTGCAGTCTCTGGGGTCACTCCAGTGTTCCCAATAATTTTTCATAGGCTGTATGTGCAAAAAATTTCTTTTGTGCAAATTTCTGGAACAGTGTCCAAATTTGTGCACACTCCAGTGAGTGTGGTCAAACTTGTGAGTGTATGATGCAAATAATGTCTAAATTTTATTTTGATACAGTGATGGAAATGATTTTATAAATTACAAAACCTTATCTGAAACATGCTACTTGAAATCACCCTCTTAAGGTAGCATAAAAATATTAGCACTGTTGAATTTTTTTGTGCACAGGTTTCACAACCTGTGTGCACACGCACACAGCATAGCAGGAACATAGGTCACTCCCCTTTCTCTTGCATAGAGCGAGAAATGCTTCCACTAAGCGCCACAGGCAGCTCCAATGGAGGGTTTCCTGCTCTCAATCAACTCCTCCTGGACCCCATGTGAACATATCTCCTCACTGGGTCTCACCCACATAATATCCATGTGGTCAGGTATAGGACCCTTGGGTCTGGGTGGCATAGGTGACTGGAGTCCTGCATGAGCAGGTCTGCTCTGAGAGGGGGTGTGATGGGTGATGCCACCGAGAGGTCAAAGAGGGTAGTATACCATGGCTGTCGTGGCCAGGCTGGGGCTAACAGAATTGTCTGCTTGGTCCCTCTTGATCTTTAATAGAACCCTGTGCATCTGAGGAATGGAAGGGGAAGGCATAGAGAAGCGGACCCCTCTAACTGATCAACAGGGCGTCAAAGTGATCCCCTCTCCTTGCCTCTGAACAAGCAGAACTGGCTGCACTTGTGGTTTGCACATAAGGCAAAGCTGTCCATCTGTGGAAGGCCCCAGGTCTTGAAGAGATGGTTCACTATCTCTGGGTGCAGGGACCACTCGTGCTGGGAGAGGAAACTTCCTCCTGAGTGAATCACTTGGATGATGTTCACCCCTAGTAGGTGAAAGGCTGTGGGAGTAAAGTTTAATTTCAGTGCCAAGCCCCATAGCAGGGGCCTCTCCTCACATAGCACAGGCAAGCATGCACCCCTCAGTGGCTGATGTAGAATATGGCCACTGTGTTGCCTGTCAGAACCTGAATTATCTTCCCCCTTATTCCATCTAAGAGCATTCCACACGCCAGGTGTATCGCCTTCAGTTCTTTTACAGTTACAGGGTGGGGATCATCTGCCTGCAACCATGATCCCTGGGTGGATAGACCTCCCATGATGTGGGCCCTCCACCCTAAGCCTGATGCATCTGTGATCAGAGTAAGGGTGGGATCCTGGGCTTCAAAGGGGACTCCTTCGCATACAAAGTCTGGGTTCTGCCAGACTGCTAGCAAGTCCAGCACATTGCCTGGGATGGTAACCACCCAGTTCAGAGGATGGTGCTGAGGGTGGAATCTCATTGCCAGCCACAACTATAAGGGCCTCACACAAAGGCACACTGTCCTTATTATGCAGGTGGAGGCTGCCACATGGCCTAGTAGCTAGAGGCAATGTCTTGCAGTTGCAGTGGGGGAGTGACATTTCTGAAATGATGGTCAATATGGAATGAAACCATGATGGGGTAGGGAGGCCCGTGCTCTTACGAAGTCCAATTGGGCCTCTATGAGCTCTGTTCTCCTTGATGGGGTGAGCTTCGATTTCTCCAACTTTACAAAGAGGCCCAGCCTGTTGCACAGGTTCCAAACCACATGGATGCTGAAGCGGACCTGGTGTTTGGACCTTCCCCGCATTAGCCGGTAGTCTAGGTATCGGAATACTTGAATCCCTTTCTTTCTCAGGTCAGCCGCTATGGTCGCAATGCACTTTGCGAAAACCCTTGGGGCTAGTGAGACCCCAAAGGGGATTGCTTGCAAATTGGAAGTGGTCCCCACCCACCATGAAGCAGAGGAATTTTATGCGTCTTTGTCTTATCAAAATGTGGAAGTAGACATCTTTCAGATCAAGGGCCACAAACCAATCCCCTGGATCTAGAGAGAGAATGATCTGAGACAGGGAAACTATTCAGAACTTTATTTTCTTTAGACATTTGTTCAGGGCCCTGAGGTCTAGGATGGGTTGCAGACCTCCTCTTGACTTCTGGACTAGAAAGTAGCAGAAGTAGAAGTCCTTCCCTCGCCCCCTTGTGGGGCGGGGGGACCTTTGCTATATCCCCCAAGGCCGGGAGTTTCTAGCACTCCACCCTCAACAGGGTGTCATGGGAAGGATCCCTGCCTCTGCACAGAGGAGGTGATTCTCAGTCCAGTGGTCTGGTCCTTAACTTGATGGGATAACCCAGTGAGACCATCTAGGACCTAGCAGTGTGATGTTATTTTGGCCCATTTGTACCTGAAAGGGGCTAGATGGTTCTGGAATGGCAGACTGGTTTTGATTGTCCTGGCAGCCCTTGGGCAAAGTGTCAAAACCTCTGCCTCTGTGTTGGCAAGCACATGTTACTGCTGCCCTAGTGGGGCACTTGGACGCTGCCTTGGGCCTGGGGTCCCCTTCCTCCCCTGCTCCTACCCCCTCCCCATTTCTGTATGGTCAGTGCGATGGCTGGAGGGGCTGGTGGTGGAAGCCCTACAAAGGGGAGGCCTTCAATGGATTGCTGCATCTGCAGGGATAGACATGAGCCCTGCAGCCAGGCAACTCAGTGCATGGCAACCGCAGATGCCACTTTGAAACTCACCGTCTCAGTGATGTCCTGTGATGTTAAGAGCATGTCTGAGGCTGCCAGGAGACCCTCCTCAAACAAGGATAGCATAGTCTACTATGCGGTCTGGGGGAATGAGGTCCTGAAATTTCTCCATGGACCTCCAGAGGTTAAAAAAACCTATCTGCCCATAAGAGCTTGGTGGTTGGAGATATGAAGCTGCAGTGCTGTGGTGGAACACATTTTCCTCCCAAACAGGTCAAGCTTCTTGGCCTCTTTGTTCTTCAGGGTAGCAGCTCGTTGACTCTGCCTCTCACGCTGGTTTACTGCATCCACTACCAAAGAGCCCAGTGTTGGGTGATTGAAAAGGAATCCGAATCTGTCCACGGAGACATGGTATTTCCCTTCTGCACCCTTGGAGACCACAGGAATTGATGAAAGGGTCTGCCACTTGGCTCACACAATCTTGAGGAACCTTTAATGCAAGAGGACCACTATCCTTGCTGGTGGGACTCTGTTGCCCACATCAAGGAGAGGGTCAAAATCCTCCTTGACCACCTCAACATTTAGGCCAAGGTTGGCTGCCATAAGCCTGATCAGGTCTTGGTGGGAGCCAATGTTCCCTCGAAGCTGCGCATCCAGTAACGGGAACACGGCCAGCTACGTTCTGCTGGCAGCTGCAATCCCTACCCAGCTGGAAGACATTAATCGGGAAGGCCTTCCTGCAGCTGGCAAAGGGCTTGAAACCCAGCATGGGCGGCGTAGTGCTGGCACACATGGCACCTCTGGATGGTGGTGAGCTGATGGAGTCCTTGAGTGTCTGGAGCCCAGAGCAAAGACTGAAACAAAGAGGTCTTCTAGGATGAGAATGGGTCAAAGAATGGACAGGCACTTGCAAAAATCGCAAGAGCAGGCAGTTCCAGGACTGTCACTAATGGACGGAAAGAAGGCACGGTCAGGGCCACCTGTGTACCACACAAGTGCACAGGCTGGAGGGGAAGTCAGCTGCTGACCAATGTTCCCTCTAAGGGGAGAGGGCAGCTGAGCAACACCTGTTGCTTGCTGCGCTCCCCCCTCCCCCCCACAGGGCCCGCTGCGCAGTCCCACCCCCCGCTCCCAGCGGCATCCCCCCCTGCTCCCACTCGCCTCCCCCTGCTCGCGACAGCCCCCTGCTCCCGGCATCGCCCCCCCGCTCCCAATCCCCCTGCTCCTGGCAGCAGCCCCCCCCCGCTCCCACTGCTTCAGTAATAATGAACCAAACCCTCATCTGCTGTAAACTGATACAGTCAGTGGAGCTATGCCAATTTACACTACCTGCCCACTCCCCACCAGAAATAAATCACAAGCATGAGGGCTGACAAGTAGATTTTATACCTGGAATTATAAATTTACAGGGTTGTTCTTACTACTGCTAAATTCATGCTGAGAAGGTGTTTCTAGTGTAAAACAAATAAGCTTAAGACTCACCTAAAAAGTTGGGATAAAGATGATCTATGTTATCAACAACATAGTTACATTTGGGGCATCTGTTGTTATCCTCCAGGCTCTGATGAATACATTTATAGCTGTTCAAGGAAAGCAAGAAATAAAAACAAGTTATGAGCATGAGGAAAGACGACACAATGAGTGTGGTACAGAAATTATTTTTCTACTGTTACTAGCACTTGATAAGGCGCTCCATAGGCCCTGTTAGATAACAGCTGTATGTGGACTACAAGGATGGATCTAGAAGGGAGTGATACTAAAATGTCCCAATTTTAACAAGTGATGTCCTACAGCTAAAGGGCAATTTAAAGCTTCATGTCCATAACCTGGATAGGCCTCAAACACAATTCTGCCTTGGATTAAGGAAGAGTCACTCAGCACACACAGAGAAAGCCAATATGAAATACACTAAGTGGCTGTGGCAACCGGGAGTTCCACATCTCATATCTGAAGTCAGTAAATGCTCTACAAAACAAAAGTGGTAAAAGCTGACAGTCCGTAAGGCAGGGTACATAACATCTGGACTCTGTATAGAGTAATTTTGTCAGAACTGTCAAATATTTGATAAATGGCATTAATCTGGCATCAGTAACTTTAAATGAAAAGCATCTTTGGTCTCAGTTTTTCCCACATCTTTCCAGAAGAGTGGATTAATAAATTTTATGCCATAAGAAGCTTTCTGCTTCACCTCTAGGAATCCCAGGGACACATTAAATCATATACCACACCTTGCTGTCAAGGCTAATCATTCATCTCTGTGACACTACTATTGTAGCATCTCACACCACAGACCAGTGACTGGAACAATGGACTGATGTTATTGGATTTGTGCCATATCATGGATGCTTCAAAGAACTTTTAACAAGCCACATGGGATGAGATGCTGCTGCACATGGCACACAGTTGCAGAAGTCAGCAGCTACTTCTGGAAACATAACATGGGGGGGAGCAGGGGTGAGTATATTCCCCACCAAAATGACTAATAATCTGCAGGATGAGTCTAGTGTTAAGCCTTACTAAAAGATCCATTGAAGTACTCAGAGAATAAGAAAGTTCAAAAGAATTCTTTCCATTTAAATTGTAAGCAAAAATGTACAGTAAATGCACATAAAAATATTAAACCTTCTGCTTCAGGGGTTTTACTGATAAATAAGAGAGTAACTGAGGGGTGGCCAAACTTGCTGACCCTCTGAGCCACAATCATCTTCAGAAATTCAAGAGCCAGACTCATCTGCCAGGGGTCAAGGCTTCAGCCCCATGGGAGGTGCCTGCCTAGGATCAGGGCTTCATCTGGCATACAGTGCCCACAGAACTAAGTTTCCCAGCCCCACCATCCTGCCACAGGGCAGAAGCCTCTATCCCCACCATCTTGCACCAGGGTAAAAGCCACAGTCTCCCACCCCCTCCCAGTCTGGTAGGCCGAAAACGGATGGAGTTTAGGGGACACAGCAAGCCACACTAACTGTAAAACAGCCACTTGGCTTACACACTATGGTTTGGCCATCCTTGAATTAATATGGGGCATATTATCTAACAACAGCTTTCTGCAGGGCTCTTACACCTCTCCCCCACTCCGAAGTACCTAGTTGTAGCCACTATAGGAGACAGGACACTGCAGCGGATGGACCTTGAATCTGATCCAATATAGCAATTCTTAGTAAAACTTTGGGGAAAAAATCCCAGATATTTGGACACTGGGGGTGGGGATAAGGAGAAAAGGTGCCAGGGCTTGCAGGGAATTCACCCTTCAAAAACGAGCTCATTAACAGAACGGTATCCTCTGCTGTTTTTAAATCTACTAAACAGGAAATTGGCTGACAATATTTTACCTGTGAGTACAATATACTACAAACAATATACAAACGCATTAAGTTACAAGTAATGGGGAGGCACAAGTATTTTTCACTCTGTAGAGCAGGCTTAGCCCTGTAACTGAAAAACTTGATACCCAAGGTCTATTTTTGCCTCTTAATTCATTCACATTTAATATGGGGTTGGCAGGAAAACAAAATGATGAAGAAACAAAATGAAGTTGGAAGTGTCAATACAAATCAATCTCTAACCACACTGTAATGAATATATTTACATGATGTTTGATGGACATTTTGCTTAACATAAATTCTTACCAGAAACTGTGTCCACATTTCGTCATGTATGCTTCTTCAATCATATCAAAACAGATGGGGCTACAAGTAAAAATAAATAAAAAATAAAATGGTGTCTTTTTAAGTGTAAGAAAAAACAAACAAGAAAAAACAATTATAATAAAAAAAAAAGTTCATTACAGCTATCCAGTCACTAAGAGGGAATATTTTGTTGTAAAATGGATTAAAAAAAGACAGCAACAGCACCTCTGCTATTTAAAGATCAAATGGACATTCAATAGTTATTCTGTGAATACTAAAAGATGCTGTGAAATCTCTATGATTTACTGTAATTAGAAACTAGGACAATGCCTTTTCACAGAGCTTTCAATAGCTGCAAACAACTCACATACAAAGCTAGAGAATCATTATTACAAGCACTTTTAGAAGAGAAAAGAACATCCTAACAAACAATGCTAAATCTCAAACAATAGTTTCACAATAGAAAAAAATCTGCTTCTTTTTATACTGCTCAGTTACGGAACATGTTTATGTGCATGAGTGAGTCCAACGTTGTGGCACCAGAGTACAAGAATGAGAGAGAGAGATGAAGCTCTAGTTCTGAAAAGACTCTAAATTGACAGCAGAAGTTCTAAGATGTCAAAAAGAATTGTATAGGTGATACTGACAGAGGGATAAGAATCAAACTTTGGAGTCAGCACAGAGATAGGAAAGCAGCTTGAGATAGTGACAAAGGTATAAAAGAAAGAGGAGCCGCTGGTGGAGCCTTATGTCACATTAGCAGGAAGAGATGAAATGACAACTAAATATCATGAAGGAGCAGTTCAAGAAGTAAGAAGATCACCTGTCGAGCATGGCATTGCAAAAGCCCAAGGAGAACAGAAATAGAGGAAGATGGAGTAGTTGAATGCGTTGAAAGCAGCAAGAGGTCATAGGAAATGGGGATAAAGCACCCAGAAAGAAGTCATTAATGACTTTGGTGACGGCAGTCTCAGGGGAGCAGAAAGGCTTAAACAGAGTATAGATAAAGCATAAAAGTTAGCAGTAAAGATCATACACTCAGTGGCACTCACTAGGAACACGAGCATGAAGAAGAGGAGGAAGATGAAGCAGTATTTAAGGAGACAAGCAGGGGTGAGGAAGGTCTTAGGTTTTGAGAATAAGACACCATGGCATACTCAAAGGCAGGATGAAAAGGGGCCAGATGAGAGGGAGATAAAGACAGAAGTAATCCCCATCTCTGTTTATCGTCCAACAGAAAAAATTAGCAGTCTTGAAATGCAGGTATCCTATTGAATGGCTGTCTAGCAACATACAGCATGTACCAAGACTAACAATTCTGTAGCTAATGCCTGTGTCAGGTAATGTTAATGTTAAGATTAACAATCAAATGAATACACTTTTTCAGAAACCTTTACAAAGAGAGGTAGCCATGTTAGTCTACTTCAGCAAAACAAGTAGTCCTGTGGCGCTTTTAGAGACTCACAAATTTATCCATCACATCAGCTTTCACAGGTGAATCCCAATTTGTCAGATCTTAAAATGTGAAATTTCAGCATCTGATGAAGTGGGATTCACCCACAAAAGCTCATGCAATAAATATAATTGTCAATCTTTAAAAGTACCACAGGTCTCCTTGTTTGTTTTACAAATAAGTATCATTCTTGACAGGATGCACAATACACTAATCTCCAGCCATGAAGGGTCTAACAGGGTGACAACTAGGATAATAGAACAGACTACACATAAGAAAAGAACGAGCAGTATACTTCTCTCTCTCTCTCTCTTTTTTTTTTTATACCATGGTCTCTCCATTTCCACATGGTGAAAACGAGGGATCATTTCCCACAAGTTGATCCCCCCTTTCACCATCCATCCACTCAGGAGGAGCAATGGTGGATTCTCCCAAACTTTTCCCATATACCCTGAAGCAGGAGGATTGACAGTGCTTCCCAGTACTGTCTCATTTTCAGCAGGTTTGACATTGGAAAGTGGAAACAGCTTTTTCCAGCTCATTTTCCTCCCCACAATGATCAAGAGTGGACAAGATTACCATGAAAAATAAATGGAACTTAAGCATACAGATTTTATCGGTTTTAGGTATTCTGCAGCTAAATCAGGCATTCAATATCATTTAATTGGAGGTCCAATGCATTACACTTAAAAAAAAATAGCTTGGACCAGCACTACAGAACTTTTAACCTCTTCATCAGCATGAGAACTATTAGGGGGGTGGGGGGGAAGCAAGAAGGCAGCATGGAATATTCTTATTTTGAAGTGGCAGGTTCATTTTGGATTGCATCACTTTTCTGTTCATTTTGATTTATATCCAACTTCAGCATTGAAAACAATGTCTCCCATTTCATTTAATATCAAGGTGCTATTCAGATTAGGAGACTTATTATAAGGAGTAAGATTACCCAACAAGAATATATTAATAGTAGGAGAGAGAGCTCTTTACAGACAGAGAATCATTAAAAAATTATCAAAATGTGGCATGAATTTGAGGATACCAGATTGGCTGCTCCCCATATTTGTTTGAAGAAAACTTTATCCGTTCACTGTCATCTGATACCATGTTCCTTTACATGAAGGGAGAATGTGTCCATGGAATGCAATGTCCAAAGAAGAGTGTCTAAACACATACATTTATAAAGCCATTTCTCCAATAAGGTCACCTCCAGCACAGTTCTGACATGCAGAGTGTAGAAAGTGCAGTGAGTCAGCAAGGTCACACAATGCTTTCTGGTCTGTTACGTGACCACGTTGGGCTAACTTAAGAGTGTTACTTAACACAACAGTAAACCAGAACTGTGGTGCTCTCCAAATTCATCATCTTCACATCAATTTGACCAGATAAGTGGCAGAGCCAAAGTAGCTGAGGAAGAGAGCAACCAGATCCAGCAAAAAATATGAAGCCCCAGATCATCCTTAATGGAGTTTGTCATTTCCATTAGTAAAATACTGCTTCCTATCAGTGCTCATTGTCTTTATAAGCAGAATCTAGATTAGCGCCTTCTAACATTTGTCCCAGTCACCAATGGCTGTCTGAAATATAATGGCTATACATAAATACAGTATGCCTCAAACTAAGCTTAAAAAATATAACAGCAAAGTCAGTATCTGTTCACCTAACCAACTTTATAAATGTAGGCTAAAGCTTCCTAACTTACTGACTTCAATGGGACCACCATGATTACAAAAGCAAGAAACCACAAGGCTCAGGAAACAACACGGCTATAGCATAAAATGATTCATTGGCTACAACCTGATAGATTCATGGAAATCCATGCTTTGAAGTTCTAGACAACTCAGTGCTGGGAACAGGTTTCAAGTATATGATGAATGAAGGCTTTAATTTGTCACAATATTCATTGAAATCTGGTATCACAAGTGTTTCAACAGTGGGAGGTTCATATCACAAAAACAAAACCCCCTAATTTCAGCTAGTGCACCGACTAAAACGGACATTTTAAATACCTAACAGACACACAATCCAACAATAAAAAGTAAGACAAAAATGAACTGAGCTGAGTGACAATTAAAATGAATCCAACTGAGGGACTGGGTCAAAATACTAATGCTATTGCACAAACTTTGTATAGAATCAGGGGTGGTGGGCATTCCTCATCCACAGAGGCAGATTTTTTGCAGGACCGTAAAAGAAAGCTCATACAAATTCCCAAGTAGACAGTATCTGAAAACGCACAATAAAGGCTTACCAAAACTGTAATTATTCACTTTTTGGAAGAGGGGAGAAACCACATGAGAGAGGTAAAGACAGAATAGCTAAAAAAAAAAAAGCCTTAAGGTTTGTCAACTGAGAGAAAATGACCCACATAGCTACAGCAGAATAATTTATTCTCAAGGGGTTAAAGTAAACCCGAGTGCACTGGAATGATGCTGTGGAGCCCACTATTTTTAGGAGTTCAGGGTTCCAGGGCCCTAAAGATAGAAAATGAAGCTGGAACGCTGCATTCCATGGTCCACCATTTAAAAATACTGGGCACTGAAATGCAGTGCTCCAGCTCCATTTTCTATTTCTAAGAGCCCACCAAACAGTGAGCCCCTAAAAATAGTGGCTCCCGGAATGCCATTCCAGTGCATTCCAGCAGGACAAGGAGCTTCCACTAGCCACCCTGAGCCTGCTCTAACTGAGCATGGTCAGCCAGTGCTGGCTCAAGGTGGGAGGAGCAGCCCACGGGGTGCCACTCCATTCTGACAGCCAGGTAAGAGGCCCAGTGGCTGGCCTGGGCCAGAGGAGGAGTGAGAGCCAGGAGCACAAGGCCAAGGCTGCTCCAGCTCTGCAACATAGGCCCCAGGGTGGCGAGGTGGGCCGGGTCTGGGGCTGGCGCAGGCGCAGGGTGGACTCTCTCCCGCTGGCCAGCCCCGATCGGGGTCCCCCAGCTCCCTGCAGCTGCAGAGGGGTACTGGGTGGGCAAGCAGCTCAGTGTCCTCTTCCTGTACAGCACCAGCCCCCCACTCTCCTGCTCCAACCCTTCTCTGCCCCAAATCCTGCCCCTGCCCCAGCCCCCCACCATGAACAACCCCTTTTCTGCCCCCATCACCATTTCCACCTCCTGTCTCCGTCCATCCCTTCTTTGCCCCATCTCCTGCCCATTTCCCCCTTCACCACCCTGACTCCCACCCTCCACTTCACTGCCCCATCTCCTGCCCCTGCCCCAGCCACCCCTTCAACACCCCCACCTCCTGCCTAGCTCCATTCCTCCACATCCCGTGCCCTCATCTTTCCTGTGCTGGGGCCTGCACATGCAGAAAGGGGACCTGGACAATATGGGAAGGGCGCCCACCAAATTATACTTTAACCACTGATTATTCTTGTCAGTTTCCCCATACAGACAACCCTTATTCCTGATACAATTTGCATCCTTTTCAGGCGAGATTGCCATTTAATGAAATGTATCGGCAAGTGGATTCCTCTTTTGTGACTAGAAAAAACCCAGTTCCATCAGTAGCTGCAACTTTAGCACTACACACAGGGGTCTGACACAAAAGTCATTAAGATATTTAGAAGACCATAAACATTCTATTTCTCTTTGACACAGGTCTGTATGAACATAACTGGTGCTGAGAAAGTAAGTGTTATCTACTCCTGCCCAAAATGTAAGAACCAGGGAGTCACCAAATGAAATTAATAGGCAGCAAAAGTTTAAATTGAACCGAAAGGAATATTTCGTCACACTACACAGTCAACATGTTTAACTCCTTGCCAGAGGATGTTCTGAAGTACAAGACTATAACAGGGTTCAAAAAAGAACTAGCTAAGTTCTTGGAGGATAGGCCCATCAATGGCTATTAGCCAGGATATGTAGAAATTGCTGTTTGCCCAAGACCAAAAATGCCCAATGGGATAGATCACTTGATGTTTACCGGTTCTATTCATTCCCTCTGAAGCACCTGGCATTGACCACCGTCAGAAGACGAGATACTGACTAGATGGACCATTGGTCTGACTCAGTATGGCCATTCTTATGATTGAGATTTTCTGATCAGCCTACCAGATTTAGACAGATCGTCCATTAATATTAACAGAAGGTATATCCATAAATCCCCTATACTACTTATCTCTA
Source organism: Podocnemis expansa (assembly GCA_007922195.1). NCBI lineage: Eukaryota > Metazoa > Chordata > Testudines > Podocnemididae > Podocnemis > Podocnemis expansa. Next base: position 4,402,793 of record ML682061.1, on the reverse strand, counting down.
ATTCCCCTATACCACTTGGAAAATTTCTTCTCTTAGACGGTTATATTAGATATCATTGTGATGGGTATAAACACCTTATAAAGCTTAAGTGTTCTATTGAAGTGACTTACATACAGATTTTCTGTATCTTTTCTTATACAGTTGCAGATAGAATCCACTGCAGCTTCTCTCTAGAACTTCTATTCTTCCCTCTCATTCTAATAGCATTATAGTGACTGCTTAGTGACCCTCCATGATCAGAGGCTTCCTTCTGTCACCAACTTCCCCAAAGACAACTGGAGAAAAGTGCTTGATAGAACTTTAATTGTTTAAACACTTCATCCAGTATTAACAAAAACTCCTAACACTGCTGCACTCGCTATTCACCCACACAAATAAGCCTTTACACAGATTTCTCCACGTTGCACCTCCATAGAGTAGAAACGTAGAACAAAACTGTACACACAAGACAGTGTATTGTTTGCTAACCACTTTACAATCCAAACAGCAACACAGGACAAACTCCACATTGCAGCTTAGCTATAGCACTGCTAAGTATGCATTTTCAAAGTAGCACACGGAACATTACTCTTAAGCATTATTTCTGCATGCACCTTTGCAAATCCCCACACAGTCTAGTATTGATAGAAGTTATCACAGATCTCACAAGTGTACTTCATCTAGTTATAACTCACGGTCCACATGCAGACAGATCACCACCTGTTCCCCATAGCATAGTGTATTTTTATTCAGTAATTTCTTTATGTGAAATTCTTCCCTCTCAGACAGGCCAAATTTAAATAAATAAGCTTTCAGAATGAATTCTAGGGCTCTAAAACAACACACCTGACTTTTCATACCTTGTACACAATTCTAAACAGTTCCCCAGTTTAGACTGTTACCTCCATGTCACACAGATATACAGTAACACTGAGGTAACGCTAACTTATTGATAGGAAAGTTGTGTAAGGATAACATTATTTCATAAGTATTAGAACAGTTAGAGAAATATTTTTTGTCCACAGAAGCCCACAGCAACTGAAAATCCAGACATATTAAATGTGAATCACATATAGTTTCCCTAAAACTGCCACTGAACAGCAACATAAGTTTTTCCCAGCTTTCTACTTTGTTAAGTTCTTTCTCTGCTCAGCCAACTGCACTCTGGAGATAGAATGTGGCTAGTCGTTGAATATGCTCTCTTCAAAATGTGGACTGGACTCAGCTGAGTTTTAAAGTAAGGTTGGTTATGAATCTTTTGAAAGATTGGCTAAGCCATCAATTGTTTTGAGCAAGCCAATCGGCCACATTCTACTTGTTGCATGCTTTGACCTCTCTTCCCTCTAAACTTCTGCCCTCCCCGCTCAATTTAATGTTGTGCTATGCACAAATTAGTCAAATATTCTAGAAAGGCCAAATCTTTCAACCATCAATTCCTCGACAGTGACATTTCCCAACTAACTCCTTCCATGAACATCCAACCCTGAAAGCACTAAATTCTAACCAAACCATTCCTTGTCCCACAAGAAGCTGTCAACACATCAGCTGCACTCACCAATGTTCCCAATCAAAAACCAAAATCCAACTTATCTCCCCAATCTTAATAGTGTTAAGTGTTTTGAGGGGAGTGGGAGCTAGATATGGATTCTAGTCTACCCCAATCTGCCACTAAGGGTATGTCTATATCGATAGCAGCAAAGTCACCACTGTCAGATCCATTTTTCCAGATCAACTAAGCAGTCAGTCAAGACTTGCTCTGTTGATCCAGAAACTGACTTAATAAACCACCCCTTCAAGTGGCATAGCGCTGTGTGGATGGAAACACATTTCCTGTCAATGCAGTGCAGTGAAGACAGTGCGCTCAAGGGGAGTTAGGAAGTCAATAGGAGTTATGCAAGTGACTCTGGGTAGCTTATGCAACTCTTATCGACTGCCACAGAATCTTGCAGGCAGCATAGATCGGCCTTAACACACCATGACACCAAGCAAGTCACCCAACTTCTGTGTCTGCTTCTGTCAAGTTATAAATACCAACACGATAGCTTCAGTTTTCTGTCGATCTGTGCAAAGGCAATAATACTTCCTTTCTACCACCCTTTGCTTGTCTTCTATTTAACTAACAAGACAATCCCTTTTGTGAGAGGCTTTCAATGTGTAGCTACGTCATTCAGCACAGTGGGGCACCCCAGCCTGACTGGCACCTCTGCATGCTCCTAAAGCACAAACAGCAGTAGAAACCTTCTACCAAATCCTAAAGCCAAACACCAACAGCCAAACGAAGCAGTCTTATAAGCACCACCCCCACAAAAAAATCATTAGTGCTCCACCAGTGTGATTTCAATGAAGAGCCTAAACCTTCAATGTACATCAATACACCACCGCAGGTATCACCCCAAAAATGGTGCAAAGCACCAACCCATGTCTGGTTACATTTCACTGCATTTCATTAAAACTTTGTCTCTTGTAAGTGATGGAGACCAGCTCGGAGGTGCGGGGTCCATTAATGATAGGAATTACTAATGCTTTCTTTTTTAAAAGGCAGGTTTCCGTCAATGACAGCAAGGTCTTTCCCTATTACTGCAAATTAACCTACCATTTTTGGAAAATAAGAGGTATATTTTTATCATCGCCATTCATATTCCTGATAAGTCTGATTTTAGGTGTTGGCTCACCAGCAGAATTTCTTAGGAGTGGACAGGAAAGTCCTTCAGTGGGTTCCTTCCTGTCCAAGGCACTAAAGCCTGAAAAAGAATGCGTAGCCTTTAAGAAAAAAAGAGCATCTTTTCACTATTCCTATTCACAGATACTGACAAAGAATCTCTTTTGTTGGCGCCATCCACAATACTATGAAAAGTTGCTCAGGTATGCCCCTCTGTTTGGTTACGTGCAGATACTGCAGTTTTGGTGCTCTCTCAGTAGACAGAGATAGTTAACTAGTTAGCAATGGCTCAACAAAGGTAAGATGAAAGCAATGCCAACCAAATATGTACAGGAAAAAACTTAAGCACTGAATGAGAGCCGTGAGCACATTCTCTGCTGCGGGTATATGACTTAACACTGTAGTAATAAGAATTCTATTGCTCTTTTTTGGATGCTCAGGTAGGAGCTATAGAATTTATTTTTTCCATCTACAGAAACTATTTGTGTCCAGGTGCAGTTCTCTCCAAGGTGACCCCTGCCGGTACAACTTCAACTACCTATTTCAACATGCTATATTTGAGCACACTGAAATTTCATCTAGACAGAACACTTGTTTGACCAGTTCTCTGTGCTCTATACCCCTTACTTGTTTGTTAACCCAGTGTTTCTCAACCGGTGTGCCACCAGGTCTGAGCAGGTGTACCACAAAATTTTTTGAAAACCTACTCAAAGAGCTCTGGATTGGCTTATTGGCATATGAATATTCACAAGTTCATCTGGAAACTATATAGTGGTGTGCCTCATATTAATTTAAGGTAGTAATGGGTGCCACAGCAGAGAAAGTGTTGGGAACCAGTGTGTTAACCCAGAAAAATGGACAGCATCTGTAAATACTCTAATACCCTTTATTAGAGCTTTTCCCTACTAAGAAAATTCGTTATATTAGAAAACGTTAACTGACACAAGACCCAGCACTACCACTGATGTGGGTAATCACCCTTAAAGTCAATTTAAGGCTGCAAACAGCCAGCTAACTCTGGCAAGACACAACCACCCCATATAAAACATTTAGCATAAGCACAGCTGACACACTGCATTTCTCACAGACAAGCTCTCCCCTTAGTGCCCTTTAAGCAGAACTATGATCAGCTGGGTCACTTCTGGTAGCCTCCCAAGACTGAGCTCCTGAGTGCCAGCCCTGGAGCATTCCCAATGGGAAGTCTCAGGGGGGTAGCCCTACTTCAGGGCAACAAACAAGGAGTCCTGTGGCACTTTACGGGTAGCAAATAAATTAACGTGGCAATCTTCACAAGTCTCCTCGTTTGTTTTAATCGGAAGCCTGCTCTTGACTAGAAGACGGCTGAACCCAGGGGGCCTGAGCAGCAGGATGGGTTCAGTCAGGAGGCACGTATCCGGGGCCCCACGGAAACCCAAAGAAATGGCAAACGGGGAAGAGGGGAGAGAGCTTCTGCAGAGGGTGCGGGTGGAAAGCCCCTCGGTAGCCACACAAAGGCCAAACAAGATGCAACCCCCCTCCCCCGAGCGCCCCCCAACCAGCCTCGCCGCCGGCCGTGGGGAGCCGAGGGGCGGCCCCGGCCCGTCGCCACTCACCACACGAAGTCGTTGCTCTTGTCCTCGTAGGAGTTGAGGAGCCCGTTGCAGAGCGGGGTCAGCAGCGGCCTCTTCCTGCTCCCGCCGCCGCCCGACGAGGAGCCGCCGCCGCCGCCGCTCCCGCCGGGCCTAGCCGCCCCCGCCAGCCGGGAAAGCCCGGAGGCCGCAGCCCCGTAGCCCGAGGCGGCGGCCGCCCCCAGCACGGGCCGCGCGGGGCCGCCCAGCCCCGCGGACGAGGAGCAGGAGCCCGGCGCCACCGCCGAGGAGGAGGAGGAAGCCGGCGTGACGGCGGGGTTGGCGGCGGGCGCGGAGGCCGCGGCGCCCTGCCCGGCCGGGGGGTGCGGCTGCGGCTGCCGGCTGCCTGACATGCCTTGGCCGGGGCGGCGGGAGGGGGAGGAGGTCAGCGCATCCTGCGCGCGGCCGTCGCCGCCGCCGCAGGGAACAATAAAGTTTGTTCAAAGCACGCACCGCCCACCCCGCCGCTGGGCTGAGGTGAGCCGGCAACTTTATCGGCACCCGGCCGCAGAGCCAACGCCGAGCCGCTGCGGTGACACCCCCCCACCGCTGCCCAAGGCTCCGCGGGCCGGCCTTGTTGAATCTTTATTGACAGGCCCTCTAGGGGAGACAGCGGACGCTAGCAGCAGCAGGCCGGCCGGGGGGAGGAACGCTCCGCGCAGGCGCGCCATTGGCGAAGGCACGGGGTGGGGGAGGGGCCCTCGCGTGGCGTCAGAGAACAAAGGCGCATGCGCGGCTCGCTAGCCGGGCAGCGGGAGGTTCCCGTTTCGCGTTGAGGCGGCGGCTCCCTCCCGAGCTCTGCCCGCCGGGGTGTGCGACCCTGAGCGACTGGCTTCCGGCCCGCCTGGCAGAAATGCTGAGCTCTGATTGGTTGCACAGGGGCGCTGGCCAGTCTTCAGTCCCTGCCTCACCTTCCCCGTCTGTCAAATGGGTCGATGGCTGCGCGCCGCCTCTCAGGCTGCTTGTGGTGAGGACAGGGTAGTGCGGCGCCCATCGGTGACGCGCTTCTTAATCTAGCAACGGACGGAGCTATGGGAAGGGAAGGCACTGGCTTGCTCACTGTAACTAGAGAGGAAACAACATCTGTTTTTATAATTATGGCTGAAATTTATTACATTTCTGCCTGCTCCACTGGGTTTTAATTGGGGTGAAGGCACATTACCAACATTTTCAACCCCCAGCATTTAGGTTTCTCAAAGTGCAATACTAACCGCAAGCGTTCAAAAATCATGTGAGTCTGACACCTCCCAAAAGCATACAGTTGGTCTAAAGTCCTCAGATATTTTTTAAATACTTTTGGGGGGGATTTTTGAGCCTTTAGAGAGAAGCTAACATTGGTGTGTTTATTTAACTTCAAAATTCACCATTAAGTGCACACAAATGAGTCCTCTCATCCTGGCTGCTTGAATGGGGACTCAACTCATCCTTTCTTAAAGCTCTGCAATGGTAACTTTTACTTAAAAAGAAAAAAAAAAAAAGTCCTGTGGCACTTAAAGACTAACAGATTTATTTTTCACATGAGCTTTGGTGGGAGAAAATCCCATTTTGTCAGATATTTAGCTCATGAAAAAAATAAATCTGTTAGTCTTTAAGTGCCACAGGACTGTTGTTGTTGTTGTTGTTGTTGTTGTTTGTTGGACACTAGACTAACAGGGCTGCGCCTTTGAAACTTTTTCTGTAACCTGTTTCTCCTCCCTTCTCACTGAACTGCCTCCTCCCTTCTACCAGCCATCCACTTTCTCCTCAGCTGCTATATTCACCTGGGTCTCTCCCCCTCTATGGGCTGTCATAGTGGTTTGCCCTGGATACTTCCCTTTCCCCCATCTCTGTCCCCTAATTCCCTGACAGCATTCTCTTTCCTGCACCTTGCATTCCAATATATCTTTCCTCAGTTGTCCTCCTGTTCTTGTCTCCTATTGTCATGTTTACCCTCCCACCACTACCACCACTCAGACCTTATTCTGCTCAACCCCTGTGAAAATCTAACACAAGGGGGGAAAAAAAAAAAAGCAAGGAGTCTTGTGGCACTTAAAGACTAACATTTATTTATCACATAAGCTTTCGTGGGAGAATATCCCACTTCGTCAGATGCTTTGAAGAGGGAGAGCTAACAGAATTGGATGAAAATAAATGCAGGGGAGTGTAAGACATGGGATCAGGTCGTACTACAACAAAGTGTCTGACGAAGTGGGATATTCTCCCACGAAAGCTCATGCTATAAATAAATCTGTTAGTCTCTAAGTGCCACAAGACTCCTTGCTTTTTTTTTGCTTTACTAGACTAACATGGCTGCCCCTTTGGAACTTAACACAACAAAATGTCTCAGATGGGATCCTCAAAATCGATGCACACCAAACTGGTGGAAATGTGAACCGGACGGAGTTCTAGCTTGTGAAAAGAAACTGACTAGGGTTCTTCAGGTTAAAATTCTGAACTGACCTTGTGACTTACTGTTCTCTGCATTCATACATCCCTTTCATACTGTAACCTCCATATCGTGCATCTGATGAAGTGTGATTCTACCCATGAGAGCTGATGTGATTAATATATTTGTTAGTCTTTAAAAGTGCCACAGGACTCCTTGTTTGCGTTGCTGAACTAGGCTAGCACAGTGAACCCTCTAGAACTAATCTGTTTCATTTAGTTTTGTTTTGCAGCCATCTCCATACCATGGAGTCCATGGGAATATAAATTGATACTTCAGAAATAATCCTATATTTCTTCTGCAAGCTATGTACATTCAGAACCCGACAAAAAGTGGGGGGGGCTAATGAGAATAAAGTAGGGAAAGTGAAAAATAAAAGTAAAAGAAGAGTAAAAGAAAAAAATTCAGAAGACAGCACAACCACAATACGAAGACTTTTTTGTGAAGGAGGAGAGAGGAAAAAAGATTTTAACAACATAATTTACTTTTCACATCAACTCCTGCTCCTGCTAAATTGAAGATGAAGACATAGAACCAAAATTTACAGGCTGAAAGCAACTAGTCTGTAACCTACCTTGCTTCTAAAGTTCCTATGAATAACTTTTAGATATTTGCATCTATCCAAAAAATTGCAGAGATTAAAAACAAAATTGTATCTTCTAAGAATATTATTACAGTAAAATAAACCAAACCATGGGAATCCACATGCAGAAATCCACCTAATGACATCGAAAACTAGCTTTTGCAGCACATGTGTATAAACACCATGGTTGTGAGTAAGAATTGGACTCAGCACCATCAGCATCAAAAAAGTAAATTTCTGCCACTCAAGTTTCATATTTTCTCTGTCTATGCAGTGTATTTGTAGCCATGTCCATTCCAGGGATATGAGAGTGACAAGATGGATGAAGTAATAACTTTTATTGGCTCAACTTCTGTTGGTAAGAGAGGCAGGCTCTCAACCCACACCTTTCCCAGACCTGAAGAAGTGCTCTCTGTAGCTTCAGAGTTTGTCTCGCTCACCCACAGAAGTTGGTCCAATAAAAGACATTTCCTCATTTACCTTGTATTTTCTCTGCGAGTTAGAAACAGGTTGTGTGGTCGCTGCAACCGGCCTCTAGAGGGCGCTATGATCAAACTCATGAGGCCTGTGTCCTGAACGTGCATATATGGTGATTGTATCCACAAATCATGCAAATTCTCCATCTAACTCCATATTAGCATGTGTAATTATTTGCATTGCACATGCAACTGCTGTAAATGCACACATAATTGAAGGCACACCTTTGCAGGCACAGACACATGGATTTCTACCTCTTGAAATTTGTCCTTTATTCTCTCTCTGGCACAGTCACAATATTCTGCATTCCAGGATCCATGATATTATAATGTCAAGGCTGGTTGTGCAGTTATTGTCTTATTCAGAAGGTGATGTACCAAGAATACTTTGCAAAATAAAAGGGGAGACTCTCCGTCATAATCAAATATCACTGAGGCATCTTAACATTAGATAGAAGTAATAGTGCAAGTGTATTTGCAGCTGAATGAGCCTTAATAGAAATATATGCTTCTGTACTTTCGTACACATCAATCCTTCTTACTGTAAATTGCAAGTTTGTGACTTTTATGACACTGTCTCCATTTACTGTCCAGTACCATGAGTGATGACAATCGCTGCTAGCTCAGCCATAGAGGTAATTGGTAACAATGTGCCTCTCATCAGTCCTTCACCACAAGGGAGACTGGCAACTGAGACTGAGGACTGGCAGGCAAGTGTCTTAGAATCTACTCTTGACTGCAGTTGAATCACTCTGTAAACTTGAACAAGGCACTTAACCCCACAATTCCTCAAGTTCTTGCCTATAAAATAATAATAGATACTGTACTGTATAACAGTAAATATAATAGTACCTAGTAAGAGCTATAATAATACTTACCTCATCAGGGTATTGTGAGGCTTAGCAAATGAACCTTAGGAAAGCTCTTGGATAACTTTGTATGAAAAGTGCTATAGAAGTACAAAGCAGTGTTATTTATTTGTATTACAAAAATACAACACCTTCCATCAGAGAATCTAAAAGAACTTTATAAAAAATACTTAATTAGAACTCTCACTTAATCAGATGATATTAGAGATGGTATTTTACAGATTGGGATACCAAGCAGTAGATAAACTGATTTTAAAGTCAGCGGGTGCTCAGAACCTCTGAAAATTAGATCACGAGGGGCTTCCCCAAATCACAAAGTAAATTAGTGGTAGAGCTAGTCAGGATGGTGCTCAAGTTCATGTTCAAACCATTAAATATGCCCCATCCTGAATTTACAAAGGGGAGTTAGGAGAAACTTGGCTGAATCTTTTTGAACTTTAACATTTACAATAAATGAGACTCAAAGGTTCTGAGACCTAGAACTTTATCCTGAAAGAGTGTTTTAGTCATTTACTTCATAGGTTGTTCTGGATAGAAGAAAAAGAATCAAGGCAGAAGTGAAAAATTAACACAGCACAAGTTCTAGGAATTTTTATTTGTTATTCTTTCAGTTTGATGGATTTTAACATGAGGGTAATTGAGGTTTCAAATGCAGGATGTGGAGTAAAGTCTGCTAACTGTTCAGATCGTACATGGCTTTCCATCTAAAGGGTCTTTTTCAGTTCCTAATGACTGTGTCCAACTTTTATCTTCAGGGCAGAAATTTTGGAAAGGCTGAGCAAAAATAATTCAACCATTTTCAAGAATTACAAAAGTGGAGAAAATAATTTTGTCATATTATATAGAATGGCAAATACATATATTAAATATAATATGAATAGCTCTAATTCCTCAATCGTAGGTGGTAGAAAGTTGACATGTGGGGGAGGTGAAGTCCCTTGGTCCCAAATGTGCCTTTCAGTCATCTGATGGAACTTTATTTTGATTTGACTGAGTTTCAAGATTTTGGAACAACAGTGGCTTTGTTTTTACTAATGTTCTCACTGGCAGTGTAGATGACTGCCGATATTAGAGGAGTGGAAGAGGTCTGTATTTATGTGTGTGAAAGATGAGTGAAAGTTTGTGACATGCTGCACCCCACATACATCTTTGTGATATACGTGTACCATTCATGTTCACCCTTAGCATGTGTGTCATGTAAAGTGTTTTGGAACTCCCGCGACATGCTGAACATCATTATGCTAGCATGTTTTATGCAATGTCATGCATACGGACAGAGAGAAACTCTGCCATGTCAGGTCCCCAAATGCATGCCTCACATGGCTTAAATGGACACAAGACACAGAGCTGTTGTTCCACGCCCTGCAGCAGAGGCACGCATACTGGAAAAACAGGCTAGCCTAAGCACCTTGGCTCAAAGGGAAAGATCATGCCCATTGCCAGACATGGACGATCACCTGACCCAAGGACTATATCTACATCTGGCAAATTTAGTTCAGATTTGCTAGTCCGAACTAAGAAGTTGGAGCTTAGTTTGAACTAATCTCAGGTTAGTTCGAACTAACAGCACATTCTAATTTGAACTAACACTTAGTTGGAACTACAATGTGCAGTTAGTTCAAACTAACTACTTAGTTCAAACTTCTTAAGTTTGAACTAAGCATTAGTCCGAGTCTTGTCTGCACCTAGTTTGAACTAAAGTTCAAACTAACCCCCTAAGTCCAGACTAACCCCCAGTACTTGCAAGGTCAAACTGAGCTTTCCTTAGTCTGAACTAAGAAATTTCTTAGTTCAGACTAGGGAAAACCTAATCTAGCCATGGGCTATATTAGTCCGGACTAAGCCTCCTTAGTCTGGACTAATTTGCCAGTGTAGACATAGCCAAGGAGGTATCAAGAAAATCTGTTAAAAGAAAGAGGCACCTTTGTCTAGTCACCTCCCCCCTCAAATCCATCTTCTATGCAACACCGAGGACTGAGAACCTACTCACGGGGAGTGAGGGGGGTGGGCTGCAAAACACATCACAGCCAACCTGTGTGGGAACCTGAAAATAGACTGGAACAGTGACTTTAGCTTAGAATACAAGTTTTCTGTTACTTGATTTGTGATTAATTCTTTGGCTTAATAATCATTTGATTAATATTACTCTGACTTGGAATCACGTAAAATCTTATGGTTATCAATAAGTTTATTTGTTTGTTTTATCTAAAGCAGTGCATGTGGACTGAGTGAATATGCAGAAACCTCACAAAGTGATGGAGCCAATGCATGTCAATTTCTTTGATAAATTGACAGACATGTAAATAAGCTTGCAGGGTACAGGGGGCAGCACTGAACCCTGCAAATCAGTAGTTCCAGGGTTGCATTTGGGACTGGGGGGTATTTACTGTGGGTCTATCTCTTGAATAGCTAGCCAGACTGCTCTTCCACTGGATGAGGGACCAAGTATACTCAGAAGGCTGGATGTGAGCTAACCCAGGAGTGGGGGTTTTCACAGCATAGCTGAGTAAGTTGGGGCCATAGAGTGGAGAGTCCAGATTGTGGGAGGGAAACATCGCAGTGGTGCAGCAAGAGCAGAGTATCTGTACAGCTCATTGCTCTGAATAAGGCTCACGCTCTGAGCGTGATTTTTGGTGATTTTAAGTGAGTTTTAAGTGCAATGGCTGAGAATGGTCAGGAAGAAATCATAGTTTATGTTCTGTTTGTTTATTTTGGGAGAGAGAAATAAGCACAGGGAAACTTAAAGACATCTGTCAGTGAGGCAGCTGCAAAATTAGAGAGTGCTCAGCTGCAAGCCTGAGAAGGAGAGGGAAAAATGGCGTGCAGCTGAGGGCAGGGACACTGAGGAAGCTGTATGCAGATGTGGCTTGGATTTAAAGCAGATAGAAGCAACTTTTGCTGCAGTGAAGAAAGCCAAAGAAGTTGAAGAAAGAGTCCACCAAAGAATCATGAAGGACAAAGAGAGAGAGAGGAGATTCCAGCTGGAGATGCTTGAGAGATTTGGGAGCATCCCAGGCATTCCTGCATCCCCAGTGTCTAAAGCAGACAGCTTTGGTAAACTGTGCCCTGTTTACAAAGAGACAGAAAGTTCCAACTCTCATAGCAAAGTTTTTGGGTAAAGCTTTGTCTGTGTTTAATGAGATACAAACTCAGGAGACTTTAAGGTGTGGCACATTTAAAAGGGCTTTCTTGCAATGGTTTCGACATACACCTGAAGTGTCCAGAGTAAAGTTTAGAAGTCTTAAGAGGGATACAGGCATGACTCATTGCAAATATGCTTATAAATTATGTGATTTGTTAAACAAGTGGATCAAGGAAAAGGGTGTCAACATGCATGAATAACTCTTTGATCTCATAGCAGGGGAAGAATTAGGGTAAGATGGCTACACACCGGTCCAGATTGCAGGAGGAGGCGTCACAAAGTTAAATGGTAATGTATGGGTATGTGTTGACTGTGGCAGGACTACAAAGGAACCCTGCCTCATTTATGATCTGTTACTGTATGAATTCTCAGTTGGTGCCCAGTACTATGACTCTCCATTTGCAGGGAAAAACATGTGAAGATCACGTTGTTAAAGAACATATCATAATGAGTATGGGGAAGTAGAAGTGATACATTTATATGAATGTCTTTAACTTTGGTATTTCTTTACTTTTGAGTGCTTAACTTTGTACCCTTAACATCGTTTTGGAAGTATAACAAGGAGGTTCACCCTGTGAAGGATATAGGGATGGGACTAGCCAACCCTGTTTACTAAAAAAGCACACCTGGGTTAAATTAGGGGATTCCTTATAAAGAGCAGCAGGAAGCTACTGAGCATGACTGAAAGGGAGCTATAAGCTATAGAGCATGGCTGAAAGGGAAAGGGGGCTATAACTGCAACTAGCTGCTTTGGATAGTGTGGTCTGGGGCAGAGGAAGAGTCTGTGTGGGTAGTGGAAGACTCAGGACTGGGTATGAACTTTTGTTTTGTCACTATTGGTGATATCAAGAGATCAAAAATCTCAAGATTCGTCAAAAATAATGACATTTTTGGGGAGAGGTATATTAGTTTTTAAGTCAGACTCTTGATTTTTTTTTAAACTTTCTTGCAGTTGGCAGGCTTGTATGGTTCCTCTGATGTACATCCAGTCTCCAGATAGGTCTCAGACCTTTGTTTCACAGCTTCAGGTGCTGCTGAGTTGATCCAGAGGTAAGAAGCAGGACTGAAGATAAAATGAGTATGGTGCAGTGGCTTTTTATATTCCTGTCATGTGGCTTGTTGCAAACAGCCACACAGCATATGGCATGGAAAAGCCCCAGAGGGAGTCCTCTGTCCATAAGTTATCTTCTTACATGCCCTGATGACTTATATTGTGTAGCTGCTGGGTGCTTTCACTGGGTTCACTGTACCTGTGAGTTCCCTGGGTGGGCCATTAAGCTGGCCTAGTGCTTCTGCCATCCGCTCTGGAGACTCACCCAGAAACACAGCACAAGCTGAAGTACAAATATGGCATGCATATTTAGAACTTGCAATAAAAATTGACATAATCTAAATGTGCTTATCAATCTTAGAAAATCGTAACTTTTCCAGTGGCACCTGACATGGCATATCTTACATGAATTATCGTAATTTGCAGTGATGATTTGAATAATAATAATATAAATGGTCACTGCTAATCCAGACAATGTCACATAAGGAACCAAAGGGCCTGGAAGAGAAAAAAATTCTTTAATTGCATCTACACCAATGCTAGGAGCCTGCCTAATAAATGAAGAATTGTATTTTCTCATTTATAAGCATAAATGCAGTCTATTTGGTATTTCTGAAATCCGTTGGGATGATTTGTGTGACTGGAATGTTAAACTCAATGGTTATAATCTATTTAGGAAGGACTGATTGGCAAAAAGAGAGGGGAAGGTGGCAGGCTCAGTAAAAAATGACATCTGTTCCTGAGCCAGTGACAGCTCAGAAGAAAACAATCTTGAATGTTTATGACTCAGTGTCTTAACAGAGAAAGCACAAGATAGGGTATTAGTTGGCATCTACTACAGACTATCAGATCACACTAGGCATCATTATGACCAGCTTCTTCACCATAATATGTGAGGGGGAAATGTTGTGTAATCATGGGGAACTTCAGTTTGATTGACATACTGGAGGTTTCATACTGCATTACTAATACAACCTTGACATTTCTAAATATTCTATCTTACAATTTCCTAACTCAAAGAGTGTTGCACCACATGTGGAAGGAATCTATTTTAGACCTTGCTTTGACAGATAAAAGGGAACAGATCATAGAACTAAAAATGAATGATAGCTTAGGTACAAGTGATTATGGCTTTCTCACTAGGAGGGTGGTGAAGCATTGCAGTGGGTTATCTAGGGAGGTAGCGGAATTTTCGCCTTTGGAAACGTTTAGGGTCCAATTAGACAAAACCCCGGCTGGCATGACTTAGTAGAAGTGTTCCTGCTTTTAGCAGGTGGTTAGACTAGATGACCTCATGAGGTCCCTTCCAATCATATGATTCTATAGCTTGGTCATATTTATGATGTATAAACAGAATAAGTTAGACCACTTGTTTATTTCCTTGATGCTTTAAAAGAAACAGTTTCACAAAGCTGCAAACAATTATAACACAAATCACCTGGGTGAAAGAATTTAATCAGAAAAATTTGAATGATAATTGTTGAACACTTTACTAGTTGCCTGAAACGCCAAGTCCCACAATGATGTATTGTTATGAGATAGGTTGTATGTAATTCCATGGAGGAAGGCTATTACTGGCCCCCTACCCCCTGGAATTAAGGAAAGCAGGGTGGTGTTGAAGAAAATTCACTCAACTTGTAACATCTCCAGAGAGATACCACCACCTGGAGAGTGGTTCAAACCGGAGTCTCCAAAGACCAACACAAAGAAAAGACTCCCAGATAAAAAGTCTAGATTTAAACTGACTCAGAGCCTTCGATCTGATCCAACAAATGGACAGGACTTTCTGTCTAAAGGGTCAGAAAGTATTAACTGCCTCCTGAGGCCAGAGAAGACTTATTTGTGACTTCTAATAAGCTTTCAGCATGCGATAATGGAACTCTTGTGGAGATTTTTGTATGTTTTCTGTGTAAATGCTTTCATCTTAAGAATGAAAGTGCTTGCTAAGAAAGATCTGTGTGGTAACTTATAACTGGGGAGCAATTAAAGAGAATTATACTTTTTGTAGCCTCTAAGGAGAAAGCAAAGCATGGATATTGTTCTGTGCAGGCAGTCTAGGAATAGCGCAGTGTAGTTGGGGAAATGTGCAACCTGGAAGAACCTTGCTCTGAAAGTTGAGTGTCTCTGCCTAAGAGAAGTGATGTCTGTGGAGCCAGGAGCCTAGAATGGGTGACCATGGTGGACTGTGGAAGGGAAATACAGGTGCACTTGCTTTGAACTGTACAGTGCTAAATTCCAACATATTGCATATCTCATTAGCACTAGTAGAATTGCCACTGAGTCCCATACCAACACCCCTCCCTAACACACAAGCCCAGTAGAACTAGCTGATCGCTATGCAAGGGCTTGATTGCATGAGTTACTATGAGCTCCCCATGCCAGGAGATGTTGAACAGCTCACAGGAGTGGCTCTCCCAGCAAGAATTTATTCCAAGAAGGAAGTGGTGTCAGGACACGAATTCTGACCCCTTAGAGCAGTGAGGGAATGTGGAGCTCTCACTGGGTCAGTGGATTTTTCTCATTCTTTTCATTTTCTTTCATTCCCTGCCTTGACACTGTCTGGATTCCGGCTTCAATAATTATGTTGTGTTTACCTAAAATCCAGTATTTTATCAGGATGCAGCAAGAACCTGATCTTAGTTTTACCAGTGTAAATCCAGAATTACTGCACCCAAGGTATCTGCATAGTTACTGTAGCTGTGTTGGTCCCAGGGGTGTATGGGGTGCCAGTGTCAGGGGTAGTACCTCTGTCGGATGGTCTAGTCACACCCTTCGGGGTGGTTCGTCCGCTTTGGTCCCCACCTGGCACCCAACTCTCACCTGTGGCTCCAAGTAGCTGTTTGCATGCAACAGCGGCCATGCCCCGGTAAACCGCTTCGACTGGAGGGCTAAACCAGGTGAGGGTAGCCGATGGGTCTTATACCCTCAGTACTCTTGGGCTTGCCTACCTTGCATGCGAAGACTGGACTCCGGCTGACTCTGCGGATGTAACCTCTATCGGGTTCAATGGAGAGAAAGGCGGATACAGCAGTGTACTGTGGAGTGCAGAGAGCAAGATGAGGCACGTAGGTTATCTTGGTCATCCACTGCATCCGTCCCCATGTCCAGTTGTCTCGACTTGTTCCTGCCACTGGAAATTGATGGTCTCAGACGAGAGAGTGAGGTCGACGCTGCGCAACTCTTCCTCACTTTAATCAAAGTCTCGCGCAAATCATCAGTCATCCTTTATCCATTCCATTGTCCCCAAGTCCTGTGGCGATGGGCGCGCGACGTAGCGACAGGTGTGGGTACACTGGTAGTCATAGCCGCAAACCTGCACACAGGCGGCTCAGACCATAGGGTCGTTCTCCACTGAATGGAGCAACGGTGGAGTTTGGCAGCCGTCTGAGCGACTGAGCAGCCCTGTTTAGGACTGCACTGCTCACCTCCTTGGTATTGAGGAAGGGGCTAGAAAAGGTGCCCTAAAAATTGCCTGCTCTATATTGTCCTAGCCGGTTTACCGCGGCTGGCGGGAACCCTACATATGCGGTCGAAACAAATCATCAAGGAAAAAAGCAAGGACTACAATTCTGAACCTTGCTACATGGAACGTTCGTACGCTTCTTGACAGAGACGGTTCAGATAGACCCCAGAGACGTACAGCACTTATTGCAAGTGAACTTGCCAGATACAATATTGATATCGCTGCCTTAAGTGAGACCAGGCTGGCGGGAGAGGGCGAACTTTGTGAAGAAAGTGCAGGTTACACCTTCTGGAGTGGACGAGGACCTTCAGAGCAACGAGAAGCTGGAGTCGGCTTTGTAATAAGAAAAACACTTATTGGCAGGTTGGTTGGCCCCCCTAGAGGTGTGAATGATCGCCTAATGACGTTGAGACTCCCCCTCTTAGGAGGGCAGAAGTTTGCCTCCATTGTTAGCGCCTGTGCTCCCACTATGACCAATTTGGATGTGATTAAGAACAAGTTTTATGAAGACTTGAATGATGTCATCATCGCTGTTCCCAGTGCTGATAAACTCATCATTCTTGGTGATTTTAATGCAAGAGTTGGTTGTGACAGCACCTTTTGGGAAGGAGTGATTGGAAAGCATGGTATTGGTAACTGCAACAGTAATGGTCTGCTGCTCCTTCAGACCTGTGCAGAACATGGTCTTTTGATTACGAATACTGTCTTCCATCTTCCCACTGGTAATAGGACATCATGGGTGCACCCTCGCTCTAAGCATTGGCACCTCATTGACTTTGTCATCGTCAGGAGGAGGGACAGGCAGGATGTACGAATCACAAAGGCCATGTGTGGTGCCGAGTGCTGGACTGACCACCGCCTTATTGTCTCCAAGCTTAAGCTTCATGTTCAGCCCAAGCGACGTCCACAGGGTGTGAAAGTATCAAAACGCCTGAATGTCAACAAGCTGATGGTCAGCGATATCAAGCAGCATTTTGTCGATATTCTAGACAAACGCTTGCAGTCCACCGTGTTGGACAATCAGGACGTGGAGGCAGCACGGGCCGCACTACGTGAGACAGTGTATAACACAGCCATGGAGTGTCTTGGACCCTCTACTAGGAAGCATAAAGATTGGTTTGACAAGAATAGCACAGAGATAAAACAGCTACTAGAGGACAAACGCCATGCCTATAAAGCTCATTTGGATGACCCAAAGTCAACAGCAAAAAAAGATGTGCTGAGGAATGTACGCAGCACTATTCAACATAAACTGCGTCAGATGCAGGATTCCTGGTTGAGCCACAAAGCTGATGAGATACAGGGCTTTGCAGACAGGAGCGATATGAGGAACTTCTACAAAGGGCTGAAAGAAGTTTACGGCCCTACCACCTCGGGCTCATTTCCCATTCTCAATGCCGATGGGTCTACATTGATTATCGATAAAGAGAAAATTCTCAAAAGATGGGCTGAACATTTTGACAGCGTACTGAATCGCCCTTCCACCATCAATGATGATGCCATTGATCGGCTGCCTCAAGTTCCAATTAATGAGACACTGGGCACTACATCCACTACGGAGGAGATCCAGGAAGCAACTCATATGTTATCCAATGGCAAAGCACCTGGCTCAGACTCCATTCCAGCTGAAGTCTACAAAGAAGGTGGCACTGCCCCAGCAGAGAAACTCCATCAGCTGTTCCAGTACATCTGGCAGCACGAGACAGTCCCACAAGATTTCAAAGATGCTTTCATAATACATCTTTACAAGTGTAAAGGAAATCGGCAGGTCTGCGACAACCATCGTAGAATTTCTCTGCTATCCATCGCTGGCAAGATTTTGGCCAGAGTTTTACTCAACCGCCTCACTTCACACCTTGAGCAAGGTCTCCTGCCAGAGAGCCAGTGTGGCTTCCGTGAAGGTCGTGGGACTATCGACATGGTGTTTGCTGCCAGACAACTTCAAGAGAGGTGTCAGGAACAAAATGTTGACCTATACTCTATCTATGTTGATTTGACCAAGGCGTTTGACTCAGTCAGCAAGGATGGCATATGGAAGATCATGGCAAAATACGGATGTCCTAGAAAATTTATTGCCGTTGTATGACAGATACTCTGGCCAACATGCCATTGTGTAGATGACAATGGAGAGTCATCCGAACCATTCTCTGTCTCAAACAGAGTGAAGCAAGGCTGTGTTCTTGCTCCCACTCTATTCAGTCTTATGTTTTCTGCTGTGTTGACGGATGCCTTCAGAGATGTGAAAATAGGCATCAGCATCAGTTATCGTACTGATGGCTCACCCTCTTCACCCGCAGGAGGCTTCAAGCTAAAACTAAGATCATGACTGACACAGTTGTTGACTTCTTATTTGCTGACAACTGTGCCCTTAACACTGCCTCCGAAGCTGACATGCAATTCGTCACTGACAGGTTTTCTGCAGCCTGCACAAACTTCGGCTTTACTATCAATACAAAAAAGACCAAAGTAATGTATCAGCCCGCCCCAGGAAAGCATTACGTTGAACCCAACATCACTATCAACGGACAGCGTCTGAATGCAGTGGACAAGTTCACCTACGAGTGGTGAAGTTCACCTGGCGAGTGGTGAAGCATTGGAATAAGTTGCCTAGGGAGGTGGTGGAATCTCCATCTCTGGAGGTGTTCAAGTCCCAGCTGGACAAAACCCTGAGTGGGATGATCTAATGGGAGTGGTCCTGCTTTTTTTGGCAGGGGGTTGGACTAGATGACCTCGTGGGGTCCCTTCCAACCCTATGATTCTATGATTCTATACCTTGGAAGCACGCTATCCAGAAACGTTGTCATCGACGACGAGGTGAATGCCAGACTCGCCAAAGCTAGTGCTGCCTTTGGCAGACTCCAAAAGAATGTGTGGAATAGGAGAGGCATCACCCCAGGGACAAAGATCAAAGTGCACCGTGCCATAGTTCTTTCCACATTGCTCTATGGCTGTGAGACGTGGACAGTCTACCGACGTCATGCAAGAAAACTAAACCATTTCCATATCACCTGCCTTAGAAAAATTCTTGGCATTAAATGGCAAGACAGAATCCCAGATACCAAGATCCTTGTTCGTGTTGGCCTGCCTAGCATCTACACCATCTTGATGCAAGTACAACTTCTCTGGGCAGGTCATGTGGCTCGCAAGCCAGATCATCGGCTACCAAAGAAACTTCTATATGGCGAACTCCAACAAGGCAAACGCTCCCAAGGGGGCCAGAAAAAGCGCTTCAAGGACACTATAAAAGCATCACTAAAGGCCTTCAGTATCAACTACTTTACATGGGAGCTGATAGCCCAGGACAGAGGAGAGTGGCATTCAGCTGTCCGTTGGGGCATGGAAACATGCGAAGCCAACTGGATTGATGCAGCTGAGCAATGCAGACGAGCCAGGAAAGATAATGCCAGCAAACCTCCATCACCTGCCACCATTCCCTGTCTGCACCGTCAGAGCACTTTCTGGGCACGGATTGGTCTGATCAGTCATTTGCACACCCATGGACCCCTACCCCAACCCCTGGATGACTAGATGGTCTTCGTCGTTACCGACGGACGAATGAATGGTCCCAGGATATTAGAGAGACAAGGTGAATGAAGTACTATTTTTTTTTTTTTTTTTTACCAGACTAACTTCTATTGGTGAAAGAGGCAAGCATTCAAGCTATGCTGTTTTTAAGATTCTGTGTAATTCCAAAGCGTATTGCTTACCCCAATGGAAGTTGGTTCTCCCAAATCAACAGTTGATACCAGATTCATTTTGGATTAACTAGTGCTAGAATATGCTCCAATATTTTTTGCTTCCTGATTTAAACAGCATTGTAATTAGAGCTTAGTGGAGAAATAGTCACATTAAATTTTTCAAGATTTCAAAAAGAAATTACCCCTTCCAAATGGGGATGAATAGTCAAAATCTTGATGTTTTTGCAAACAAACAAAAAAATTAAGTTCAGGTCACCTGAAAAATTTTGGTTTGATAATTTCAGAAGATTTCATTTTGACCATTTTAAAGCATGGATGTTTTTTGTTTTTTAACAGGTTAGCTTAAATTTTGAAACAAGTCATTTTGAAGTTCAGAACCATAACTTTTCTTTTAAAGAATGTCAAAACACAATGTTGTGACCATTTTAAAACATTTTTCAAAAAATTGTTTGAGTAGTGTGGTGTTTTGGACTACCTAGGGTCATTGGGGTTGCCATAGTGATAAAGGGGAGAGTCGTTTAGGTGCTAGGAAAACCTGTCTATCTCCTCTCTCTCTCAGTTCTCTTTCAATAAAGACTTCTATTACAGCTCTGAATATGCTGTCCTCCTTATTGGATTATAATCTCCCTTAAAACTCCACAAGTAGAAAACCAAAAAAAACCTTACCTTTTTCCTGCAAAATGTTTCCATTCTGATGAATCATCATGTGCTAACAAAAAAAAAAAAAGTTATGGGGCACTTTTAAATCACTGCTGCATCCTGCTGCTGAGATGTCGCAGATTAAGTTATCAGTGAAATTACTTCTCTGTAGTTTATTCAGTTGGTAATATTTGTAGAGCACTTTGGGATCTGTAGATGAAAGGTGCTTTATTTTGCATAGTCTGTTGTCATGTGTATACTCTCTACATGTTTGCCCATCTTTCTGTCTGTTCTCCACAAGGTGTCCCTTCATCACCTCACTCTAATGGATGGAATGTCAGTTTTGCTGGAGTACGACTCTTCTGCATAAGATACTGATCTCACAACTCTGAAGTGTCTCAAAGAGATCATAACACCCTCTACTAGCTGCAGCCTACAGAAAGCTATAAGCATTTGTGCTACTGCACAAGCATGCATGTTTCACCAAGTTATTCTTACTATTACTTCATCTTTTGTTCTGCTAGTAAGGGCTACTATTTTTAATTTTGCTTTACTAAGTCACTAGAAACCAGCTTTACATGTTGCCAAGTTCCAAAGGGGCAGCTGTGTTAGTCTAGTTCAGTAAAACAAGCAAGGAGTCCTGGGGTATTTAAAGACTAACAAATGTATTTATTGCATGAGCTTTTGTGGGAGAAAATCCCACTTCATCAGATGCTTTGAAGATGGGGGAACTGACAGTATGGGAGGAAATAAATGCAGGGAAGTGTAATTCATGAGATCAGATCACACTATAACAGCAAATCAAAGCCCTTGTTAAGATTCAAACACTGGGGAATAGCATCTAACGGAAGATGAGGTCAAATCACCTGTTGTAATGGGAGAAAAATCCAAAGTCTCCATTAAGCCCTGAAGCAGTGCAATCAAATTTGCAAAAAAAAATTTAATCTCCACAGCTTCTCTTTGAAGCCTTGATCTGGTATTCATCTGCCTGAGCACCACAACCAGTAAATCGTCAATGGAGTGATCAGGAAGATTGAAATGCTGACCCACTGGTTTTAGAATGTTGTGATTTCTGATGTCAGCTTTGTGCCCGTTTATTCTTTTGCATTGAGACTGTCCTGTTTGTCCCATACATAAGACAGAGGCATTTCTGGCGCATGATGATATAAGTCACACTGGGGGATGAGAAGGTGAAAGAGCCTTTGATGGAGTAGCTGGTTTTATTAGGTCCTGTCTTTTGTGCAGATGTGTGTGCAAAGTTGGCAGCGTGGTTTGTTGCAGGGATATATGCCTGCTTTAATGGCTCTGTTGTTAGATCTGTACTTGCTGGTGAGCATCTACTTAAGGGTGGGGGCTGTCTGTAAGCAAGGAAAGTTGTCTCCCAAGGCTTGAGAATGAGAGACTGTCTTATAGAATTGGCTGTAGATCCCTGATGATGTGCTGTAGGGATCTGATTTGCGGGTTGCAGGTAATGACTAGTGGTGTTCTGTTGTTTTCTTTCTTGGGCTTCTCCTGCAGTAGTTGACTTTGGGGTACCCAGCTGGCTCTGTCAATCTGTTTCTTCGCTTCCATAGGTGGGTACTATAGTTTTAAGAATGCTTGAGAGAGATCCTGAAGGTGTCTGTCCCTATCTGAGGGATCAGAGAAAATGCAGTTATATTAGGGCTTGGCTGTAAACAATGGATCATGTGGTGTGTTTTGGATGAAAGCTCGAGGGATGAAGGTAACTATGCCAATCAGTAAGTTTTCTACATGCTATCCCTTTTAGCCTACCAAATAAGGGTAGCTGTTGGAAGTGTTCTCTGTACATCCGGGACTGCGCAGCCTGTCAAGCTGCAGGCAAAACTGGCATTTGTTTTGATTAATGTTTTCCTCATTGAACACCCCTCATTTTTCCTGTTAGACTTAAAGGATCCTTTCTTACATCCCCTGTTTCCCATCATTTCTCCTACAAACCCTGCAGTACAGCTTCCATTGCAGAACTGGACTTCTGCTGGAGCTACCCATGCTGTTCCTTACTCAGCTACCAAGGCTGAGCCATATCTAGCACTCCTTGGACTGGAGCTTGTGGCTTGACGTCCCTATGCACAATACAAAGGGGTGTCCTCAGGACTTGCCACTGCCAAATAGCCATTGTCTGAGAAGGCTTTGATTGCATGTGTGTCTGCAGACATTTTATGAAACTGCTCTACTAGCAATAGGGCTATCTCTAGGGCAGGGTGAGTGGGGCAGCCACCGAGGACCCTGCAGGGCCCGTACCACTGCCCGCCCCCCATGTTGGAACTGGGCAAGACAGCCAAAAGCAGCAGCTCAGTTCAGTGCTGCTGGTCCAGCCAAACCCGCCACTTTGTGTGCTGCTCTCAGCTCTGCATTGGAGCAGCAGGGAGTGGGTGGGAGGCAGCACAGAGCCCGTATCACTACCCCTCTCCAGCCAGGGTACCTCCTGACCCCTCCTCACTGCTCTGGCACAGAGCCGAGAGCAGGGTGTGTGGCCCGGTGGGGGCGCAGACCAGCAGCGCTGAAGTGGGCCGCCCTTTTTGCTGGCTCATCACTGGGGCCCCCCCCCCCCCCCCCCGGGCTGGCCAGCCCCACCCTCCAGTGCCAGAGGGATGAGTGGGGGCCCTGCAGAGGGCGATTCACCCAAGGCCCCTCACCCCCCACCCCACCCCCCACCCCGGGGATGGCCCTAACTAGCAATAGAGCCCTCCAATGGAAAAATCCACATAGTTCCACAACAGGACAGTGAAAAGACCTGGTTTTGGAGTGGACTACTGAGTCTCAGTGCCAGCTTTAACCACCAGAGGGCAAACTTAGCCCAAAGGAAAACAAACAATACCTCACATACAGGGCAGGAGTTCTGCTAACCTGCAGCTTCTCTCATCCTATGTTAGAGGCTGGAATCTTGAGTGTTCAGATATATTCTGATAACAGGGATGGAGAGGAATGCCCTTCAACCTCTATCTCAAACAAAGGACCCAAGAGAACTTCACAGAGAGATGGGATTGGGATTCCCTGGCCTCTGATGGATTGCAGCATCCCATCTCTGGGTTCTGTTAAACCAGCATTGCTAAGGATGACTTTTAGTCTGATATTTCTGAAGAACAAATATTTTGCCTTTGGAATGCATCAGACCATCACAAACAGCAAAGATTTTCCAACAAGGATATTGCTAGGCTCATTCCTCCTCTCCACATTACTCAAGTCAGGCTGTACCTAGGTCAGACCAGTTCAACAATGCAACACAAAAGATTCTAGCCTCCTAAATCAGGTCTTCATATAAGGACCTCCTACTTATGTCTCTACTCCCACGCCTGCCCGATGTGTCTCTTCATTATAAGATTTTACGTTTTTAGTAACATGTTGTGAAGCTAAGGCTATTTACATTTGTCATCTGAGGACCCTGAAGATCTTTAAAAACATAAGTAAATTTTGTTTCACAATGGATGTTGTTATCCCTATTTCATACATAGAAAAAGTGAGACACAGAGAGGTTCAATGGCTACAAGGCAGGAGCAGAGATAGAAATTTAACCCAGAGGCACTGTGCTGTGGTCACTAGATGATGTCCTTTCCTTTGAAGTATAAATCACTGGGGGAAGAGGGAGAAGGGAAAGGGTTTAAAACCTGGGTAAAGTGAGTCAGTGACTCCTGAAGGCTGGATTATCAGCTCCTGTAAAAAGGGCACAGAACTGGCTTTCTTCACCTCCTTCTTACCAGTGATGGGTGAAGTATCCAGAGGTTCAGAGACTCATTTCAGAAAAGAAAACAAGGAGTCCTATAGCACTTTTAAAGACCAACAAATTTATTTATCGCATGAGCTTCCATTGGAGAAAATCCCACTTCATCAGATGCTTCCTCTTCAAAGTGTCTAACAAAGTGGGATTTTCTCCCACAAAAGCTCATGCGGTAAATAGATTTGTTAGTCTTTAAAAGTTCCACAGGACTCCTTGGCTATGTCTACATTGTCAAATTAGTCTGGACTAAGGAAGGTAAGTCCAGACTAATTTAGCCCAGAGCTACAGTAGGCTTTGCCTAGTTGAAACTAAGAAATTTCTTAGTTTGAACTAGGCAAAGCTTAGTCTGAACTAGTTAGTGCCAATGTTAGTTCAGACTTCTGTGCTTAGTCTGAACTTTAATTTGAACTAAACACCAGCAAGACCCGAACTAAGGATTCTTTCAAACTACTAAATTCGAACTTAATCATTAGTTTGAACTAACCATGTGTTGTAGTTCAAACTAAGTGTTAATTTGAACTAGAACGTGCGGTTAGCTCAAACTAAAAAGTCTGTGGTTAGTTTGAACTAGCCCAAGGTTAGTTTGGACTAGCAAGCCCAAACTAATTTGCCCTGATGTAGCTATAGCCCTTGATTGTTTTGCTGAACTAGACTAATATGGCTACGCCTTTAGAACTCATTTGAGAAAAGCTTTAAAAATCCTATGGTCACACAAACCTTATTCAAATACTTTGAAGGCCATGTCTGTAATTTTTATACATCAGGGGAACTGTGCTCATTTGAGAAAAGCTGAGAATCTGACCTTGAGTTTGCAAATTTGGTCAGAAAACCTTGGAAGAGAGAACTTCTGTAGGATTCCTGGTGCTTCCTGCTTCAATTGCAAAGTAGCAATCTCTCTCAGGCCAAGGTGGCTCTTTTGATCAAAACCAGAAAGTACAACAGTGAATGAAAATGAAAATTTAAAAAAAAACCTTTTAAGCTCCAAAACATTTGAACTTCACCCTATAGAAGGCATGAATATTTGGACTAACCCTTGCTATTTCAACCATAAGCTCTGTTACTAGACTCAGTGCAGAGATGGTGCACCTTCTACTATTCTGCTCTTGTCCCCTCTCACAGCTTACTGGTGCACCTTACCTAAAAAAAAAATCAGTGTTTTAGAGTGGTGATGACTGAAAAGAAGATTAAACCATAGTCTCTGCTAAGCAGAAATGGTGATCTGTCCCAACTGTTACCTCTCAAGAGGGAAGGACAATCACTTTGTTGATACTTCATTAAACTAATTTGATTTTGCACCTATTCTAAGTGCTCAGAACCATTACATTAGCTTCTTGGCTGAGTAACAAACTATCTTCCATTTAGGAACCATGTGAGGTGGTAACTTTAGTTATTTTCAGGGATGGACAATCCACATGGTTAGTACTTGCCCTTTTCCTCCCTATACATTTATACATTCAAAGAGTATTCATTTATTGCAGTGAATATTTATTTTTTTCAGACCTAACCCACCATATGGATATTTGAGAAACAAAGCTGGATGAAGCTTGAAAAAATAAATAGTAACTCCAAAAAATTTGCCTCTGTTGTGTTCACTCCTTTATATACACTTTCCACAAACATGTCTAGCAAATATATTCACAGGCAAGAATGTTAATAGAAACAGCCAATTTTTTTTTGTGAATTTGCCATTTGGAAACATGATCATTTACACCAGAAACTTGATTCCATGAGTTACTACCATGCAATCCGGAAACAAACATTCTAGGTGATTTGTGTCCAATCAAAGGTAACCAATACAGCTGAAGTTTTGAGTTTCAAAGAGCAAATAATTGTTTACACTCAATTTGCAGACTAAGAACTCTTAACAGAAAGGATTCAATGAATAATCTGGAGCAACAGATACATTGGAGAAAATAGTAACCCAGTCATGGACAATTTATGGAGAGAGGCAACAATCACCAAAAATAAACCGATCAGTAAAAATGATTTACTCAACTCTGCTCTACATACACATGATATTTCAGACATGGACCTTTTCAGTCTTTTCAAGCATAGGTTCCTATGGTCAAACTCTTAAGTCAAAGTGACCTGACTTTCATAGCTGTTGAGAACTCCAGCTCTGATTGAATTCACTGAGATTTGTGGGTGTTCAGCACTTCAGAAAAACAGGCTGTGGCTTTCTGGGTGCTTAAATATGGATTGAGGAGCCTGATTCCTTTATTTTAAATGTTGACAGCAGAGCTATGGAGCTGGAGGAAATCTATTTCAAGATGCAGAGAGAGATTTGCAAGAACCACCAGTGCTGCAGAATAAATGGGGGGAAATGAAATTCAGAACTTTATCTCAGAATCATGGAACATAGCAATGGAAAAGACTGGCTGGGTTGCTTGCTCTGCAGGATTTTTCCTGATTCTATATGTGTACTCTGAAGTACCTAGCATAATGTTAGGAGCTATAAAATCAATAATAAACAATATTCATGGATGGTTTGTGCAGTTAAATCTGAAATGCTTCACAGTTGGGTTCCACAGATTCCCTTGGGAGATTATTCCATGGGTCAATACCTCTTCATTGGTTTTAAACATTGTATGTCTTTCTCTCTTTTTCACACACACACACATATATATATAAAGTGTGTAGGTACTCTGTGAAGTGTAGGGTTGGAATTAAAAAAAAAATCATGTTCTAGAGACTTTTGTTTTGGGACCTATAACTTTTATTTTGATTCTGGCCTTTAAACTCTTATGTGACTGCTTCTTTCAAAAGGCTAGTTTACTGCTGTAAAGTAGGGTATTTGGCTTCTTTTGAACTGGTAAATGGTTTCATTATAGGGGGAGACTGAGGCTGGCTGTGATGGGAAGGGCTTACTGTGTACTGAACAGGAAAATGTTAAATCCATACTATAGTGTTACCCCAGAACTTAATCCCCAGTCTGTCCAGCAGCCTGATTCTCAAGTAGACAACTCTGTGATAACAGGGTGGGACCAGTGCTGCCTAAATGGAGCCTGATGGAAATTACAGCTACATCCCACTGATCAAGAACAGGCACAAAGAGCAATGAAAGACTCAGGACCCAGAATTCGATGAGAAACAGATAAATTTATTGCAATACTTAGTCAGAGGTGTAACAAAGAATACACTACTTAGGCTCAAAGGCAAAGTACATAGCTTGGAAGTAATACACGTATACTAAACACTATAACAGTTAGAGCCTATAGCAGTCAGATATACATATATATTATGACATTCGGCAAGTGAGGGTCAGTCACTTGCAGAATGGGGAGATCTCAGTTCTTAAATCTATTTCCCTTGTCAGCACAATGAGGGTTTCCCAACATATGCTTTTCCCGCTGGTTTACCTAGCGCCGCAGGCTACTTTTGAACAGACAGGCCCCTGTCAGCGGTTAGCGCTTATAAGCAGTTTGTTAGTTTCTAACTACAGTTTTTGGTCTAGGACCCTAGCCAGTGATCTTTTACTTTTCCTGGGTCCCTTTCTTTTACCAAAACTCGATGAAATCCCTTTTTGTTCACTCTGCTCTTACTCCACTTGCTCACAGCTCAGCTGCTCCTCCAACCTTCTCCTCAGCAACTGAAAGGATGGTGGCTTCACAGGTTCACTAAGGCTCACAGTTCTGTAGTTACCGCTTCACATCAGCAGAGGTCTTTGCGCTCACAGGAGCTTTTAGAATGCTGGTGCTTCAGAGCCCTGAGTCTTGAGGTGGGACTTGGCCAGGGCTCCTTTTTGGATTGACACCTTCATGCAATCAATTTGGGCTTCCTTAGAGGCATACACTTTGAATTGGGACTCAGTTGGCCGAGTAGTGCAGCCTCCTTGGAACAAAACCTTCACGCAATCTGTACCAGAGACGGTGAGACATGAAGTCCCCCAACTGGGAAGAGGTTCCCTCTGGAAAACTCCTCTCAGAGACTGTGAGACCCGAAAGTCCCCCAGCAGAGACTTCACTCTGCTGTTCCCTCTGAAGTGGAGTGCTTCAACCAAGACTCTCAAGCAGAGCTCAAGGCCACCAGGAGGAACATGGTGCTAGGATGCCCTTTGTATGCATGAATGCCACCCAGGACTTTTGAGTGAAGCTCAAGGCTGTCAGTCAAGCCTGACGCTAGGATGCCCTTTAGGGAAATTATACCATCATGCAGCACATTTGTGCGAGAGTGCCGCCCCTCGACTTTTCGAGCAGAGCTCAAGGCCATCAGTCGAGCCTGATGCTAGGGTGCCCTTATAATCCTTCACTGAGACTGAGCATTAAGGCAGGACTCAGTTGGCTGCGTCGCTCAGGCACTCAGTGTACCTTCTGGAGGCTATTTTATATCCAGAATTTTGTGAGCAGTTTGCTTGAGGCCACCGAGTTAAGCCTGATGCTAAGATGCCCTCGTAATCCACCAGAGACGTTGTTATACTCTCTGGGGGTGGCTGAGAGTAAGACTCCTAGTGCAATAAGAACAAAATAGCCACAAGGCCTTTGGTACCCATTAGGCACGGGAGAGATCTCTGAAATTCTGCTGAAACCGCTGCTCCTTTTAAGCATCTCTGAACACCCACTCATGTCCCTTCAACCAATCACAAAAAGGGTGACTTCATCTCCTACCCATATGTGACCCATTGCCTGATGGTCCTTTTCTGCTTAACTTCGACCAATTTTGATCCATCCATCGGGGGGTAGGTGAGCAGGTTGAAAAGTTTAAATCTTCCACCATCTTAACCTTATTTCTCTTGTAAGAGATATATCTCTAAGATCACTTTTTTTGTGGCGATATATCTCAACCTTATTTCTTTTACTGACCTCATTTTGAATACTGGCCTTACGTTAAACACTTATAAATAATACTCACTGCTACTATATCACTTATCTATATATTATGCTTATTTTAACTTATTCTAACAAAAAATTCGACTAGATTGCCTTCTGCTATCCACTACTCATAGGTTTTCTTTCTTAAATCCAGTTTATTCTCATACTAAGGAGATGGCAAAAATCTTGAGCTACAATAGGTGGCAGAAGTCCCTCTCCCGTGGCTGTGCTGGGCATGGGCCCACTGCTGCCCTGGTATAAAAGGGAGCAGCCTATCCTATCCTAGGCTGATCAGTGAAGAGGAAGGACATTTGGTAGAGGATCTGAGTCAGGAGCCACTTCAGTCTCCAGCTAAGGGAGGCCTCTAGCTGACTGCCTGGAGTCAGATATCCAGGGAGATTCTGGTTCCAGGGACCCAAAGGCCTGGATGATAGTGTGGTATCTCCTGCCTGAAGTAGGCCAGCATCTTGTGTGGGACCCCTGCTACTGGTGGGGGGGGGAGGTGGACCAAGCCCCTCATGGACAGGGCCCTCTGCTGGGATGCAGAAATGGGTGGGCTTGTGTATCTCTCTGCCACCACCAGGGGCGTTGCTGGATAGCAAAAAGGCCCAGGGCACAGGCCCACAGGCTCCACCTGTGCTAGACCCTGCCCCTGTCATGGGCCCGCCCCCAATAGGCCACACCCACAACAGACAACCTCTCCCCCCCCCATTACCCAACAGGCCCTACCCCTATCCTGGGCCCCAGTTGAAACTGGAGTTCACATGAAAT
Source organism: Podocnemis expansa (assembly GCA_007922195.1). Lineage (NCBI taxonomy): Eukaryota > Metazoa > Chordata > Testudines > Podocnemididae > Podocnemis > Podocnemis expansa. Next base: position 4,372,890 of record ML682061.1, on the reverse strand, counting down.
ATTTTGAAGTGGGGAAGTTCCACATGAAATAGAAATTTTGGAAACATGGAGATGTGATGTTTGTAAAAGGAAATATAGTCCCTTGGGCCATGCCAGCTGATGACTAAAATTGAAGCTGTCAGTTTCTAGCCAGCAGCTGTCTAGGTGCCAGTGCAGTCTGACCATGTCGATTTCCATGGATTATCCTGGTCTAGAGTGTTTAGCCTCTGTACCACTCTCCCACCACACAGAGGCCCCATGCCATGCTGTGATACAGCTCCTCCTTCATACCTCTCTGCTCATTTTAGTTTTAATGCAATCATTCTCCTCCAGTGTTCCCTACAAATGAATCAAGGTGCTGGCAATATCCTCTTAAAAGCTCACTGACCACGTGAGGAGGACATATAAAAATTCTCCTTCTCTGACAAGGCATATCTTTCCCTATCTCCTATATGTTTCTGTTGCTAAACATCAGGAGTCATGGAGATCAGAAAATAGGATTGGGAGGGAGGGTGGTGGATGAGACCATCCCTGGGACTTCCAGTCAACTTGTTTAGGGTCTCCAGGTACTGGAGAAGTAGATGGCATCTAGGTGCCCAGATGAGAGATCACACCTGCTGACCCACACTGAAGACACCTACCACTGCAGTTCTCAAGCTTTTGAAATAGAGCCCATGCCTCTCCTGAACTTTGCTGTAATGCTTGCCTTCCACTTTGAGTGGCAGCATGAGATTGTGGAGCAGGGGAGTGGAAGGATGGTAGACAGCAGCTGCAATTTGCCATGCTGGGCTGCTTATACCCCAGGGCAGGAAATTTAAAAAGGCTCTGACCCTCTCCCAGCTTCTAGGTGTATGCAACCCAGGTAGGGGAAGTTGGGGAGCTCATGAGGCAAGTAGGCAGGCTGGCTGGGGCTGCCAGTGCAGTGCTGTGAGCAGGGTCACACCAAACTGGCTGACCCAGCCAGACAGCCTGCCTTCTGCCTCCCCAGCAAATAGCCAAAGAGAGGACAACAAAGTGAACTCAAAACAAAGCAGAGAAGCCTCCTCCAGTATTCCTCCTACCCTGCCCTTAGCTCCTGCCAGACTCCCAATCCCCCTTCTGGGGAAACAAAGCAGAGAGGATTTAGCAGCAAAAACTAAGTAAGCCCACTCTTACAGGAAAGAGCGATTCCAAACCAAAAATACAGCATTACTGGAATCACACTATCCAATGCAAGACAGACAACATTACAGGAATTCACGATGAAGTACAACAACTGTAAAACGAGAAAGGCACATTCAAAGAGTAACAAGTTTATTTATTGCTAGAGCTTTTGTGGGTAAAATCCCACTTTGTCAGACACTTGAAAATGGTTTCCAGATAGGATTTCGCTCGTGTGATAAATAAATGCGTTATTCTTTAAAAGTACCACAGGACTCTTTTCTATTTTTACTGGATTCGACTAGCATGGCTACCCCTCCTGGAACTTTTCAGTAAAAGGATGGTTAACTTTGTGGCATGCTGCCTGATGTGTACTTATGTTGTGCATTCATAGGAGGGCAAAACTGAAGAGCAGAATAAATAGTGACATTAAGTAGCGACACTATTGGTAGGTCAAGCCTCACTCATGATCTCCCAACAGAACTCTCAAATCTCAGGAATTTTTTCCCCAGGCCCAGTCTGCTAATATTTGCTCAGTCTTCTGTAGCCACAATCAGTGGTGGCTTTTGGGGTAGGTAAAGCAGGTGGCTGCCTAGGGCCCCAATCAATAAGGGGCCCCATCTTCAATCTGGTAGACAGAAATGAAAACATAGAAAAATATAGAAATTTTTCCCATCTAGCAGAGCTAGTAGCACTGGAAGCCTAAGCACTTTATACTCTTGGCTCATCAAGGCAAGCTATCATTAGGATCTGTGCTTCATCTGAAATGCAGATTTCACCATTCTCTGCCCATCACCTTGACATTGACATGCTAAAAAAGCAGGAGCAAGCAATAGACAGCCCAAGGACAGGAACTTTTACAACAACCTCAGCTTTTAATTCCTCAGTATGGCCATTTACTTTGCCATTTTTTAATTTTGTGAAATACTGCCCTTTTCTTTTCTACCTGTATTTTTGCATTTTCCTTTGACTTTGTGGCAATTTTTACTTTGACTTTTTTTAGCTCAGGTTACCAGGTAGGTCCATATAGGCTGCTACATCTAAATACAGTGCTTTCCTTTGGCAATCATTACATCTGTGTGTGCTGTCTGTGTAGTATGTCTTTCTTTTGATAAGTAATTTTTTAGTTTCCTTTGTACTTTATTTAGTATTTTGAGGGGGCCAGAGTCTTATAAACTTGAGTACATCAGAGAATTTCATTGAAATTTGGTGTTTTTCATTTATAGCTACACACTAGAATCCTCCTTTTCACTTATTTTTATTTATTATAATTATTTGTATTAAATATCTCTAGTGCACATAAACCCAAGCCCATATGAAAAATTTGTAAGATTTGACTGTCAAAATTTTAAATGTGGTATTTTAGTTATTTTTGAGCCATCGTTAATGTTACCACTTCTTATTTATCAATTAATGCTCACACTTTTCAAAAAAAATTAAAATGTTCACTTCAACTGTGAAGTTCAGCATTAGCTGCTTTATGTTAAGTGAATGATGATCAACTTACAAGCTTCATGATGGGAAGATCTTTAAAAATACTATAGCCAAGAATAATTTACGAGTTCCAGAGGGATAATCATATTAGTTTGGTTCAGTAAAACAAACAACAAATCCTGGGGGGTGATATGGGGCAATTAAGGGTGCAGCGGGGACGGGAACCAGAGGGAAGGTAGCAGCTGGAGCCAATAGTGGGCCCCATAATAGGTCTTGGACTAGGGCTCCCAATTGCGTAAAGCCGCCTCTGGCTACAATGTAGGGGTGGCTCCTTTAATCAGAGATGTCTGTATCATTCAGCTAGTTAGATGGTAATTGTGGTCAATCAATCAAGACAGGCTGGCAATTGAGACTGGCCCATTCTAACATTTAAATGAACATACACAGCATATGCCTAAACCAGGTTTTACCAAGTATGCAAAATGGAGTACAGTGTTTAAGCAGGAATTCCAAACTGGCAATATGGAGTCTTGTCTCAGGGTTACAGAATTATTTCACTTATGACACTAAAGGACATATATCCAACATTAATTAACATGTACTTTAAAGGTAAACACAATTAATTATAACAAAGAGTTGTGTGGCACTTTAACAGAATAAATCTGTTAGTCTTAGTCTTAAAGTGCTACACAACTCCTAGTTGTTTTTTTTTTACTGGACTAGACAAACATGGCTATCCCTTTTGAAATTAACAATTAATTATCTCTGACCCTCCATACTATCTGTCCCTGCCCCACACCTCCAGTCACTTTCTGCTTAATGTAGAACAATCTCTCATACAAGAGAACAATGTCAAGCACAGGATAAATACTAGGCACAGCATATGGTGGTGTTCAGCAGAGTTCACCTTTACAAATAATAGCACTGTTGATGAGGTTACCCCCTCAGACCACCTGCTGCCCCAACCAAACAACTGAGGCAACAAGGCAAGGGGCAGGAAACCCCACAGTTGTGCCAGGCCAGCCCCACCACCATGTGAGACCCTGTGGTCAGACCAGGCAGCTCCACCACCTGGGCATGTGGTGAGAGCTGGGGACCCCAGGCCAGGGCAGCCCCGACACATGGGCATGGGCTGAGGGCAGGAGACTCTGGGTTGGCATCCGAGCCTCATCCCCTGAGCTATGAGGGGGCTGCCTGGCCAGGGCTGCATCACAGCAGCCTGGCCACCAACCTGATCCCCAGGGAGCCTCGGCTGAGGGATGGTCCCTGGCTCACCAGCCTTCTGCTGGACTGACTAGGCCCACCTGGTGCTCAGGTGAGGAGCTCCATTTCCAGGCCACTCCCCCTGAGGCCCCTAGGCCATAGGGGGTCCCCCCTTCAGGCACTGGGGAGATGCTCATGGACCCAGCTGGGACCTAGAGGCCATGGGGGGAATGCCCCCAGCCCAGGGGTACCCCCCGCCAATCCCAGCTGGGCCCCAGAGGTCTATGGGCATCCCCTGGTCTCGCCCAGAAGCCCAGGGGTAGCCCCCAAGTCCCACCTGGGCCCCAGAGGCCTGGGGACATCCCCACCAGTCCCACATGGGCCCCAGAGATTTTGGGGCACCCCTGCCCATCCCACCTGGGGCCTGGATGCCTACTGGCACCCCCACAGCCCCACCAGGGGCCCAAAGGCCTGGGAGAATCCCCAGACCCAAACCCACCTGGGACCCAGAAGCCAGGGACTCATTCCCTGCTTTCACCCAGGGGCTGGAGCCCATGCAGGGAAGCCCCCCTTGGCCCCAGGCAGCACCTCTAGCCAGGGCCGTCCCTGGGGGTGGAGGCGGGGCCCAGGGCGAATCAGTTTGTGCAGGGCCCCCCCATCTTAAACTTTGCAGTGCAATGTTCCCTCTAAACCAGTGGTTCCCAACCTGTGGTCTGGGTAACCCCAGAGGTCTGCAGACACTTTGCAGGAGGTCTGCAGAGCCTTTCCCTACGCGGGGCTGGAATCCAGCTACAGCCCTGATGCTCTCTGCCAGGGCTGCCTGTCCCCGCCTGTGGCTGTATCCTGGCAGGGGATGGAGCCACAGCAGCTCCCCAGCAGGGACAAGGGCAGGGGACCACAGCTGCTGTGGCTCAACTCCCTGGTGGTGCGGGCAATGGTGGTGGCAGTGCTGCTTACCAGCTCTCCTACTGATGCAGGCCAGAGTCTGCCCATGCCAGCCAGATTACATAATCAGCTGAGGGGGTCTGCAAAGATTTTTTTGTTTTTGTTACAAAGGGGTCCCCAGCCTGAAAAAGGTTGGGAACCACTGTTCTAAGCTGATGATGCAGCTGAGCAAGTTCCCTGCTGGTTCTCCAGGCCCCAATAGGCTTCTTCCTTGCTGCCCACTGTCTCCCCATTAACTTGTGCACCCATAACTTGTTCAGCTGCATCATCAGCTTAGAGGGAACACTGGGCAGTGTCATAATTTTTCTTTAATAAAATCATTAATTTCTAGCCCTCAGGCTAAAAAGTTGCAGAGAGATGCAGAAAAACATGACCTGACTTTATCCTAAAGGCTCAAAACCCAGAAGTCAGAGAAAATAGCTCTCCCCCATTTATTATTTCTTTAAAGATCTCTTTATTTTTAAGTGAGTTTTAATGATATATTTAAGTCAGACTTATGATTATTTTTGATGTTTAGGGTAGGCAGTACTGATTGTATCATGGTGATGTTTCATCAACCTCACAGCCAAGTGGACAGGAGCATCTGGAGGTACCCTTCTTTGTAGTTCTGGTTTTCTGTTCAAGATGGGCACACAGTTTTACAAGTTTAATAACTTTTCTTAGATCAAGTTTTTTTAAATTGAAAATTCAGAGAGAGGGAAGCTATTTTTGGATGATATCAAGAAATAAATTCAGGCCCTCTCTCACCTTAAAGCACTGGATTCCAATTGTCTAATGTATGTTATTTCCTTTATGCCTCCTGACTCTCTCCTTTTCCATCTTATTTTAATATATGTGTTCATACATTCCTCATTGCTTTGCAGGTGACCTAAGTAATGACACTCAGGTACTGTTTGAGGATGAGAAGAAACAAGGGACCTTTGGCCTTCTCTCAGATACCCTGATGTAAAACAAACAAGGAGTCTTTTGGCACTTTTACAAGCTAACAAATAAATAAATGTGTTAGTCTTTAAAAGTGCCACAGGATTCCTTGTTTGTTTTTGGTCACAGTTGCTTTCCTTTTTGCTATGCTTTGGGACTGGTGGTCTGACTGCAATCAGTGACAATGGGGCATACTTATAGTGCAGAAGGAAGGACAAAAAACTTCTTTAATTAGTTGATTGATGGCCATTAACCCTAAAAACCCAGTTTTTCCATATGAGTGCTAGCCTGGGGTCTTCTCTCTCAGGTATAATAGATCATTATCTGCACAGAGAAGTTTGCTCAAAAAGACATCCCTGAAGACTGAAGGGGCATGAGTCAGCAGACTCCATTTTGGGTCCTGGGACACCATTTCAGGGACCCAGGGTAGTCACATCTCACCTGTCCTCAC
>ML682061.1:4305178-4361817 GCA_007922195.1 Podocnemis expansa | reverse complement strand
TCGTGGGGTCCCTTCCAACCCTATGATTCTATGATTCTATGACTTCTGGCACCCCCACCCTTCCTGATGGTTGGGACCATAGTCCGTTTGCTGCCTAATTCTGCTCGAAGGCCTTAGGCTATACATTGACTCTGATCACTAGACTGCATGGGTCCCAGCCCTTGGGACAGTCACTGTGACTTGGACTTTTGAGTCATACAGCCATGAGGTTGAGCAGTCTGGTAGACTGCATGGCCTATGGGGACACACTGCTACTTTCTTGCTTCCCTAAGCCTTTCTATGGGGGAATGGGATGGACTTAGCCTGCTGTGTTTAGGGGCAATTGGGCTTTTTCTAGAATCCCCTGATGGACCTTTTTCATAGATTCTGAGGTCTGACTTGGCTACTGTGATCATCTGACCTGCCCTCTAGTCTAACACAGCCCAGAGACCTTCCCCCAGAACTGTTCCTGTTTGAACCTTGGGTAAGTCACTTCATCTCTCTGTGCCTCAGTTCCCTTCCCTAACTGTAAAACAGGGATAGTAACTGTCTGTTATTTACATTGTTAGCTGTTTGGGTTGGGGTGGGGTGGGGAGGGCTAATCTTACTATGTTTATATACAGTGCCTAGTACAATAGGATCCTGTGCTTGGTTGAGGCCTCAGGGAAAGGTTATTTATATTTTGATAATATTGCCTTGTAGAGGCAAGATTTTTTTTCCAGTTGCATTGTTTCAGATCAAATACTGGTTCCCTCATTTAAGATGGATGGGGTGAGACAGCTGTCATAGGTACTGCTTGAAGAAAGCTCCCAAATGAGACAGCTTCGTCAGTAACAATTCACTTCTCATTATTGGTGCCAATGCTTTCCAGGAACAGTGGAGAGACTCTTCCTAGAACAAAAGGAAACTGTGCAAAACTACAGACATGTTTCTCAAAATCTAATAGCAAAATGGCTGCTGCTAAAGCAACAGATGGTTCAACTTTTGCCTTAGCAGCTAGACTGGAAGCCTGGCTGGAGAACACTGCTACAACAAACATAACAAATGCCAGAGAATTGAAGCTCTTCAGGTGGAGAGTCAAAACACTGGCTTAACCCTGTTTCCATGAAATTTGGTAGATGACCCAATGACTTCAGTGGAAGCAGAGTTAGACTTTTGCTAATCCCACCCTACTTGTTTTCAGTTTGTCTGTTGTGTGATTAAGTGTGATCCAAGAACACATTACTGCTTGCTGGTAAAAGGGTTTTAGTAAACTCTTGATTCTGGTGTGTACATTTGGGGTCACCAAAGAATGTCATGTGAGGTCTCAAACAGAAGCTGCAATGTCACTGGCTAATGACACTGAAATGTTGTACAGCTGATGTAAGGAGATGTGTTGGTATGGTCAAAACTTGGTCTTAAAGTCTATGTTAAAATATTATTCACAGGCCAGGGTGGAAAATAGGTTTTCTTCCAGACAGGAAATATCTATTCATCTTTGTTATCATGTGCATACTGAGAGTTGTCTCACTTACATCAGTCATCAATCTGAACTGAATGCAAATGAAGCATTATGAGGATTTCAGAGGGGAGACAAAAATCTTTCTGGAAGAGAAAATCAGGAGTGCAGAGAGGCATGTGCACTTCCAGGCTTGCTTGTCTGTATTTGGTGGGGCGGGGGGGGGCAGAGAAGGCATCCTTCCCTGAGGAAATGACAGGACAGTGGTGTTCTCTTTCATGGAAAATGTGGCCTCAGCCAGGCTTGGTTGAAAACACTGAAGAGAATTTGTAGTGAAAGGTGTTCTTTAAACAGGAAGTTAAAGCGTTAAGTTGGTCTCTAGAAAGTGGATTACGATTGTTAGTTTGATAGGTAACCCTTTGATTCTAGCATTCTTTCTCATTATGACTTCAATCCTTTGATAAACTTATTCTTGTTCTCGCTGTACCTATAGCTAAGTGCTGTGGCATTATGCAAGGTGGCTGTCCTGAAAAGAACATATGAGGTTGTCAGATTCAGGCCTGTTGGGAAGAGTAATTCTGCATGTGTTAGTGGATAAGTGGCTGGATGCTGGAGGGAAACTTCAGGGATTCTAAGGCACCTGTGTGCCTGTGGTTGCCTGTACAGAGAGTGAGGACTATGAAGCGGTGCTTGCGTTGCAAGAGGCTGGTAGATTCAGGGAGCTGGTCCACACAGCAGGCATACTCAGGGTAGGCAGTGGTGACGTCCTGCACAACCCTTTCTAGGCTGTCACTTTTTTGCCATCTATATGGACTGACATGCCACACTGTGGGATGGGCCTCTGGCTGGAAGGATTGAATCCAGGAAGACCTCTGAATCTAAAACACTGATTTCTGTTAGCCATGAATGCATGTAGATTTGTAAATGTACATTGTTTAGGTTTTTTTTCTTCTGTATTTCTTTAACTATGTGTAGATTTGTAAATGTACATTGTTTAGGGTTTTTTTTTTTCTCTTCTGTGTTTCTTTAACTTTGTGATCTCTATTCCTTTTCTCTTCTCACCCCTCCCATTTTCAGTTTCCTACCCAGGGGGCTACTGCTCCCTCACCTTTCTTGTACCTTCTCTGAACCAAATGAAAGACGTGCGTATGGTTTGTTTGAGGCTTTTTTGTTAAGCACCAGGCATGCACAATACAAAAACAACCACATCAGCAGTGGCAAGGCAATAGTAAGTGATGTTTGCTCAGTGGACCATGACTTCACATGTACTCTACACTCATAATTCAATGTACAGTATCTGTCCTTCTTGTACTGAAAATTTGTAGGATAATCGGGGAAGAGGAGCATGGGGGAATCAACATGTGCAGAGAGAGAGACTTGCAAAGACAGATGACAATTCAACATCTGCCAGCCATTGTCTGGCAAAGGGAATTCGATATTGACTTCTTTGTGCTTTTGATGATCTACACTAGACTATATAAGGGGTGGTAATATCCATTCGACTAATGAGTTTCTCCAGTATCTTCATGCTCTTCACCTGCCCTCTGGCTACCCATCCATCTTTGTGAAAGTTTGCAGAAGAGCTGGGTAGTTGCTGTAAAAGATCATCCCTCAAATATCCATGCCAATTTGTAAGTGAATTCCCTTTGATGAGGCTGTGCTCAGGCTTCTATCTTTCCAAGAGTAGCTTAGTGAACTCATCTGTTGGCAGAATTGTTTAGCAACACATGGAATTTTAAGGGAATATCACAGAACATTTGTAGACAACAAATGGAGCCATAATCATGAGTAGCATATTTGGAAAAATGATTCCAAGAGTTGTGCTCATCTAGGGTTTAATCCAAAACCCACTGAATCCTGCAGAAAGACTTTACAGAAGTCAGGTCACCAATAAGGGAAGCACATGGATTGCTGAAAATCTGAGTCTAAACAAATGGCTAAAGCTTAATGTGTAGACTGTTATTCCATGAGTAATTTAGAATAACTAATTGAGTAAATGGAGATCTCACAAAATCATTCACACCTTGAGCAATAGGCAAAACTCATCAGCTATATTAAAATGATTTGCCCTATGCTCCTTAAAACATTAAAAACCACTGAGCAGTTCCAGGAATCAACAGAAAAATAAAACTGCAGCCTGTTTAGGAAATCTTTCTGTCATTCCTCCTGATTAGGGAACATTCTTCCAAACACTCATATGCTGATCAGATTAGGCAACAGTGAATCTGATTTTTTATTTTTCTAGTTATTACACTCTAACTAGCGTATGTTTATACCAGAATAGAGAGAGCAGTTCAATTGCAGTGAGGATGGTCTTGTTCTCTGAAATCTGAACAGCCCTTTTAAGCCAAATTTAACCTGCTCCCCTAATGATACACTGTAAACTGGAGAAAAGTCCCTCTTATGGTGGCAGGGCCGTCCCTAGGGGAGTGCAGGGCCCTGGGTGAATTGCTCTCTGTGGGGTCCCCCACTCACTCCCCAGGCACTGGGGGGTGGGGCTGGCTGGCCCAGCGGAGGGGCTGGCCCAGCGGAGGGGCAGCCCCCTGCTTCAGCTGTCCCATGCCAGGGACCAGGCGAGCCAGCAAAAAGCAGTGGCCCAGTTCAGCGCTGCCAGTCTGCCCCCCCCCCCAGCCATGCATGCTGCTTTTGGCTCTGTGCCAAAGCAGCCGGGAGGGGGCAAGAGGCAGCACATCCAGGGGTGTAGTGGTACAGGCATCACACTGCCTCCTACCCCCTCCCCGCTGCTCTGGCACAGAGCCGAGAGCCGTGCGTGTGGCCGCGGTGGGGGCAGACCAGCAGCGCTGAACTGGGCTGCTGTTTTGGCTAGCTTGCCCAGTCTCTGGCATGGGGGGCAGCAGTCTGAGCCCCATGGGGCCCCCCAAAATGCGGAGCCCTGGGCAGCTGTCCCGGTTGCCCTATCGTAAGGACAGCCCTGTGTGGCGGAATAAGTCTGTCCACATCAGGAATTAAACTAGTATAACTACAACACTTTAAACTCACCAGTTACCTCACACCTTCATAGCTTTCCAGTGAAAATAAGCCTGAAATGTGCACCCTGTCTAACCTCTGCAGTGAATGAGGCAGGGACCCTCCCAACCTTGGCCAACTCCACCATCTAGCTTATACATTCAGTGGTGTAGTAAACCACATCTGATATGTTAATACACATACAGGACCCAGCCTGTATGCTGGGTATCCATACAGAGCTTTGAATCCTGATGGGCTTATGGCATATTATGCATGCCCTACAACACCAGTGGGTTTAGCTTCCTAGCCACACCCGGCTGGCAAAAAGCATACCACATGAGTGTCAGGGGCAGGATAAACACTGACAAAGGAGCACCCATTTGCTTTCTTACAAAAAGCACCCTGGAACTTTCAATGTCCATATAGGATATCAGCCTTCAAGGACTGGTCTTAAAGACACCCCACCTCCCTGCACAAGGAGTCAATTAACATGCACTCTAGTTACTACATCATAACAAAGAGGTGCTTTAATGAACCCCGCCAGGGCACAGACTCTGCTACACTTGTGTGCATGCCCAAATCAAGGTTGTGCAGCTCTCCTGCATGTTCCCCATACCAATGCCTGGGATTCCCCTATGCTGTACCCACACTGGTGCTGCTTAGTAATGGTAGTGCTACCATCTCAGGCAGTTTCTCAGAGTTGTGCATCACATGGACATGCTCTCATAACCACTTTGCTGTGTGATGTTGGTGTTGTCCACCATGTTTGCTGATCATTGCCTTTCACCATCATTCCCTACAAAATAGGGTGGAAGACATGAATGGAGCAGCTAGCTGCTGAATTGATTCTGTTCTTTACTGCAGGACAAACAGTTAGATGGTAGTGTAGGTGCTCTTCGAGACGCTGGATGGAATTTGGGTGGCCTTTACTGCTGTAGTAAAGACGGCTGATTTTTGAGGTACAGTGAACATTCATTCAGCTCCCGGCGTATAGATACACTCAGTCAGTGTCATCATGGTGTGCTCTTTTGTCAACCAATGCTTCTGGTGCAGCAGAACAGTACAGTGTAGTGCAGTATCATCGTTTTAGAAACCTAGGATGACTAACAGTGGCTTCAGAATTTCTGCTTGAGGAAACAGATCTTTCTGGAGCTGCAAGGAGCTTTCTCCAGAACACTTGAGTCACAAAAGCTGTATTATTTTGCCAGAAGGTTGCTGTCACCCTATGGAAGCTGGCAACATCAGACAGCTCTAGGCCCATTGCAAGCTGCTCTGGGGTTAAAAATCCCACTGTTCAGGCTGTGGTGGTGCAGGTTTGTGAGGCATGTAACACTCTGGTTTACCCCCACGTGGTTGCCAAAAGAAAAGCTCTAAAAATAAGAGCTGAATTTCAGAGGACAGGGGTTTCCAAACTGTGCAAGAGCCAGAGATGTACCACCAGTACACTGCCATCCATAAGGGGCAAGTGAATATGGGATCCAAAAGGGACCCTATTTGCAAAGCTTAGTGTGTAAGAGAGAGAGATTCCTGATGCTGGAAAATTTCCTTGTGCCCGGGGGGTTGGAGAGATCAGAATTGTGTTTGAAAGAAAGAAGGGACTTTATTCCCCACAAATGATGTTGCTCAACAGACATAATAAACACCTCTTTGTGTTAGAAAAATAGCAATACATTTTAAATTACATAACACCATACAGTTCACTTTTCCCATCCCTCTGTCTTAAGATATTTCTGAACTTCAGGGACTTGGGAGGAGGAAGGGATATTCAAATATTGATGCTGAAGACACCAGATTTTCTCACACAATTCCATTCTGTGAAGTAGGAAGCTTGCAGCCCATTTAGGAATGAAAAGCAGCTTCAATACGAGGAAAGACCCAACACAGTCGGTTAAAGCAAAGCAGGACATTTATTTAAAGTAGGAGGCTTAATGGAATGTGTCAAGGGAGTGAATTCCTCCAAACGAACCTCAGGTCTAGTCAGCCCCACCCCCAGCCATATTAATGTGCTCTGCCGGGTTGTGGTAGAACTAGGAACACCTGATTTGTTTGAAGGGAGACAGTCGGCTTGCTTTTAAGCACATCATCAGATCACTGGCTCCTCAGTGCTCATGCCAGCAGCTGTGCTCATGCTGTCCAGCCCTGCTCCAGGCCTGCTTGTCCCTTAGTCTGACTCTGACCTTCAGCTTGACTCCTCATTCTCTGCTGTGGCTCTGACCCTTGACTCTTGTTCCCTGCTCATGAATCCTGCTCCGACCGCTAGGCTGCCTCTTGTTCAGCAGCACACTGGGGAGCAGCTGAAGGAGAAGGTGGTGCTGGGTTGGTTCTGGGGCTGCAGCAGCAGGCTCACACCAGTTCAAAAGGTCTTGCTGTTAGGCAGGGGTTAAACTAAGGTGGAATGCACCAGAATGCCGTTCGGGGGGGGCACTATTTTTAGTGGCTCCATGTTCCAGGGCCCCTAAAAATAGAACATGGATCTGGAACACTGCATTCCAGGGCCCACCATAGAAAAATAGCAGACTCCAGAACGCAGCATTGTGGTTCCATTGTCTATTTTTAGGGGCCCCAGAGCAGTGTTCCAGCAGGCAGGGGAGGGGGTGGGGCTGGGGCGTTGCTAAGGGGGGGGGTCAAGCCCTGCCCCTTACCCCTCCCCTTCGACACCCCGCCTCCAACCTGGGGCCTGCAGCAGCCCTCCCAGGCGTGGTGCCACTGGGACCTGGGGCCTACCGACCCCTCCCAGCCAGCTGCCTTTGAGTGTGGGGGTGGTCAGCTCGAGCTGGGGAGGTATTGGGGGCAGTGGGTGGGATCCTGGACCAGGGGGTAGTGGGGCCCAGGGGCCCCACCAGCACAGGAGTGTTCTGGGGCCTGTCAAATTATACTTTAACCCCTGCTGTTAGGGAATGCTCCCACTCCTTGTGGCATTTCTCTGTCTGTGACCTGGTTTGTATGGGTGCTGTCCAAAAGAAGAAACTAATCCTCCCATGCCCCTGAAAAGTTTCTTCTTATCCAGCCCTGTGAGCAGCTACTCTAGGATCCTTCCTTATCCACCTCTGGGGTGCTGCTCCCACCCACTGAGAGTTTAAACCATGCCACTCAAGAATGGAAGGCTCCAACAAGTCCTAATGCTCTCCTATTTATTTTCAGCTTATAGAACAAGCAGAGAAATCCTCCACCATTGCATGCACACACAACTCAACTCTGCTGTACAAAGCCTCTCTTCTGATACTTTTCAGTATTGGAGGAGTATAGCTCTTGCACTAACCTTACTTTTCAGACAATTTTTGCAGCCCCCAAGGAAGAAGAGGCTAATAAAGGTTTTAAAGAACGAAATCTCTGTCTTAGTGTTTTCAACAATGTAAAATGTTCATAGATCTCAACAGGAGTGAGAGGAAGTGTGGGTAGTTTCCTCCTGGGACTATGTTGTTACCAATTTGCAACATCTTCCCAGACAGCTGGCCAACCGGGAACACAGCAGTTTTCAAAGTGCCAGAATGGAAAAGAGAAGTGACTTTTCTCGTCCTGTGGAGGCGATCTGGCAGTCTATGCCAGAGAGAGGTTTCTGCTCATGGTCACCCCTCTACATTGCTGAATGGAAGGGCTTAGTCAGCTGCAAAGGTAGACCAAGCAGATTTGCACTGCCAGTAAACCTAAAAAACCAGCTGGAGTTTTTGCTGCAACAAATTTGTTGAAATAAGCTTATAGAATTGAGGCAATTTGACTTGAAACCTAGCCTATGGAAGATTTCATGTAGAGAGATCTGAACTGTCCCCACCCTTTCCTCTACCTGAAAATCCTTAGCTAACAATGGTTACATGGGCAGGGAAAGAAATACACACCAGAACTTACTTGTTAGGCTTCCTAAAACGTTAGCTCAGGACCACAAGCCTTTGCCTCAGACAACTGGAAAGGGATGTTGCCCTATCTTTCTTCAGTCACCAGACTGTCTCCTTTCCCAGCCCTGCTCCCTCTGGCTTTTGCGACATGACTTTATGTGGGGATTGCACAGACATCAGGGATGGAGACTGTAAAGTCACTGAAGTCCTTCAGGGGAAAACAGACTCCTGATACCTTTTCCTTAGGTAAACAATGGAGTTTTCTGCATCTGTGCCCTGTTCACTTCCCGTAGGGACCTATCAAACCCCTTTCCCCAGTCTGCTCTGGACCCATTGCTGGCTGAGCAACATAGGGACACTGGAGGTTGATGACTTTTCCTTTATGAAGTGCTTGGAAAAAGAGTTATTTGGCTTCAAAGGCTAATGTGGTTTATTGGAAATCAGTAAAGGAGTTGATTGAGAACTCTGTCTTGTTTGAGGATCATTTCTGAGGTGAGACAGACTGGGGTTGGCTCAGCGTTCCAGGGCCCCTAAAACTGTATGTGTCTGGAGGAAACTTCCAGAAGTATAGACTTGGAAGGGCTCTTCAGAGGTCACCTAATCCAACCTGCTGCACTCCAGGCAGAACTGCATAATAGCTAGAGTGACTACTAGTCTGGAAAGGCTGAGAGCTACTGGATTCCTTCCAGAAGTTTTGATTTGTCTTGTGTACCCCGAGTTTCACCTCCCTTAAACTTGCTCACAAAACAGACCTAAAAAGACAAAAGAGACAGAACAGAACTGAAAAATTGTTGATGTTCTCATATTTATCACAGTTCTAAAATAAATCATTTGGAGTAGAAATCTTGTATTTCAGCATGTAGTATATTGTACAGCTTGAACAAGTCATTATCTAAGACATTTTAGTCTGTACTGACTTTGGTTATGCTTTTTATGTAGCCTGTTTTTAAAGGTAGGCAAGTTTCTAGATGAGCTGATGTACCCACCAGACAATCCCTGAGTACCCTTGGGGGTACTGATCCCTAGTTGAAAGTCACTGAATAAGGCCCTTTTTAACAGGCCTCTCTAGCCTGTGTTTACGAACCTCCAGTGATAACGGTATCACAATCTCTATAAGAAGACTGAAGGTTTTGGGAAGGGGATGGAGCACAATAGTGCTTTATCTTCTGCGTTGAACAACTGGCATGTTATCTAGTGTGGAGGAGTCAGTGCACAGGTCAGATGTCTTGATCTTAAAGTTAGGAGTCTGGCACCAGACTGGCCCTTTCTAGAAATTGAGGACATTCATAGAATTCAGCCTTGTGTTTGAAATCCAAATCCCTTCCAAGTTCAGGGTATTCAGATCTGGGGAGTGTGGCTCAAGGCACAGCTCTAGCTAATCTCTGATAGGTCAGGGATATTATACCATGTATTAAATACTGTGACCTGTCCGGGCTGGTCTAGATCAGTGGTTCCCAAACTTTTCTCTGCCGTGGCATACTTTGATACAATCAAATTTTTCAAGGCATACCACCACTAAAAAGCTCATGAATATTCAAATTACTTATGAATATTCATGAACCATGACACTGTTTTGGAAATGCTGCTATGTAGGGTAGTAGGGGTAGCAGAGCAGGGGTGGCAAAACATGGGAGGTTAGGAGTTGCATGCAGTGGCAGGAATGAGTGTGGAGAGCAGAGCAGGGCAGGGGTGGCAAAAGAGGACAAGGGCAGCCATGGGGGGAACAGCACAAGGGTGGGAAGAGAGGAAGGGACAACAAGAGTGGCTTTGTGTGGGGGCAAGCGAGAGCCTGGGGAGCGTGAAGGTAGGGCAGGGGAACATGGCGCAGCAACCACGTCCCCCTTCTCCACAGTGGCTCCCTGCCATCCAGGGCAAATCCTCACCCCACTGTTGCTTCCTCCCACCCCAGTGGGTCCCATGCTCCCCTCCTCCAGCCCCCTGCTGCCCGTGATGGACCCTCCCATCACTGCAGGGGCCAGAACTAGGCCTCCAGCCCCCAGCTACACCTCCTACACATGGCCACCCCACCCCCAGCTACACACACCCCCACCTAAACAGCCACCCCACAACCCCAGCTACACACCTTCTGCTACACATCCACTCCCACCCACCTCTGCTACACACACACACAACTCCCAGGAGCCCTCCTCCTCAAAGCCCTTACCTGGGCAGTTTGCAGGCTGCCTGATACAAGCTGCTCCACCCTGCTGGGGGAGATTCACACACTCCCAGCCTCTCCTAGCTCTCTACTGGCTGGGCTTAAGGTGGAGCTAGGTTTAAGGTGGAGCCACCTGAACGGTGCATTGGGGCTCCTCCTGCTATTTTTAGGGGGACCCCTGGAGCCCCAGTTCTAGTGCCTTCCTCTATTTTTAGGGGGCCAGAATGCTGCCTGCCTAAAAATAGAGGACCCCAGAACTGTGCTCTGGTGCCTTCCCCCTTATTTTAACCCCTGCCTTTTCCCAGCCCTGCACAGCCCAGGTGGCTGGGCTGAGCAGGGAGGGAACTTTAACTCCAGCTCTTGGGCATGCTCACGGTGCACCTTGGGTGTTCCCATGGCACACCAGTGTGCCCCAGCACTCTGGGTCGGAACCACTGGTCTAGATCAGGGGTCTCAATCTTGTGGCCTATGGGCCACATGTGTCCCCTAAACTTATTTCCTGCTGCCCACAATGACACTATCACTATCAATATTTGCAACATCATTGTATGAAAAGGCTTCAGTGATATGGCCCTCAGGCTAACGTACTAGTCCTCATGTGGACCTCATGGTGATTTGAGTTTGAGACCCCTGGTCTAGATATACTTAATACTGCCTCAGCCTGAAGGGGTGGACTAGAAGACCTCTCAAAGTCCCTTCCAAACCTGCATTTCTATGGACTCTTCCTGGGTGGGTTCCAGCCCAAAGTAAAGCTTGGATGACTTTGCACAAATCACACTTGAGCCTTCAGACACTTATCCAAACTTCTGGAGCCTCATGACTCATTCATCCCTCATAAAGCTCCCTGAGATCCTTGAGTGGCAGGCGAAATATTATCAAGAATCATTGCTGAGAAGTTAATGCTTCAAAAGTTGGGTGGATTGTGTAAGATTGGGTGTGTGGGGTTCTAAACCTGAAATTGCTGGGGTGGGAGGAATGCAAAAATGAAAGTTCATATTGGATTCCTTTTTCCTTGAGCCACAACCAGGTTATTTGAGTATTATTTCTAGTCCAGAAGCTTCTGAGGCCCCACCAAGATCAAGACTCCTTTATAGACAGCATCTCAAAGGCCTTGAAACTAAAAGGACCTCAAAGGAAACAGACTCACAAGCTGGTGAGAATCTAGTTTTCCAGTCTCATGACCTAACCACTAGCTCTGTCCTGCCCTTTCCTCTCCTTCTGAAGCTGCAGTCTGTGGCCCATGCTCTGAAAGCATTGGGGAGCCCAAGGGTCAAGGTTTGTAGGGTGCTGCAGGTGATCAGAACAGTCTCCTCACTGCCATTGTTTTGGTTTATGTGAGCCAAGACCCTGGATTATGATGTGTTCAGCAGCCATATGAAACCAGGGCAGTGCCTGACTTGGAGTGCTCTGGTAAACTCCCAAAACAATCCCCCCATTTTTATTCCAGTGTAAGACTTGTTCCCTGTCCTGGCAGGCGGCCCATGTACCAACCTCCTCTGGAGGTTCTGCCAGCTAGCCTTTATGAATGACAAATGAATATTGCCTGAAGCAAACTGGGCCACAAGTGGAAGAGTGTTTGGCAGCACTTCCACAGGCTCCAGTACACATGAATCATCTTCTGGACTGTGGTGACCACCATCATCACAGTTTATACGCTTGCCTCCTAACAGATGAGAGTAGCTGTTTGCAAGGAAAAGGACTATGGTATCTTGGTGCACAGGCTCCAAATACTACCGCTCCCTGCCTCACCAGTGTGTCCCTAGAGCCAGGATTGTCAGACCATGAACTCCTACAGACAGGTGTTCAAACCAGCCCTCCTTTGAGTTACCCCGTAACCCTTTGCACAAGTGGAATTTGAAAGGAGGGAATAACAGAATAGGCCAGTACCTGTAAGTTTGTTTATTTATTTATTTATGTATTTATTGTATTTCAGTCTAAATGGATGAAACAAAAGCAGGGGAGGGGAAACGGAGTGAGGTGAGATCTCCAAGGTCACCCAGTGGCAGTTTGGTCTCCTGAGTCTCATCCAGTCCAACGGCCCGGCAGCTCAGTCGCTCTGTCTCCAGTAAGTATTGCTATGACAGACTAAACCTAATATGTTTGTTTTAGTCTTTCTTTACTTGGTAGCAAAAGTGGAGAGAGGCCAATAGCTCCAGCAAGCAGATGTGCATCAGAAAGGTTTGCAATGCACATGTTCCCACTTAGATAGCAGGATTCTCCCGTCTCCTGCATCAGGCACTTCACTGACTGCAGTAAGGTTACTCCAAAGCCTGTTAGAGATGGGTCAGGAGCAGAGACTTGACTTTCATTTTGCTTTTTGCTGGATTCTGTGGAAAGCAGTGAAATAATGACTGGAAATATCATGAAGTTCTCAGTCCTGTAACCACAGTGAAGTCACTTTACTCATCTGAGTAGTATTCTGCAGATACTTAAGATTGAAAGATTTCTCAGAGGAGTTTTAAGGAGTTAGATGCCCAATTAGGGCTGGCCACATTTCCCCTTAATATTGCTTTTGATGGAAAACTGAGTTTGTGTCAAACTCCCCACCCCCAACCCCAACCAAGAAGTGTCAGCTTTCCACTCAAAATCTTAACTTTGCATCAACAGACAAAAACCTGAGGATCAAAGCTTTTGTTTTTTGGCCAAAACACAACATATGTAGTCTAAAAGTATTCTGGCCAAACCCCCAAACTTTCCAGGCATGCATGAAATTTTTCCAACCAGCTCTACATTCACCTTCCATAGGTCATCAATGGGAATTGCTTAGGACTCTGACAATCCTGCTTCAGTGTTGGCAGGACTGGGGCCATGAACCCTTGAAGGTTTAAAATAACGAAAACCCTGTGTATTACCTCTAGAGAAATCTAGCCGCTTAACCTGCACTGGTTGGAGATGTCACCCACCTTCCCACTCCAAATAGTCTGTGGGGTTTATACAGTGACTCCTGTATATTCAGTTGGGACTATGCTTATTTAAACAGTGCCCAGGGTCTTTTATATGCAGGAGTCAGTTTATCAACCAATAAAAATCAGCTACCCTTGGAGTCAGGGATGTTCCCAGGGTGGGGGGCAGCTGGGGAGAAGGGACACAGCCCCACCCCAATAATTGTCTGGAGCACAGAACTCCTTCGGCCCCAAGGCCGTGAGGTGTGGGAGGAAGAGAGCTCCTCCAGGAGTGGGGGTGAGGGTGGTGCAGAATGTGCCCTTCCAAAAGACATCAAAGATCCATTCCTGTGCATACCCTTGCCTGAAGTGAAACAGGGAAGCTATTCAATAGCATGCAGAAGTTTAAAATAGCCAGAGGAGAACAGCATTTCCAGTGGCAATTGCAGAAGAAATTATAGGAAGGCAGCATGTCATTATCCAAACTGGAATATGACCAAGGTTCAGACTAATATCCAGCCTCCAGTATGAAGTGTGAAAGGACTTTTTAATGACTGCAATTAATCGGGCTCTTTCACTTACTCTCCAGCAGACAGCATCAGAGTGCCCCTGAACCATGTCCAGCCTTCCTTCAGACAGAGGAATGCCATCAACCAACTCACCAGCATCACTCTCCAGAGCTGTTTCTTCACTTGGAGGATGTGACCAGATCCCAGTCAAAGGTGTTCTTATGGCCAGCACTGCCAGTAGGTTTCTCTTGCTGCTACCCTGGTGATGTTTCTCCTGTGTTTTTTGATAGGCCCCACACCATGAGCCACTTGGCATTAGTAATCCAGAAAGTGTGTTTTGCTCTTGCCTCCCAGTCATTGGTCCTCAGCAAGCTGTGTTCTTTCTTGCTGGGGAAAGGCACACTCCTGCTTCACCAGTGTGCACAGGAGGCACGACCCACCTCAGTACACAATCAATTGTGTTTGACATTAAAGCTTGTGATGAACTTTGGCATTTCTATGTGCGTTGTGGCTAACCAGCTCTGATGTGCCTGCTAAAGGCTGTGATGTGTAACACTGACAGCAGCAGGCCATGGGTCCAGTATGGGACCCTGCATGAAAGTGGTGTTCTGATTTGACCATAGAAAGGGTTTGCAATATCACAGGCAAAGAGACATTTTCAGAAGGTTCAACTGACCGACTTTGCTTGTCTAGGGCATGAAAATGCTCTGCAAAGAGTAAATCAGATGGTCTTTTTTAATCCTTGTATTTTTAATAATCAAAGGTGATGTCCACATCATAGGAAAAACTCCCAGTTGGCATTTGTAAAGCTGCTACTCTTCTGAATCTCCTTGAAACTTCTCTTTGCCACAGTGGCTACAAATGAGAAGCTGTCTTCTGCTTTTCTGCTCCTTTTGTTGTCTTCCTACCTGACATGTTGATTAGGAGCATTGTGGGATGGGGACTGTCTGTGTTGTGATATGTCCAATTTGACTATTGTACAGTGGGGTTCTGATCTGTCGTGGGGGTTCCCGTGGTGGTTCCATAATATAGATGGTAAATATGAGTTGAGCCAGGCATAGTAACTGCATTCAGGGCTTCACTGAAATAACATTTGCCTGGTTTGAGATCTAATATTGCTGTTTTATCAATAAATTGTTGTGCCAAGCTTTTTCTGCTATCCATGTGTCTGAAAAATTGAGTCACTTCAGCAGAAAAATCCACCTTGTGAATTTGGGGGGGGGTGGAGTGCAGAAGGAGGCTTATTAGCAAACCCAGGTCTTTGTACCTCTGGTGCCTCTGGTGGATCTGTCAGGATATAGTGGTTGAGGAGAGCCCTGTTCAATTCCTGGTTCTGTCACAGACTTGCTTTGGCAAATCACTTAATATGTCTGTGTTGCATTGCATTGTATTTTGTCTGGCCTATCCATTTAGATGAATAGCTCTTTGGGACAGTGTGACCAACCAGGCTACAATCCAGACTAGAGCGTATCTGTGTCACCTCTGCCATGGGGTGCCCGTCATAATGCTTTGCTTTTGTCACCTCCAACATGTTGGGGTTACAGTGGACAAGAAGCTGGATATGAGTCAACATTGCCCTATTTGCCAAGAAGGCTAATAGTACAGTGGTCTGCATGAGTAGGAGCATTGCCAGCAAATAAAGGAAAGTGATTATTCCCCTCTATTCAGCACTGGTGAGGCCACATTTGGAGTGTTGTGTCCAGTTTTGGGCCCCTCATTTCAGAAAGGATGTTAACAAAATGGGGAGAGTCCAGAGGGTAATGAAAATGATTAGGGGATTGGAGCACATGAGTTTTGAGGAGAGACTGAAGGTGCTGGGCTTGTTTAGTCTTCAGAAGAGAAATCTGAGGTGTAGATTTGATAGCAGCTTTCAGCTCATGAAGGGGTTTTTCAGGGAGGATGGCACTAGGCTGTTCTTGCTGGTGGCAGATGACACAGCTATAAGCAATGGTCTCACGTTGGAATGGGGGAGGTCTGTGTTGGATATTAGGAAAATCTTTTTTGCTAGGAGGGTGGTGAAGCACTGGAATGGGTTACCTAGGAAGGTCATAAAATCTTCACCTCTAGCAGTTTTTAAGGCCCGATTTGACCAAGCCTTGACTGGGATGATTTAGTTGTGTTCCTACTTTGAGCAGTGGGTTGGACTAGATGACCTCCTGAGATCCCTTACATGCTGGAGGCTGTTTGAGCAGTCCAGATTGGAATTATAGAATACTATGGTTGTAAGTCATTCCCAGCTCTGTCTGTGAACTTTCATGTAGGCAGTTACATCTGGGCTCATACCAACAAACCTTGTACTACAGGGGGACCCCAACTCATTCCCAGTCCCAGATCTTTCCCCAGAAATGTATGTCTTGTACTGCCCAGCCCCCTCCTGCATACTACAAGCCTATATAAAGTCTGCTATTCCATTAGTAGAACTGATGTGCACAGATCTTATCTCAAAAAGAGCTTCTCAAACACATCAATTCAGAACAATAAAATGAGTTTAGCAACTACAAAATGAGATTTTAAGTGAATACAAATAATGAGGCATGAAATTCAGAAATGGCTACAAGAAAAATAAAGACAAAACACAATTAGTGCTGAACCCAACAAACTCTATTAAATTCAAAGCAAAGTTTCCCCTTCCTCCAATTATTTTCAACATTATTAGTGGCCATACTTCTTGGGCTAGGACCCCTCTTTTGTAATGGCTGCTTCCTTTGTTCCTTCTCTTGATTTATTTAGTAGGGGTTGGACTAGATGACCTCCTGAGAGCCTTTCCAACCCTAGTATTCTCTGATTCTCATGTAGAGACTTGATAGAAAGAGAGAGGCATTTCTTGGGGTATATGCCCCTTCTCTATATAGTCCTTTGTCCTTTTGAAGCATTTCCAGCAGAGACTGGTAATAGGCTGTCTGTTGGTGGAAGAGAACTCCATGCTGTTTCTTTGCTAAAATGTAGATTTATCACTCACAAATAGTCACTTTGCAGATCATGGCTGATTCACTTTGCTTACACTTGGCTGAGGTATCAGCTTGCCTTTTGTCTCCGAGGAACTGGTGTGGCCATTGCCTAACTTGGAACAGGTTTTACTAAAACTATACAGTGGAATCATATAACTTTACATACATGGTTGCCACACACATTTTACAAGACCATAATGAGCAGAAAAATGGGTTTTTACATGGTACCTTACAAGGCATATGCTGTACAAAGATTATGATGCGGATGGAGAATACAGAGGTATAGTCAATCACAAACGCATAATGGGACCTCATTTTGCTGGGAGCCTCTAGTTACTACTGTAATGCAAACAATAAATAAGAGACCTCACATGCTCTAAGTAGAAAATGCTGCAAGTAAGGAGAGTTGTGACTGTTTACTTAGAGTAAAACATCTAAAGCTGCCCTTGATTTCCTTGGAATGTGTATACAACTGTGGAAATCTCATGCAACTGTGTTTCTATTTTTAAGAAACTATCATTATAAAGGTCATTTTCCTCACTCTTAAAAATGTGTGCACTTGCCTCTTTTTCTAAGCATGCCAGGAGTTGTTGTTAAAATTTCCCACTTGCTTTTGAGTGAATTTCTTCTAGATCTTTATATAGAACCTAGGACACCAGAGCCTAAGCTGTCTGCCCAGTAGGGATCAGCCATCACATGCTCTGAAATAATATGAAAGAAAGCTGTGATCCACTGGACAAATATATAAATGACTATGAGCAGGGTGACCTGACACTGTAGTCAAACGTATGGACCTTGGTGCCTCGTATTTAAAGAGAGAGGTTGTGAAAGGAGTGGGTCAAATTTATTGCTCTTCTGGTTTCAGCAGTATTACAGCAAGGGTTGAGTCTGGCTCTATAACTAAAACACCACCTGATGATTCAGTACTGAGATTTGGAAGTTGTGTATGATGCAAGAAGGGTGGTCAGTCTTGTTCCTTGTGGACAGGGGTCCATGGCCTACATATTGCCACCCCACTTGGCACTGGCGCTACTGTTGAGTCTCAGCAGAAAGTCTAAGATTTGAGAAATCTTTCCATTGACTGAAACGGGCTTTGGATACTTGAGGTGTACTAAACTGCTCTGCTGTCCCACTAAATTAAGGGTGAGGCATGCTGGAAGGGCAGCATGGAAGGAGCTTGCTGTCACTAGTGCAAGGATAAATAGAGAGCTTCCATTTCCAGGGCTGTGAATCTGGCATCTTTCACCAGAACTAAATTAATTTATTTTTAAAAAGAAATCTAGAGAGTCCATAGGATCCCACTGACCTCCCTTTACTCATGTGCTAAGCCTTCTCCTCAGCACCTCATCTCCAAATGGAAATCCAGCTATCTTGTAGTTGTATAACAGATCAAAGGCCAGACCCTCTGCTGGTGTGAATCAGCATTACTGTATTGACGCCTGTGCAACTGCACCCACTTACTCTGGCTGAGAATCTGAACTCTGAATGCTACATTGGTTGGGGGTTTCTTCAGTGACCTAGGCTTAATTGCCTCTGAGCAGGTAGCCAACCTGCATCAGTGGGCTTTGTGTCTCCAGTCCCTCCAGGACACAAAATGCAGACTCCTGCCTAGCTCTTGTCTTCCCTCCCCCACCACCCCTCTGCTCTGCCACCCGTTCTCTCTGCCGCTAATGGAGCAAGACCACAGCAGCAAGGCTTCCGAAAAGAACTCTGAACTTGAAGCGACAGGAGAGAGAGGCTTTCTGAATATTGAATTAAGGCTGTCTCCAGCAGTATTGATATTCCCATAAGAAAGCAGTCAGTAAGACCACTGCCTTAATGCCCTATGAATAATTCATAGCTTGATTTAAGCACTGTGAAAATAATTTGACCACACAAAGCACCTTCTTGGTGTATAGACCTCATTCCAAGAAAGTGCTCGTTGCTCCTCTGTCTCGCATCAGCAATGAGGTCACCAGGATTGGCAGTCGGAGCCATCTGACACTTAGTGATCTAAATATGTCTAACCAGGGCAATCTTTCTGGCAGAAGCAAAGTAGGAATTTCCAGGAGATAACTGGTTGGGCTACAAAATGCATTAGCAGCTGGCTGCATAAGACTGCCTGAGAGCTGTGAATATCCATGGTGTCAGCTCAGGGTGTCTTCCTAGGCAGCTTGCTTCAGCATTTGTTCTTTCTCCGCTTCAGAGTCAGGGAAGAATAAGAGGGTGACTATAACAATATCTCAAGGGGGCTGGCTTCCATGGGATATTTAGTCAGGGAACTGATCTGCCATTCATATGTTTTGGGTCACTCCTGTTTTACATTAGTATGAGTGAGTAGAGACTATGTCCCAAAGTGTTGACCTGGGGCTTGAGGTGTTTAAGTCAGAGGGGGCTATCAGGGATTTGTGGAGATTTCTCTAGGGCTAGTTCCAAAGGGGTAGCCATGTTAGTCTAGTTCAGCAAAACAAACAAGGAGTCCTGTGGCACTTTTAAAGACTAACAAATTTATCACTTCAAAGCTTCAAAGCATCTGAAGTGAGGTTTTCTCCCACAAAATCTCATGTGATAAAGGAAATTTGTTAGTCTTTAAAAGTGCCACAGGACTTCTTGTTTCTATAGGGCTAGTTTCTTTGGCTGTTAGTGCTGAGTTGTTTCTGTCAGGCTGTTTTCTTGGCAAGATCAGCTGGCTGCCTTTAATACAGAGTCCAGTGCGAATGAGAGGTCTCTATGCTTGAACTGCTCTGGGACAGTTCTCCCTTAGTGAAGGGATTCCCTGACCTCTCCCAGAGCTATTTTCAATATGTCATTCTGCAGCAGCTGTAAACTTCACAGAAGTTCGGGTCCCAGCCCAGCATGTTTCAGGTAACTCTGCTGATGAGTGATTGTTCAAGTGATAAGAGGCTGAGGGCTTTTCTTCCTAGAGCCTTGCATGCTTTCAAGCTATTAATGAAGAAGGCTTCACAGTGCCCCTGTGAAGTGGGTGTTTGGCATTACTCCTGTATTACTGGTGAAGTCACTGAGGGACAGAGACCATAAGCAGTTCAGTGACCATCCCAGTACCCATTCTTATGCAGTGACCAGTAGACCATGCTCACACTCAATTCCCAAAACCATGGATGTGTAACCGTAGCTCTTCTACTATCCAGGGCTCTTGAATCTGCAAAGTCAGACTGGAAATCTCCCAACAACAGTCTCTTTCACGAGATTTCCTTTATTCCTGATTCTGACTGAAAATACCATGGGCCTTATTCTCCTATGCCTTGCCCCTTTTTGGAATCACTTACAGCAGTGCAAAAAGGGGGGGGGGGGAGGGGAGTGAAAATCCCACCACTGGAGAAAGCAACTGTACCCAGATTCATTAAGGGTTTGCCCACACTGCAAGAAAACCCCAGTGGCAGCAAATCTGAGTTTGGGTCTACAGGCTCAGGCTACAGGACTCAAGAGGCAGTGTATACTTTCCTGGCTGGGCTGGAGCCCCAGATCTTACCCAAGTTTCAGAGCCTGAGTGGGAGTATCTATGCTGCTATTTTGATGTCATAGTGTGAGCAGGAGTGTCTAGACTTGCTGAGCCTCTGAGACTTGCTGCTGTGGGATGGTGGAAGGTGGTTTTGGTTTTTTGCAGTGCAGATGTTCCCTACAGGACATAAGAATCAGGCATTGTGACATTTGGAATCTGCAAATCCTGGATTAGGTGCCTAGAATCTATACAGTGGGGGGCGGAGGAGGGATGGAGAATGCAACCCACAAAAGGCTACACAGTAGAGGGGAACTGCCTAAATTAGCTAATGGAGGATCCTGACAAGAGGTGAATGTCCTAAGCCTTGCTCCCTCATAAAGTTAGGCACCTACGGCCAGGCTGCAGGAAGGTGCTTATCTCTGCTTGAAATCCAGGAACCTCATGGAGTCAAGTGACTAAGCTATTCTTGGAAGAATAATTTAGGTGCCAGAATTGTTGGTGGGAGGAAGAGGCGGAGGGCTCCCTTATAATTCTTAGCCCTGTTGGTAGAGCATTTGCAGGGGCTGTGGGAGACCCTGTTTCAACTCTACCGTCTGCTAGAGAAGGAGACTGGGGTTTCCCACTGCTCATTTGAGTGCCCTAACCACTGGACTATAAAACGATTCTCACCTCTCTGGCCCAATTAATAATTATTAATCCAGAATGGCTCAATTTCAACAGTAGCACTAGAGAGGATGACACATCAAAATATCCTAGGGCACCTGCCTGAGTGGTGGGAGACTCCTGCTCAAATTCTGTCACTGATGGAGAAGAGAGGAATTGAATCTGCGTCTCCCACACTCTTGGTGAAGTCACTGATCAGTGGGCTAGAGATTATAACAATAGCTGCTGCCTCCTTGGCTGAGGTAAGTCATGCTAAGAGCATGTCTGCTGCATACGGCCTGCAGTGAGAGTGGTGTTACTGCACCTCTCTTCACCTGGGCTGAGGATTATGCCAGGGTTTAGGTGTGAGTGAGGCATCTGGGTGCATAACTGAGGCAGTGCTACAAGTGCCCAGAGGCAGAAACTTGGGTGCATAAGCAACTTCCCCACTCCTGGTGTGGGACTGAGTTGTTGAGGCACCTCCAGGGTTTGGTAAGCAGTGGAACAGGGGTTTTGTGGATAGTTTCTAATCTGAGCCATAGGTACCCAAGTCTCTTTGTGGATCTGGGCCCTTGTGGAACCTGATTGGATCATGGTTCACATCCACAGAGCAAAGGCGAATGGGACTGCAAAGATGCCTCAAGGCTACCTTTTTTCCTGTAGCAGGTCAGCATTTCTCTGTTGTCTAAACCCCCAACAGCCCAGTGAAAATGAATACTACCAAGAGAGAAAAGTCCATTTAGTTGTTCTGACTGGCAAGAATGAGCTAGCTCTCATTCTATAATAAGGCCCTGGCTGGTTCTTATCACATGAGCTTTCATGGGAGAAAATCCCACTTCATCAGATGCTTTGAAGGTGGGGAATTTACAGAACTCAGCTAAACCAGGGGTTCTCAACTTTTTCAGGGTTGTGACACAGTGGGGAGGATTCCTAGCTCTGCATGACACACCAAGCCCCCTCCCCCAGCTAAGGCTTGCCTCCTGACCAGGGTGGGCTCTGGTGTAGTGCCAAAAAACACGTTTCAACAGATTTTGTTACTTTGGTCAGATCTGCTGAAACAGGATATTTGGCACTACAAGGGTCATGTTATCTCAGTTTTTGGTGACACATCTCCCTGCTCTTCGTGACACAATTTTGTGCTGTGACACAGTGGTTGAGAACTGCTGAGCTAAACATTCAAGTCAGACAGCTGCAGTAAGAATCCATTCTCTGCATGACCTACCAGGTTAAGAGTCCTCTAACCACAGCACTTAACATTGCTCTTTGGTTGCCTGAGGTTTCTCAGCTGATTCAGGGCAAGTTAAGTCAGCATTATTACTCTCTCACTTTGTCTATTTAGACTGTACTCTCTCCAGCAGTGGGTCTGTCTTGTATTGAGCACTATGGAAAGTGCCTGGCACAAGTCTAGGTCCTACTGAAATACAAAGGATTGCTTACAATGGCCCCAACACAACACGGAGCATTCTGAAGAGCTGGACTCATACCCTCAGCATGCATGCCTTCATTCCTAGCACCAGCTTGGGGACAACTCCTGGTGTCTTGGTCACTCCCTGTAACAGAGCACTGAGCAGGCACTTGAACTTTCTCCCTTAGCCCCGATGACAGGAAAGATGAGCTAGTGCTTAAAAGGGGTCTGGAGCACTGGTTTAATTCCTAGCTTTTCTTCAGATTTCTTTTTATACCCTATTCATTTCGGCTTAAAGAATTGCAACTTTGCTGTTCAGCAGATGTCCAGTCATATGGTACATCCTGCTGCTAGTTCTAGGCACCCATATTGTGAGTCGGGCTGGCACCATTCTGCTTTCAGCAGCATTTGGTAGTTGAGAGCCCCTGGTTTAGCATATTAAGGGCAAACAAATGCTACTGACTGTTTTCTGCAGTCTGCCTCTACCATATGTGTGATGTGAGATCAGCATGTTCTTTCAATAATAAATGAGAACACACTGCTGCAGGACGGAAATGTTCATACTCTTTTGCAATTTAATTAGAAGAAATGAGAACCTCAGGTTAAATGGCATGCGTGTTTTTATGCATAGACAGAGACATGCTCTATTTTAGTCTTGCAGACATCAAAATGGCAACTGCACAGTCCCTCTCTTTCAAGGAAAAAGACATGTAGAGAGATTTTCAAAAGGATTCATCGAGCTGGGCTCTATTGGAAATCTGGTCCCAATGATGAATGCTGATCTTGTGATAACCTGTCCTGACCAGGTCCATAAGGTCTGATACTCAGATATCCAATCCACTCCAGTGCAATTTCTCAGTAGTGCTGAAAACTGGACCCATGTAGTCTACTACAGCAGAGCTTTAAAGTAATGCAATGTGTCATGCAGTCATTTAGACTGCATTTGTTTTGGTGAGATGGATTGCTAGGCTCATAAATAGGACAGCTAGATAAGAATGATGGATGGATGGTCACTGAGCAAATATGCTGTAGACAGATGAATAGGTCATTTTGTTTGTTAATATATTAATGGGAAATGCAGGCACAACACAGATTTTAAAGCTGGGCACCTAAGTTTAAGCAACTACATTGGTACTGATGCACCTAAAAGTGGTATTTTTAAATGCCTACTATTAATTAGGATAGATAAAAGCCCAGAAGTGCTCATGCAGTGTGTGGTGTACCTTGCCAAATGATGTTATCCAAGATTGAAACCTTTAGGTAGATGAATGGCACCACCAGAGTGAAGTAACCATCCTCTTCCTTCTCTTTGTAGCAGGTCTCCTTCCAGCCTCCAACCTGCTCCTCTCTGAGTGCTGCAGAGAAAAGATGAGCCCTGCAGAAAGCCTAGGAAGTTAACCAATTTAGGTTGGGCGGCCCAAGGGAGAAGTCAAGTCCAGGAGCTTGACACTCACACTGACTCCATTGATCACAGCTAAGCATGGAAACTGGGCACAAGCAGGTTACTTATGGTTAGCACTGGGCCTGCATCATAATGGCTGCCCCGATCCTGCTACAAAACCTAGTCTACATTTGCTGCAAGTTGTTCATTCAGCATGCTCTGTGCACAGACGTGACTGGCCATGGTGATTGGGTCTTGGTGTTTCAGAGAGGCTCATTTATGAAAATCAGGTGCTTGGAGCTTTTACTTTTGCATGTTTCCCATTAGTATATCAGGAAAAGATAACCTGGAGCTGAAGCTACATGTCTGCTCTGTGTGGCAGACTAAGGCGGGGTTGTGTGGATCAGGTGTTCTCTCCTGATGGTGAACTAGTGAAACATGGCATTGAATTCTGGAATATATGGGTAATGTAACAGGTCAGTACAACCTTGTTTCCCTGGGCCCCAGCTTAGTGAAGAGCCTAATAAAGAAATTAATGTCAAGCACTTGTTAAATCCCATTGAAATCAGTGGGACTTCAATGCATGCTTTACTGCTTTTTCAAAGTGTGGCCCTGGTGTCTTATCCAGAGGGCAATTAAGGAGTGTGTGACTTTGAATTTCGGGGCAGCTAGTTCTCATACCAAGCCTAACTCTGTTGGCAAACTAGATGAGGAATATCTCTGTTGGCTTCCAAGCACACAAGTGAAGGAAATGTGTATCTCATCTCTGTCTTTCTCCAGAAACGCCTTGTCTCTTTCCCCTACTTACTTCTATTTCCCTGCAACCTCCACACCTCACACTCTTTTCCCCTTGAGAGAGTGGTCAGCTTGCCCTGTGGGCAGCCTGCTTCCTCCTGTAGCCCCTGCTTTATGGATGGGCTCCTAGAAAATGGGCATCTTCCACCAACAGAATTTGTCAGTCATGATGTTTTTCTGAAAGGTGGAACTTAATTCAGCCTCCACTGGACTCCCCAGAAAAACTCCAGTGGGTTTTGAATAAGCCATATGGTTCTCTAGCTAGCTGCTCACTTCAAGCCTAAGGACAGCCTTCACTGCCCTGATGACTTACTACTGTATATAAGCTGGCTCTGAATTTCAGGATATCATCCTCTAATTACACCGGGGTATCCAAAGTGCGGCCCATGGGCCACATTCAGTAGCAGCTTTAGGGGTAGGCGAAGCAGGCGGCTGCCTAAGGCTCCAAGCAATAAGGGGCCCCTTTTTCAATTTTTGGTGGACAGAAATGAAAATACAGAAAAATATAGAAATTGTTCCCATCTATCAGAGAGCTGAAAGCCTAAGAACTTTTCAGTCTTGGCTAGGGTTACCAGATGTCAGGCAAAAGGCTTTTTTACTTTCACGTCCTCCATCCAGCAGGCATTTTAAAAATACATGATTTTGCCTGGCTTTTTACTTACAGGGGTTCAAGTATGCTGGAATGCTCCAGAACACCCTATTTTTAGGGGGAAGCTTTCCAGGGCCCCCTAAAAACAGAAGAATGTTACATTAATACTACATTTTCTCCATGTGTCCTCCAGCATCCTCCTTTTTGTGCTTCCCTGTCCTCTTTTCCATGCTTTGGTATCTGGTAACCCTAGTCTTGGCTCATCAAGGCAAACTATCATTAGGATCTGTGCTTCATCTGAATTTCAGATTTCACCATTATCTGCCCACAGGAACGTCACTGCCCTGGGATAAGATCCAGGGCATGGCCTCAGGCCATCCCCCATGGCCCCAGCTATGCCCCTTAGGCCACGGTCTGGTGCCCCCACCTGATCATTCATCCGGCTCCTGCCACCTCCAGCCTGGCCCCAGATCCCCAGCCGGTTTGGGGCTGATAGAGATGGGTGATGTGGAGGACGTCCTGGCCAGGGTCCTGGGTCTGGGATGGCACCAGCCTGGACACTCGGGGCACTGGCACCCAGACTCAAGGTATGTGCCCCATGTGCCAGGCACCAGTGACATCCCTGTCTGCCTATCACCTTCATGCTGACATGCTAAAAAAGCAGGAGCAAGCTTCTGACTCCTAAACAGAAGAATAGCAGGAACTTTTCCAATGATCTCATTTAGTTCCTCAGTGTGGCCATTTATTCTGACATCTTTTAATTACACTTGTGAAATGTTGCTTTTTCCTTTTCCTTTTTACCTGCTCTTCTTTTCCCTTTTCCTTTGCCTTTGTGACAATTTGTCCTTTGGCTTTGGTTAGCTCAGGTTACCAGGTAGGTCCATGTAGGCTGCTATATATAAATACAGTGCTGCCCTCAGGCAGTCTTTACAGCTGTGTGTGATGTATGTGCTGTATGCCTTTCTTTTGGTAAGTAATGTTTTAGCTTCTTCTGTACTTACTATTTAATATTTTTGAGGGGGCCAGAGTCTTATAAGCTTGACTACTTCAGAGAATTTCATTGAAATTTGGTGTTTTTCATTTATAGCTACACATTGGAAACCTTCTTTTCACTTATTTTTATTTATTTTAATTATTTGTATTAAACTTCTAGTGCACACAAACCCAAGCCTATGTGAAAAATTTGAAAGATTTGACTGCGAACATTTTAAATGTGGTATTTTAGATAGTTTTGAGCCATCTTTAATTTTACCACTTTTTATTTGTTAAGTAATGCACATACTTTTAAAAAAAAAATTAAATGTTGACTTTAACTTTGTAGTTCAGCCTTAGCTAATTTATGTTGAGTGAAAGATGATCAACTAAGAAGCTTCATGATGGACAGATCTTTAAAAATATCATACCCAAGAATAATTTACGAGTTCTAGAGGGATAGTCATGTTAGTCTTGTTCAGCAAAAGAAACAAGAAGTCCTGGGTGGTGGGAGGGGGGATGTTTAGGGCTTCAGGGGGGACTGGGGCCACAGGGAGGGTGAAGTTGGGGCCTACAGGGGGCCCCACAATGGGCCTTCACCTAGGGCCCCCAATTGCCTAAGTCCGCTTCTGGCCACATGTAGCCCGCAAATGGATTTTTGTTGTAATAATATACTGAAAATATATAACTGTAGATTGTGTCTTGTGGCACTTAAAGACTAACAAATTTATTTATCGCTTGAGCTTTCATGGGAGAATATCCCACTTCATCAGACACTTTGAAGAGCATCTGACAAAGTGGGATATTCTCCCATGAAAGCTCATGCAATAAATAAATCTGTTAGTCTTTAAGTGCCACAAGACTCCTTGCTTTTTTTGCTTTACTAGACTAACATGGCTGCTCCTTTGGAACTTGTATATTGTGCACAGTGCAAAAAGAACTGGTTTGGGAATTTTGTGGCTCAGGGGCCCGCACCAATCAGGGTCTGCAGACCCCATGTGCAAAAACTTTGTGCACTCCTGTATTACATCCTGGATGAGCCTGGCTTTGCATTCTGTAATAGACCTCATTTAGTTAATTACACTGTTAATTAAGCATTGCAAGGATTTAGAAGTCAGACATGGAAATCAAATAATTGGCAGCATCTCCTGGCTTCATTTTCACCAACTTCTGGTTCATCGTTTTCAGTCTGGTTCCACAGACTCTAGTACTTCCCCTCTTTCTCTAAGAGCTTAAGAAAACTCTGAAAGATTACTGGAATTGATGGCAAAAGTCTGTCTCTGAGGCATTCCCAGCTTTGTCAATAGCCACCCCCAGCCTGTTAATATCACTTTAGCAATAAAAGAAAAATATCCATTACTCAGGTTTCCCTGCTGCATACCAGCCTGGATTTTGCATGAAATTTCACTCTGATATCAAAAGCTGATATAGCTGTTTTCCCTCAGTCAGCTCTTCCCCTCCCCTTCTTTTGTCTGGCTCTTGGCTTAATTAGTTTATGATCAATCTCATAAAAGACACAGCAATGCCGGAATGGCAGATGGGGGAGCAAAGCATGAATATTAATTAGCAAAGAATTCCAAAGAGATGATTCTAATTACATTAAAAGTGCAGGCTTTCACGGGCAGTGACTGACTTCCCACTGTGAATTTTTCAAAAGGTCATTGCCTCAGCTGTGTTAGTGCATGTGTATACATTTCAAGTGGGGTAGTGGTGGTGGAATACATTCCTGTTCTCAAATTAAAAAGAAATCAGTCAGGCAGTGAGACCATGTCTCCTGCTGGGCACATTTAGGGAGACAATTATTTCGTGATGAGGTTCGTCCTCTGGGGCAACTGAACCAGAGACCACTGAAGCTAGAAGTTTGAGGCATGAATGTTGAACAACAGGAGGGACCTACCTGTTTGTATGCAGCTGCAGATGCAGGACGCTTCAAAACTGGTTTAGCCACTAGGGGGGGCCAAACAGCCACATTGTGTGAGTTTGGGTTACAAGTTTCATACAGAGTTGTCCACTGTGATCTGGTTTGCCCTGCTGCACAACACAGGTCATAGAGTTGAAAAGTTCCAAAGGGGTAGCTTGGGTTAGTCTAGATCAGCAAAACAAGTAAAGAGTCCTGTAGCTTCCCCAGAGTAATTTGCAGAGCAGATCTTTTAGGGGGAAAAAATCCCATCTTGATTTAAAAACTGCCAGTGATGGAGAATCCACTGGGACACCCAGTAAATTATTGCAGTGATTAATTACCCTCA
Source organism: Podocnemis expansa (assembly GCA_007922195.1). Classification (NCBI taxonomy): domain Eukaryota; kingdom Metazoa; phylum Chordata; order Testudines; family Podocnemididae; genus Podocnemis; species Podocnemis expansa. The sequence continues at coordinate 4,333,637 of ML682061.1, read as the reverse complement.
CTATTAAAACATTTATGCCTTGCTTCCAGTTTGAATGTATCTAGCTTCAGCCAGCCATTGGGTTGTGATCATCACCCCCAACCTTCTTCTAGTTAAGTTAAATCTATTTATTGTATCTATTTTATTAATCTCCTTTAAAAAGCACGGTCAAGTGTGTGTAATGCTTCCTGATTGATTAAACATCCCTAAGAAAGGCTAAGAACCCTGTTCAGGAGAGTGTACAGATTAAAGTCTCCACTCCTGTGGCCTTTTCTAGAGCAGTGACCCTGAAGCTATCCATCCCAAATCTTACACTGTGATACATCCAGGACTACTACTTATTTTAATTCAGGATGTACTCTGCTGTAGCACCTAGAGATTCTAACTGAAATAATTGTGCCAGGTGTTGTGGACACAGAGGAAGACAGAATCCCAGCCTAGAACTGAACCCAGGCTTTCTGAACCCCAGACCACTGCCTCAACTACTAGACCTTCCTGGTCCTAGAGCCCTCAGAGTCCCTGGAAATACTTTATTATAACTGCACAGTGGGTGAACTCAGCTAGCAGCCTCTTGCTGACTTGACTGCTGTTCCATGAGCATGAATGTGGCTTACCTATCCTCTTATTCCCACTGGGACCAGTATGGAAATAGCCCTTCCTTAACCATAGGGTGACAATGGAATTTGGGTGGCTAATACAACAGGGAGTTGTGTGGCACTTTAAGACTAAGTGCCACACAACTCCTTGTTGTTTTTTTACTGGACTAGACTAACACGGCTATCCCTTTTGAAATAATACAACAGGAGCAAGCACCACTGTTGCCCCTGCCTGACAAGTGCTGGATTTTTTAATGTTAATATCCCTCTGGGGAAGAAACATGGATAACACTGATGTGTTACTGAGCATAAAATCATATTGGCCATCTGGCTCTTTTGAAAAACTCTTGGGGTGGATATTTTTTCCTTTTTATTTTGTGTCTACACCACGAAAGTCTTGAGGGGTGAGGTGACCTTGCAATGGGGTGTGTAAAGCAGCTCGCCCAAGCTGCTCAAGTTGCATTGCCAGATGCTGCCTTGGTAGACCTTAGAGGTTAAAAGATGAGTCAACACTTGCAAGGTTCATGAAAGGCAGACCTGAGAATTAAGGATCTCTCCTGAGCACTAAACACTGGCTTGACGCATTTCACTGTTTTGAAGCAATGACGGCAGCTTGCCACCTTTTTTGGAGGAAAGATAGGAATGCAGTGAACCTTGTTTCCCTCAGGAGTCAGTCAATTTCCCTTGTGGGCCCTGAGCAATGGAGCTGGCAGAATGAACACGAAACAAGTTTGTCTGGGCTCTTGCTTTTGAGCCTTGCTGTTCCAAGAGCAATGCAGGGCAGGTCAATGGATGCCCAGGGTATGGTAATACAGTGCAGATCCGTTTGCATTTAGGGCATTGTTTCAAATCCAGCTTGAGTCAGAGATGCTCAGGCCTGGAGTACCAGGACATGGGGCCAGTTGGGACTGAGGTGCACAGGCAGAGAAGTGTGCAGGTCTCAGGACTTGAAATGTGAGCCAGTAGCTTGCTGGTGTTATGCAGTTCCACCCAATGGCCAGGCTCAGGGTTATCTTGAGCCATCCCTTCACAAAATCTAAACAAGTATGGAAACTGGGATCCTGATCTTGAGTTACTGTGACACTTTACACCAGTGCTGGATCTGGCCCAACATGGCTGTGCTCCAGATGATGAGGTTATCTATCACACTGTCCTCACCCCCATGTATGCTCTCCTCCACCCCCAGCCACCTGCTAAACTACAGAACACAAGGGGGAAAGTCCTACTAGTTTGGTGAGATGCAAAGTCCAGAACAGCAGCTGCTGAGGAGGGGAACGGATGGTAAATGGTGGTTTCTAGCATGGGGCTTGAACAGTGGGAGAGGTTGGGCCTGAACACTGTGGCTCCCTGCTTCAGAATGAGAATGGCTAAAAATCCCCAGGCTGCCCACAGCATTTGGCCAGACCAAACAATCTTTGCCTGCCAAACCTGGACTCTCTGCAAAGCCTTTCTGTCCCATGGAGGGAAAGGTGTTCAGGGGGAGAGGACATAAACCACCAGAGCACAGCCCCTGTGGATCTATGAACCAGCACCCTAGCAGATGTCAAAGGAGGATTGTCTCCTCAGCTATAGCAATGTCTGGCAAGCCAGGGAGGGCAATCACTCCTCACAGACTGTGGTTACTTTTGAAGTCAATGAGCTAATACAAAATGCTTTCTAGCCTCTTTACATCAGCATCTTCTCTCCACAGCAGCCCTCAGTGGGTTGTTTAAAACCATGCTAATAGCTGTGCAGGGAGGTCTGAGGCCCAGGCCTTTCCTGGCAATGTCCCGCATATTCCCTAGGCTCGACGGGCACCGATTCAAAAGAGTTTCTGGATCAATGAACGATCGGTGACTGGGCTGACTTGTGCCTCAGCCTTCTGCTTCTTTGTGCTGTTGCCAAGCAAGAGTAGTTCTGGGGCAATGCTGTAACTCATAGGGCTCTGCGAAATCACCACAGCCAGAATTTTCAGCAGGCCTTAGCAGTCACATGGGGAGCAGATATTTAGATGCACTCAGCTCCCATTGATGACAGTGAAGACTTTGAAACTCTCCCCCACTTCCACAGTGAGGGCAATGGGAGCTACTGGGGCAGAGCTCTTTTGAAAATCTGGCCCTGCAAAGATACAGTCTCAACAGCAGCTTTCCAAACCCTGGCCCCAGGACCCCTGCAGGCCAAGAAGAGGGAATCTGCACCATCTTTTCTGCCAGAGACTACGTGGCTGTTTCCTACATTCCTTGTGGCAGTGACAGAGTCACAGAAGGAGTCACTTTCTTCTAGCACTGAAGAAGTTCTGTTAGAATGAGGCAAATAGCGTTCTTCCTTCAGCTACTTCCTGTTTTCCCTGTCTGCTTCACTGGGACCTTCCCTAGCCCCTTCCTGCCTGGCTTACCACTACAGATTTAGAAACATGAGGAGGCTTCCATCTCCAGGGGTTTTCTGCTTTCTTCTTGCACCCCCTTTCCCTTTTTCATACACCTGATCCTGTGACGGGCTGAGCACCCGCAAAGTCCATTGATTTTGGGAGGAGGTGCCCAGCACTACTTCTTATCTGAACCCGAGGGTTTGCCTTCACTACGATACATAATGTTTTTTAAGTTAACACCTTAACGTAGACAGGCAAGAAAGGCCAGCCAGTAAAGGTCAACCCTCGACATCCAACCCCCACTGTAGTCCAACTCCTACCAGCTAACACATGTGAAAATGAGCATAGTTAGCTAACACATTTTCACTCAAGCAAAGATGTACTTCAAGGCCTTATCCAGCCTAGGTGGGATGTTAAATATTAACTAATGCTCTACAGGCCTAGAACAGTCAAAGCAATTCAGACTTTAACATAAGGGAAGATTGAAAGAGCTGGCTTTGTTTAGTCTAAAAAAGAGGAAACTGAGAGGGGACATGATAACAGTTTTCAAGTATCTAAGAGGATGGCAAGAGGAGGAGGAAGAAAAATTGTTCTCCTTAACTGTTGATGATAGGACAAGAAGCAATGGACTTAAATTACAGCAATGGAGGTTTAGGTTGGACATTAGAAAAAAATTCCAAACTGTCAGGGTGATTAACAGCCGGAATAAGTTGCCTTGGCAATGTTGTGGAATCTTCCTCACCGGAAGTGTTTAAGAGCGGGTTAGACAAGCACCTGTCAGGGATAGTATAAAGAGAGCACTTGGTCCTGCGATGAGTGCAGGGGACGGGACTGGATGACCTCTCATGGTCCATTCTAGTTTCTATGTTATATGTGCTAAGATGGTTTACACTGTTACCTCAGACTGGAGCCCTGAAAGATGCCTCTCTTATAATCACCTTGGATATTTGTGAGGTGGCTGTTGACTGGGACCAGCATGCAGAGCCATAACTACAGTGGGGCCAACAGGGCAAAGCCCCAGGTGGTGTGGAGCAGCTCAATAGCTCTGCTCTATTAAAGGGCCCCTTTTGCGGCGCGAGCTCCAAAAGCTGCTAATGGCAAGAGGTGCACTCTGATTGGAATGTGCCCTGGGCAGCAAAAACCAGCATTATGGCTCTGCCAGCATGTTATGTTATTCTTTATTCTTCTTATAGCCCTTATTAACTAAATCAGTGGATTCCTTCAAGAATGTCTTATAACCCTAGTGCATCATCACATCTCCTCTTTGACTGATCACATACAATGTTTGTAACATTAGGTATAAACCTTATCTAAACCATGTTTCTTAGCCTTTTTGGTACCAAGGATTAGCTTCCTCGATGGCATCAGGGAGTTCTCAGGCTTCCTAGACTGTAACAGGGAGATCTCAAGGACTGGTGCCTGACCATGGACTGATCACTGAGCTACCATTGGCATTGGTCTAGAGGGAACAGGGCTGCAGTGGAATTAAAAAAGCAGCGTAACAAAGACAACAGGCTGTGGAATGACTCCTGTACCAGGGCACTACAAAGGTTAGAGCTGTTCAGCTTACAGTAGAAACGACTGAAGAGGGCACGACAGAGGTCTGTAAATCGTGACTGGTATGGAGAAAGTGAATAAGGAAATGTTATTTGTCCCATCACACAATGCAGAAACTAGGTGTTACCCTATGAAATTAGTAGGCGGCAGGTTTAAAATAAACATAAGGAAGTACTTCTTCACATGATACAGTCAACTTGTAGAACTTGTTGCTGTGGAATCTTGTGATGACCAAAAGTACAACCAGGTTGGGGAAAAAAAAAACCTAAATAAGTGCATGTGGGCAGGTCCATCAGTGGCTATTAAGCAAGGTAGTCAGGTGTGCAGCCCCATGTTTGGGGCATGTCTAAACCTCTGTCTGCCAGAAGCCAGGAGGGGAAGATGGCAGTAGAACTCTCCAAAACTACCTTGTCCTGTACACTCCTCTTGAAGCTTTGGTACTGACCACCATCAGGAAACAGTATACTGTGCTAGGTGAACCTTTGGTCTGACCCAGTATGGCATCTTTTATGTTCTATATCAAACCAGTGGAGGCAGTCATGGGGTGCACTAGGCAACTGCAGCCCAGAGTGAGGGAGCAGGGCTGACCCAAGGTTTTTTGGTATCCTAGGTGCCTGTTATTTTGGCACCCACCCAGTGGTGGCCCCTGCTGTGTGAGCCCGGTGGGCCCTCCCTCCCACTCCTCCCAGCCCCCACACCCCCCCAATCCTGGGTGAGTATGGGCTGGCTGAGTATGGGCTGGCTGAGGGGCACAGGCCAAGCTGTGGGCTGGGATGGTGGCTGACCAGTGGGCTTGGGGGGGACGAGCAGTGGGCCATGCAGAGCCAGGCGAATTGGGGGGCTGGCCAAGTGGCGCAGGCTGCACAGCCGGGATGACTGTGCAGGGCAGGGCTGAACAGGCGGCCGGCAGAGCATGGACCAGCCTAGAGGTGGGGCCAGGAGGGGGGCAGCTGAGCAGCCCGTGTGCACTCTCCCTCCCACTCCTCCTAGTCCCCTGCTTCCCCCCAGCACTTACCTTTGCTGGAGGAAGGAGCAGAGGATTTCTCACCTTGCTGTGCCCTGAGCTATGTGCCTGGGCGGAGCAGGGCAGGGAATTTAAAATAGTCTCACCAGCCTCTGCCTGGCAGCCCCTGGCACCTCTTAACATTGGTGCTCTAGGCAACTGCTTAGGTTGCCTCTGGGGTAGTACCGGCCCTGTGAGGGAGTTATGTGTGATCTTTATAAGTCAGGTGACTAGCTGCCAAAGCCCTAGCAAGGGGTGCGTTTGACAAGAGTGGGAGGGGTTGGAGGCACTGTAACTGATAACTGAAGCAGCTACACATTTTATGAGGGAAGCAATGCAGTAAGCTGTTATTTCAGAGGTAGCACATTTAAAGGCAAGTAGTTTTGGCTCCTGTGCTAGTTGGTGAACACTGAGCAGCACAGCCAGTCCCATGTGAAGAGCTAGTCAGCAAATACACAGACTCCCCTGTATGACTACAACATATGATTATAGTAACTGAGAAATTAGAATTCAGAAAACCATCACCAAAAAGATGAGGGGGCTGGAGGGACTGACTAAGGAACAAAGATTAAAAGGGTGAAATATGTCTCACTTGGCTAAGATGAGGGACATGATAACAGTCTACAAATATTTGATGGGTGTAAACACCAAAGAAGGAACTGAACTGGGGGGGGGGTTACAAAGGGCATAGCAAGGGGTAATAGGATGTCATTATGTATGGGAAGATTGCAGCTGAATCCTGGCAGTGAAATCTATGAGCCTGTGAAGCTGACTCTCAAGGGAAGTGGAGGAAACCCCAGTCATTTGGCCTCTTTGACACAAGACTAAATGCAACACTCAAATACACAGCAATGTTCAGAATGAGAGGCTTGTGGGTCAGGGGCTGTACAGGGACTCAAGAGGGCTGGATGCAGTTTCTGGCTCTGCTCAGACTCCCTTTGTAACTAAAGTCAGTTAGAGCCTCTGGGCCTCTGTTGATCATCTGTGAAATGGGGATGATGATAATACTCTCTTTCTCTCATCCTTTGTCTGTTTAGATTGTAGGCTGTCTGGGGTAGGGACTGTCTCTTGTTATGTCTGTGTACAATGCCCAGCGTACGACAATGGGGCCTGATTCGGTTTGGGGCCTCTAGGCTTGACTGCAGTACAGAGAAGAAAGGGAGCAATTCTGCAGTGGCAGAGAGATGTAGTAAATAGAGGAACAAACAGATCCAGAGCTAGACACAGCAACCCACTCTTGTTGCTCTGCACCACTCTTAAAGCAGCCCTCAACAGGGTTTCACGTGGAAATGATTTGGGGCCTGCTTTGCACTGCCAGTGCAGTACAAAGCAGTGAATGCACACTGAGAATCTGGCCTTCAGTTTCTGTGCTTTCTGCTGGGGAATCTGGCCTTTGTTTTCCATGCTAGGAACAAAGTAACATGCCAAATGCTTTTGTTCCTTCACGTACATTTGAAAAAAAAAAAGTCCCCCATTACAAAACTCTCTACTGCATGTGCAGTTCTGCTTAGGAGGGAGGATGAGGGGCAGAACCAATTGCATGTGACAGCTGTTCATCACTTTGCTTAGTACTATAGTGTGGAAGGTATTCAGATACTAGTGACGAGGGCAGTGTGAGAGCCAGGATAGACTAGAACACCAAGTGTCAACAGTAAATAACCATCATGGACACATAGCTAACGTAATTGTTGCAGTCATCTTTTACTAGTGCAGAGCTTGCTTAAAATTCTGCATCTGTATTCACAGACTACTCAGTGCATCCCAGTAAGGAAGACATTGTTTTCCCTGCATTAAAGATGGGGAAGCTGATGCCCAAATCAATTAAAGTACCATGCCTGAGGTCAGAGAAAGAGCTGAGCCAAGGACTCTGTCCTGCCTTTTGGTGCCCATTTCACTGGATGACTGAATAAAAGTCAGATGGAAACCATAGCTGATTGTTAGATTGGTGATCTGTGGTCTTACTGATGTTGGCAGTGGTTAGATGGCATGAATAGAACTAATGGACTAATACCACTTCCTTTCACATCCCACCATTCTGTTCATAATAGGACCTAGGTTACAAATTTGATCATGAAGTTGCTATTATGCTGTGGGGACTATGTAAAGAGCCAGGCATAGGCTGGCTTGTGTCAGAATGTCAGGTATGGTTTTGTAGCCTTGAGTGATGGGGATGCTAGTGTCCTTGCTCTTTATCCATCTCAGGTCTTCTAATACCTTCTAATACTTTCTAACTCAGTTGTCAAAGTCCCACATCAAATCCACTTAATATAATCAGTTCCCCCCATGCCCTCTTCCGCACAATCACTTTTCTTATATCATTTTCTCACTCTTTGAGACATTAAAGATATTGCAAATGGGGACTTTCTTAGCTTGATCTGGCTTGGCAGGTTTTGGCCCCTTCTTTTTCTTTCTTCATCTCTGGAGAATTCTTCTTGTTGTTCACTTTTCCTTTAAAACAACAGTCTTTCCTCACCTTCCCCAGCAATAAAACAGTTGCATCCCACCTGCCAATCAGAGCCATTACAGGGGCTGCACTACAAAACAACTAGGTTCCACATTCTCTCTTGTTCCCACTGTGAGCGTTACAGACTCTGAGAGATCAGTTTACTTTTGGGAGGGGCCTGCACTATAAAATTTGAGTCTGGATTTTGAAGCCTCTGAATTTGGAGGTATTTTGCAATGGAGAGCAACTGTGTAACTCACATCAGCTTGCGGTTTGGATTCAAACCCTTTGCCCTTAAAGTTTGGTGGCATTTAGATGGGAGAGTCTGGTTTGGCTCCATCTGCCATTTATACATGCTTCCCATGGCACCATGGACAAGGGTATCTCTGCTTTGAGAGATTTGCTTTGGGACAGCGCAAGATCAGACTGGACACCAACCTGCAGCTATTGTCCTCAGTGCAAAGAGTATAGAAAGATATCAGACAACAAGTAAGGAAGATATTTCCCTAGGAACTATAGGATATATGAACCACCTGTAAGAACCTTTATATCATTAATCAATTACAAGGCAAATATGTGGGATAAGTTATAGTAACAACAGTGTAAGTACAATGTGTGCTGAATACATTTTGAGGCTCTCAGCTTAAGACCCATTTACCTGGGAGAGGACACACAACATACTGCAGGAAATCAAATGTGTCTTAGTGTGTAAGCACTTGTGGAAACTGGTCTGTGGTGGTGCAGAATAGAGTCTGAGGGGGCTTGCCTCTTTCCACATAATGCTTGAATGTGGGAGCTCTAACTCATCCTTTCCAGGAAAGAAAAATGCGCAGCGAAAAAATGCTCACGGAGCCTTGGTTTTTTCTAGAGGAGCCTTTAACTCATTGTGTTCAGGTTTGGTGCAGGACAAAGCATACTACAACTGAATTTTTCTTTTGGGATGGGGGCAGGAAGAAAGCTAGGAAACTGCCCACAGAAAAGACATACTGAGAAGAACAAGGTTCCAAAGCAAAGCTTTCAGAAGCCTGGGAAAACGAAAGTGAAGGTTGCATACATAACCTTATCTCTGTCTCTTGGACTGTGTTCATTACAATAGGGTGACCAGATGTTGCTACACCCCCACTACATTGCTAGTTCAAGCATTAGCAGCACTGGGGCTCCAAACCCATCCCTACTGCTCTTAATTCAAGCCAGTAATTTCTGTGGGAGGGGGGTTTGAGGCAAAACTCAAGTTCTAGGTTGAGCTAACACTGCAGTGAAGACAAACCCTGAGCTGAGACAATGACCACTGGTGGGAAGAGACTCTGCTGCATGTAGAAGAGCTACAGTAGTGTCAACGTAGGCAGAATGTAGACATAATCTCTCATGTTAGGCTTTATCTTTTCACATGATAAATTATGGTTTTGCATCTTATTGCAGGGGTGGGTGTGAGGTTTTTGTGTCTTATTGCAGGAGTGGGTGTGAGGTTTTTGTGGCCTGCATTGTGCAGGAGATCAGACTAGCTGATCATATTGGTCCCTTCTGAATTTAGAGTCTATGGTTATGTCTACATCAGCCAAAATTAGTTTGGACTTGTTAGTTTGAACTAACCTCACACTTATAAGTTTGAACTAACCATGTGTTCTAGTTCGAACAACCGCTTAGTTCAAACTAGAATGTGTGGTTAGTTCGAACTTCTTAAATTCGAACTAAGCATTAGTCCTGGTCCATATCATGCCTAGTTCTAACTGAAGTTTGAACTAAGCACTTAAGTCTGGACTAAGTGCCAGTACTTATTAGTCTGAACTAAGCGTTTCTTAGTTCAAACTAAAAAATTTCTTAGTCAAACTAGGGAAAGCCTAATGTGGCCATGGGCTAAATTAGTCTAGATTAAGCCTCCTTGATCGTGCCCCATTTGCCAGTGTAGACGTAGCCAGAGAGTCTAAGATGGCTAAGTGGGGAACTGGTCTCCCAGTGGACACCAAGGCACAGTAATTTTTAACTCAGTATAGTTAGTCAAGGTCAATCTCAAATGGGTGAGTGTAAGGATGACCTCAAATGTGCTACATTAAATTAAAAACTTCCATTGCTTTGTCTCCACTAGGGTTCTATAGTGAGATAGCTATCAGAGTGTGAAAATACCCCTCTTTGGTGCAGTGAAACATAACTTTATATTTAATCAGATACAAAAATGGAATTGAGAACAGTGTTAACTGTGCGGTCAAGGCAAGGTCCAAATGGGAAAGCTCTTGTTTTCACTGTGGAGTGAAATCAAGTTAGCTATTAATCCATCACTAGAAGATTTCATAACACCGGGCACAGTGGTCACATTCCATATAACCCATATAGTAATTGTGATGCAAAACTGCTTCATCCTTTCTCCTTATGCCAATTTCTTTTTTGCCAGCTGTGCCATATTTCTTCAGAGTTTTTCTCCTCTAATCCCTTCCCTAATGCCAGGAGAAATATTACCAGCAGCACTGGAGTAGCTCCAAGCACTTGATGCACTAACAAGGAACTGGCTACAGAACCGATCAACATTACTTCATACATGCTCTGGAAATTTTTTTCCATGGAAAGCCAATGAAACGAGATAAGACCTCAAAATTCACTGTTATGGATTAGAATGGGTGGACAGGGTAGTATGGGGGGATGGGAAACAACGCAATAAAACTGAATTTCACTTCCTGTGTCATCCAAAGAAATGAGCAGGTATTGATGATTCCGCAGCAAGAAAATTGGAGACAATCATGGGCACTGTATTTGCATCCAGATAACTAACTTCCCAAAAGTTATGGGGTGCTCTGCTCTTTGCTTTTGGTTCAAACCAATGTAGGCATAGGGGACGGACATAGAGTGTTGTTTGGGTCAAGGCTTTTTCTCCTGCTCATCAACAGATTCCAGCCAATTCCTAAAATATTCTTTCCCTTTGGAGACGTTGGAGATTGGTTTTCATGTGGAGATCATCTAATCTGTGTTCCCGTAGTATAGTTCATTTGCCGAGTGCAGGAACAGTCTCCAGTTGAAAAGATAAGGAAGAGTTCTCTAATCGAAATGATAAAATTGTTGGGCCAGGAGTTGCCCCATTCTTTATTGGACTTATCAGAATAAGCATAATAAATACTAATATTTATTTATTTATATTTAAATAATAGTAACAAAATGCTTAGCCAAGGCTCTAGGTCCCCGGAGTCACCATTGATAATCCACTAAAATCCCAGCATGCAGTCCCCCAGTCAGCATCCTAGAGCAACTCCCATGTACTGCTTCATCATCTGGGTAACATATCTTCAGTCCTCTCCAAGATCCCTGTCTGCTATATTCCCCATGATAACTTCATGCTAAATCCAAACATTAACAACTTGCATTGTGGGAGGAGGGGATCATGGGGACAGCAAATGGCACATTCTTTATACAAAGGCCAACCCCTGCTAAAATAAGTCCCCATTCCAAAGCATGAGGATGCTAAAACTTTTGCAAGAAAAAGATGCCAGAACTTTTCCAACATGGGTAAAACAATGTATTCTTCCCAATATATTCTTCTAGCCTCATTCTTTGAAGGGGCTAAACCTGTGATTCCCAACCTTTTTGGCTTGAGGGCCACAGATATCATTTTTAGGACCTGAAAGGCCACCAGTCTCTGACAGCAGCCCCCCACCCCTACAGCACAGCCCGATTGAAGAAGTTCGTCAAAGAGGCTGCTTCCTCACTGAACTCCCATCTGCCTGGCTGTACCAGGGAAGTGCCCACATCCTGTACCGCTGTCCACTCCACCTGGGTGCCTAGGCTGTGATTCCCTTCTGTAGCCAAGGGGATAAGAGCTCACTCTTCACCTCCCTCTGGCACCAGGAGGGACCCTAGCACCTATGGACGTAGGCAGAGTGCTTTACTGTGTTCCCTGATACAGCCAGGGGGAAGGGAAGCACTGATCTCCCAATCCCTTTGACTGTAGCAAGGAGCCTGCCCCAGTCTTTTAGCCTCACAGAAATGCACGCCACTGCTTGGGTCCTTAGTCAGCAGCTCCCTTCTGCAGCCAGCAGAAGTGGAACTGAGAGGCTACTTTGAAAGCCCCCTTAGGTAGCTTTTGGCCCCCAGGCCACAGGTTGGGAACAACTGGGCTAAACTGGTTTTGGTGGAATTTCTGACAAATATTCAGCTTGAGGCAGACATCCAGTTTGGAAAATGTTTGCCCAAATCGTTAAAGTTTGGTAAAGATATAAAAGCAGAAAAGTTACAGGGGAAAAAAAAAGATCTTAGAATGGGAAGTCTCAGGCAACCTCAGTAATAGGTAATTATTCCAGGTTTCCAGCCTCTTGGTCAGACATGCTGACCAATGACAGGTGGTGTCACTTAGGCTCATTGATCAAATACTCTACACTGTTCATGGGGAAGACCCTGCTCCTACTTCCTGACAAGTCAGTTGCTATTTTGCCTCCACATGACGTGCTGTTTGGATGATGATGCGTTGCCACCTCTTGAGTTGCAACCTCTATCATCTTTATTCCCAGTGTTTCACAGGGTCATTTACACAAGGCAGATCTGGTCTGGATGTGACATCCAGCTTAGCTGAACAGAGTAGGTGGTTGAAAAACCACAGCTGTGTGTTAACAGAATTATATCTGCTTATTCCAGGTTCAAATTTGCTCCTTATGTCTGTTCTGTACAGTTGCCACACTTCCTGAGATAACAGAGTAGTATCTGAGTTTGGGACATCAGTTGTTGATCTTGATCTCCACTTTTCTAAGCCAAGAGAGAGAAGTCAGTTATTGTTCAGTGAGGAGTAGGAGCACAATTGTTGGTTATTGGTAAGGTAAGATGTTTTGTGATGATAAATCTATGTTGTGGGTTTTCATAAAGATAAGTGGGCTGGTTAATATTAAATATGAACTGAACCTGAACCTGAACCTTTCACGTTTCTTTTTTGCTGACCTGTGCCAAACTATAAACAGGTGTTACACAATTGGCAGAAGAGTAGGCCACAAGACATCATGACCACACGTACGTATTTGGAACTGGAGCGATGTGGTGGATTCATCTCTAATTCACAAGGCCAGCCAGTGTAAAATACTATTTCATCTGGGAAACAATGGGAATAAAGCTAACAACCATAAATCTTTAGCATCATCCATGGGCAGTGGACCTGCTTGGATTTCTACTGCACTCATCACCACAGCAGCTGTTCTGTAATCCTACAGTTTTGGCTGGAGAGATAAGATAATATAGTGGGATTTTCAAAAGAATCTAAGGAACCCATCTTTAATCACTAGAGGTGAAGTAACTATAGTTTACAAAATCCTGCAAATGTGCATTCCAGGTTGAAGGGAAATTCACTCTGTGTTATTCCTCTGATTATACTAGCAAGTGGGCTTTTTGACAGGAATGGCTGTGGAAACAGCATATGGTAAGGCATATTTGTTGAAATCAGCAGGGTTAATGCTGCATTACACAGCTGAGAATCTGGCCCCCTTGTTTTAGTCCAGCAATTCCCAATGGGTGGTCTGCAAGGGCACGTCAGGTGGTCTGTGGTGGAACACGTTGGAAAAAGTGCAGCTGGAGCCAGAGTATTCAGGGCCGCAGAGGACAGGGGCGTGCCAAGGGGCGTGGGGTGGGGAGCACAAGGCTGCAGAGGATGGGGCGTGGTAACAGGCTCCTATCCAGGAAGAGCAGGAGGATGGGGGGTGGGACTTAAGAGCCTTGTGGCTGGGGAGTGCAGAGCCATGGTGAACTGTGGTATGGTAAGGCACTGGAAGCCAGGGAGTGCAGGGCTGCACTGCACGTGGTCTGCAGGGTGGGAAAAGCAGACAGCTGGTACGGTAAGGAGCTTCTTGCCAAGGAGTGCAGGGCTGCAGGGGACAGGGGCACAGTAAGGGGCTTGTGGCCTGGAAATGAAGGGTCATGAGGGAGGGGGGGTATGGTAAGGAGCTCAGGGCCAGGGAGTGCAGGGCGGTGGTCTGCAAAAGCTTTTGGTAATGATGTAGTGGTCCACATAAAGAGAAAGGTTGGGAACCACTGTTTTAGTCCATTATTATTCACTATTATTTCTGGTCCATTATTATTTTATTCTACAGCCTCGGATTCATGGTGCAGCCAGCATGGGAAATGCTGATGTCCAGTGTGAGATGCTGTCCTTCTGCTGTCCACAGGTCAACTGGAATCAGGAAGTCCCAGCAAGCTCCTGAGAAAGCTTCTTCTTGCTAGGCCAACAGGGCTGACGTCAAGGGGTCTTGCTCATTTGAGCAGGCTTCTAATCTGTTTGGGACAAAAGAAGAATGTTGGGGTGGTGGATGGGACCTGAAAGCCTTCAGAGGTCACCAGGAGCATCAGTGCCCCAGGAAAAGACCTGGGGCCCAGGCCCAGGCCTGGTCCATGCCCCCACCCTCTGGCCCCAATCTGGAGTCAGGGCCCTGGGCTCCTGCCACTGGCAGCCCAGCCCCCAATTCCCAGCCAAGGCTGGGCGAGGCAGTGGCTGCCAGGGGCATTGCTGGCGCTGGGCTCACGGGGCTCAAGCCCTTAGTTCCAGTGGCTGAGCCCCGGGTCTGCCGCTGGCCTGCCTGCGGTGGTGGCACGCTTACACAGCTCAAGCCCCGAGTCCCAGCGTGCTGAGCCCTGGGTCTGTTCCTGGGCCAGCGGAGCTTCTGGGGGCTGCCATGGCTAGCCTGACCCAGATGCTGTGCTGGGAGAGGCAGGCACCACTGCGGTCAGCCTGGCCCCAGATACCCAGCCGGGAACGGGGATGGGAGAGGCAGGGGGCACGCCAGCCATTTGGGACACTGGCGCTGGGACTCGGGCCACATGCCCTGTGTGCCAGGTGCCAGCAACGCCCCTGCAGGTCACCCACCGCTGCTCATGTTTTGTTTTGATTAGGAAAGCTTTTTCTTCATCGCCCTCCTCCTCCACTTTCTCAATCTGGCAGGATTCAGCTGCCTGGCCACAGACAACACACAGCTCTCAGTCTCCTCATTTCTGAACAGAGGCCTCTGCTGGTTTCTGGAGAAGTGACAGATCTGAATGTAAACCTTCTACTGCCCTTCAAGTAGCTACACTCCATCCCATTACTACCAAGCTTTCCCACAGGCCTAATGGGAAAAATGAGTGGCACACCTCTTTACATCCCCTGCACCCCAACAGCTGGCTTCAGACAATGCCTTTCCCCAGTGCAAAAATCAGGACATATCTAGCAACCTAACCTAATAATCTGGCAGGATCTCCAGGCAGGGACAGGCTGCAGGGCAGCGAGATCACAGAAGTTCTGAGAGAAGGCAGCAGGGCTTGTTTGACTGTATGATGACTGACAGTAAGGTTCCCAAAGCAGAAGACCTTACAAATTACAGAATTAGGGTAGTAATTCCCCATGAGGCATATCATTAACAAAACTCCCCACCCCGTACCCTTTCTTCTGCTGTTCCCACAGCAGAAGCCATACCCGGAGTTCAGGTCCTCTGCTGTGTGCTCCTTTAATTGGGGTGTGGGACAAGTGTAGCACGGTCTTGCTTCTCACATTAATTCTTAGCCATTTGAATCAGGCGTCTCTCTCCTGCCAGGTGCTCTGACATCATTAGAGATTATTATTCATCAAATTAATAGTCTCACGACCTGTCCATTGGCTGAGCAGCTTGAAGGCTTTTCTTGTGCTAGTGAGAGGCAGCTATGTCTGTTTGCTCTAAAATAAGACTCCATCCAATCCTCTAAATCCTTATGACTGAATGTGTGGCAATGAAAACAAGACACAACAGGGTAATTCAGAGCAATACATGGAGGCCTTCAGACAAGGGGCAAAAGCACTAACAGTGGAGGAGCTAATGGAGTAGCAATTGGAGCCCAGCTTCCCCTGGCTGGACTCCCTTGTGCATCCACACAAGAACGTACTACCCATGCAGTGTATTTTTGCTAGTCCAGGAGTCTGAAACACACGGCCCATGGGCCACATGCGGCCCCTAAAACTATTTCCTGCAGTCCACAATGATACTATCATTACTGATATTTGCAATATCATTGTATGAAAAGGTTTCCGTGATGTGGCCCTTAAGCTAACATACTAGCCCTCATGTGGCCCTGGACTAGTCCTCATGCGGCCCTCATGGTGATTTGAGTTTGAGACCCCTGCTCTAGTCTCTCCCTGTGGTCTCTGCTTGTCACCCTTTAATGCAGCTCTTAAGTAGTCTATCAGTAGCTCAGCTTCAGCATCCCTTCTTCATAACTCTCTCTTTTCCTCCCCTTTGGGCCCTTTCTCACCTTCCCACTCCCACAGTCCCTCTCTCTCTCCTCACAGTTACTTGCTTTCTTTCTTCCTGCAGCTTTGGGGCTAGATTTGATTGAGAGCTATGGCACCAGGTGTGAGGAAGTCCATCCAGAGGAGGGATGTGGCTAAGCAAGACACCCGCTCTACAGCACAGACCTCCAGAAAGCCCCAAAAGCTGCTGATGACAGTCATGGAAGGGCACCATCAGGATGATCAGACTGCATCCATTGACCCAATTCCATTGTGGCTCCCTTGAACTCCCAGTCATCCCTTAAAATTGCACTCCCTAGCAGTGATTACCCCCAGATGCTCAGATGGGACAGGAGAGTGAATTAGGTGCCCCATTCTTTTCTGCACCATCACCTCTTCACCTTAATTTCTTTGTTTCACTCCCCTCTCTTCTCCTGTCTTACAATTGCTGTTCCAAAACTTCTCCTTTTAAACAGTGTACTCTGCATCCATTGCCTGTCTGCGGGCAGCCCCAGAAGTGGCTGCTTTTCATGAGGGATGCACTGTTTGTCTCTCAGGCTGGAGGAAGCTATATAAATATAAACTGTTAGGTGCCCGTGTAACCAGTGTTATGTGCTGTGCCTAGAGAATGTGAGTCTCTCCAAGCAGCAGCTGGTGTAGTTAGCTCAGGTTGTACAGACTCCAACCCTGGATGTGCCCAGTTCAATTCCTGGTGTCTGCAGCGATAGAGACTATCATGGAAGAGCTGGCTTGTCTGTTATTCCAACAGTTGGGCTTCAGAAGATTACTGTGTGCTTTCCAGGCCAGGTGATAGATATATCCCCCAATGGTGATCCACAGAGGATGTCGGTCTGTCAGGATATCTATCTCCTTAGCTTTCCCTAGCTAAGGAGCAAGGCTTTGTAGCTAGGGACTAACAGATTCGAGGTGGACAGACACAGAAGGGCACAGGGAGCGCTGGATTGGCACCTACCGTTGACATCTGGTATACAGCATTATGTGAATTAGCATACAGTACCTTGAGCCGTGGCTGAATAGTGGCTATTCTGGTGTGGGACAATGGGAAAGCAAAACTGCTGCTGTGTGCTATCAGCTTCTGCTGTTTTTTGTGGAAACTTTTGTAAATATCTGTTCATTGTCATCCAGCAGCAACCTGCAAGAAACAGGCCTTTTGCATTACTGAGAATGTGGGGTAATGTAAGGCACAGTTTTGCCAGTGTTCTCAGCCAGGGTTCTTGTGCAGTGGAAGAAGAAGCAACATGAATATCAAGAGATACTGCCAGTATGGGGGAAAAGGACCTAATTTGCTGTTGCTCTGTCCCTTGTTCAGTTGTGCAAGATGCTCTCATTCTGCTTTGCTAGCCTTTTCCACCTACTTTGCTCTGGTATAAATGACTGCAAGGGAGCAGGCTGATGTGGAATCAGGCCCAAGAATTCTCTACCATATTTCTAGCATTGACATGTTTTCTTGGCTGCATTGCACAGATATAGATGTCCACATTTTCATGCGTTCATCACAGCTAAAGGGCAATCAGTAATTGTTCATTTTATTTGTAATATGCAGCTTAACTCCATGTGTTTTCAAAAGATTGAAATGTCAGTGCCACTGTGAAAACTGGCCACACTTAATCTTTTATGAATCTTTTTATATATGCTTTCACAATACTTCACATTTCCTCTTCATAGTATCTTTCACCTGCAGTTCCCAAAGCATGTCTGCAGTGTGAAACCCTTGCAATATCACCTGTTCTGCGCTGTCTATGGGAGTTACTCACACCCTGCATTTGGAGAATAGTGCCCAGGAACCTGGGTCAATATTCTTAACGCCAGTTTAGTGACAGGAGGCACAAAGAAGTTATGTGAATCATTCAAGGCTACACAGTTAAAGCCAGATAATGCTGAGGAATCTTGGTTGCCAACTACAGGGAAGCCTCAAACTGCAGAATTTTGATCCCAGTCTGTATTTTGACTCCTACCACCCCCACTGCCTTAGTGACAAATGATGGGGGCAATTGGCTGGGGTGAATTCTAACTGCCGCAGAGAATGTTTCCTCTTTGATGAATTGTCCTCTCTATCTTACCCTCACAGCAGTGGGAGCAGTGGCTCTGGCATGGACGTACCCTTTATTGGTGGAGAATGCAATGAAGCAGTGGTTCTTAAACCTTTTGTAGCTTGCAACACACTTGGCAGCATATTGCAACCCTTCAGGAGACACCAGCTCACCCTCCCCCAGGCCAAATCCAGCTGTCTCCTTGACTGTCTGCAACAGACTTACTGCTGTGTGGTGACACAGTAATGTATCCCGACACAGTGGTTGAGAACTGCTGCAATAGAGCTAGCACAAGTTAATATTAGTAGAGCCCTGCACAGATACAAATAAGTGGATCCGTATCCGACCAGCATCTGCAAGAAATGGTCCATGGATATCCGTGTTATATCCGTGGATGCGGATGTAATGCAGATATCCGCATATTTGCAGGGCTCTAGCTCTGTGCAGATAAAAATATGTGGCTCTGTATCCGATCTGCATCTGCAAGAAATGGTCCCTGGATGTCTGTGTTGTATCCGCAGATGCAGATATAAGGCAGATATCCACAGATTTGCAGGGCTCTAAGTATTAGTGTCTGCTGTTGTTAATTGAGGTTGCTTCTTCATTTCTGCATCCCTGTTCCAGGCTATGGGTTCAAGATTCAGCCAGTGCTTGGACTCAGCTTTAAACCCCATGCTGTACATTACAGGTATATTAGGGGTTCTGCTTATCTGGGCGGGGGGGACCAACCTCATTCCGTTGAGGCATCAAGCCACCATCTCTTCCATCCACTTCTAGAGGACACAGCGTCAAAAGTTGAATTCTCCATGGTCCCTTCTGAAACCTATGGCAGGTAATATTGTGTGATACCCTTCTCTGCAATGATAATAGGTCTGAAGCTGAGTGTGAGCTTTTGCTGAACACTTGATGGGAGCAGGTTGGCCTATGAAGCCACCTTGGCATGGTGCCGGTTCGTGCTTAGATTGGATTTGGACCCTGCTAGCTACCTCACTGCTTTGTAAAGCACTTCACAATATCTTGAAGTGATCATGTAAAGGTCTATGTAAAACCAAATGCTCTTTTATTACACTACAGTTGCATTAACTGCTGTGTTCTGGCATCCCCACTACATGTGCAAACAATTTTATACTAAGGCACATGAGAAGTATATGGTGAAATCACTCTGTTCAGTATAGATGACCGCGGCGAGAAGTGGGAACAATAAATCAGTCTTTCCTCTTGAAAGGAGACCCTTCTCAGGATTTCTCTTCTTCCAATCCAATGCTCACTGAATAAGATTCCAGTAAAAGGCACTGGGAAAATATTTGTTTCTGGGTATCATGTTATCAAGCAAGCAGCTAGGAAAGCTCCAGATCCTATATACAGATCCTTCATTTTGATGTATATTTTGGAGACATTTATTGCTGCAATCTCTCTATCAGTTCCAGACAGGCTGTCCCAAAGGAGTCCAGTTTTGAATCAAAACCCAGAGCTCAGAAAACACCATTTTAAGGGTCTCCCAGCTCTTACTTTTGTGGACTCTGAACTACACACTGAGTGATAGTCTAGTTAGTGTAGAGATTGTGTGGCATGCTGATTAATAATAATGGATAAGAATAAATCATAATAATACCACTGCCACCAAACTAAACTAAATAAACATACCCATTGTCTTTGCATTCATCAAGCTACATTACTCCTAGGAGTGAACTAAGTTCACTCTGGTACAAACTGGTACACCCTTTAGACAGTAACTGCTGGTAATTGTTGGGTGCATAACAGACAGACCATTTGGCAGACACAAAGGATAGAATACTAAAGCAGAAGCCAACAGGTAGGGTTATATACTGTATCTTGCACCAGCAGAAAGCTTTCAAAAGTAGATTTGCAATATTTTGTATTTGACTGCAAGTCTGTCTCACCTAATCTTAGTTTGTTGGTGCCCAGATCCTGTTCTATCATTTTTCCTTTCTTTTATTCCCTGCCTTCATTTCTTTTCTATTCCCAGATTCTGATCTATCCTGTTAATTTTCTGTCTCAGTATTCTGCTGTCCTTGTTTGCCCTGTGCATGTGTGCCCTCCGTTGCTCTGTTTATCTGTGAGTTCCAGTTTTCCCCTATACATTTACCTGCAGCTGGGGACCCTTCCGAGAAGAAATGTGCTGTCTTTCTGCTTTCATGTCTTGAATTTCTCCAGCCCTGCTACCCCCCCCCACACACACACCTTTAAAAAAAAGACAGCCAGCTCCTGCCGCGTCCTTAAATCCATTCCCTCCAGCTCTGCTGGTTTGAAAGTCAGTACCCTGGAAGGGGCCTCCCAGCTTTCGTTGGCAACCCGGCCAGTCTGATCGCCACAGATAGTGCTTCGGAGTGAAGGGGGCTGAGATTTCCAAACAGCTTGTACCAGTCTTGGGAGCTGGGCACTTGTGTTATGGCGGGACCCGGCTTTTTCATAAACAAGCCACTCGTGAAAGTTTAGGTGCTTTATTTCATTTAGTCCCTTGCCCTGGCAATGCGTTTCCTTTGGCACATCCCGTGCCTTTTCCTCGGGTGGGTTGCAGGCACTTCTCGCTTGTCTCTGGCTGCGGTTTTTTGCCCCTCTAGGTGAGGGAGGCTTGTTTAGAGATTAAATCATTAATTGATCAGTCTGGAGCTGGTGTCCAGTCCTCCTCCCCCATGACTCGAATGCAGCCCACCTCTCCCCACATGTCAAACAACCGGGATCAGTGTTTCAAAAAAACCCCACCCAACCTCGGCAGATGCCTGGCAGTTGGTCGGGGCAGAGGGGCACTCCGCCCTCTCGGTGAATGTCACACGTGGGGCAGGAAAGATCTCGCCTTCCTCGCCAGGGCTCTTCTCTCCCGCGCCCCGAGGTGAGGGCGAGATGGAGGAGGAGCCGGGGGGAGAAAGGGGGCAGGTGCCTGATGTCACAGCAAAAGTTACAGCGAGAGAGAAGCGCAGAGCCGGTTCAACTTTTCAAAACCAAACCAAAAGGCCCCCTGGGCAGCCAAAAGCCGGAGCGGTGAACTCAGGACCAAGAGGGGCTGGAGAGGCTGAGCCATTGCTCAAAACCGGTGACCGGCTGTGGGCTGCAGCAGCCCAGCCTGTGCTCACTCGGGCAAGGACGGAGCCGGTGAAGCGAGCTCACGTCCAGGTGTAAACGGGGGACCGTTGTTCTGCCTCTTGCGGTGACTGGGGTGACCCCTGTTCCCGCACCCGGCTCCCTATCTGTGGTCCCTCCGCTTCCCCCCGAGCCCGGTTCTCATCCCTTGCGCGCTCCCCTTCCTCCTCCCGCCCCGCTGGCTCCCCTTCGCGGCGGGAAGCGGTGGGAAGCAGAGGGACCAGAAAACACGGCCGATGGCACCAGAGATGGGAGCGAGCGAAGCCCACCAGGCAAGAAGCCCGGCCTCGTGCCTGCTGCCTGCTTGGAAGCACGTTTTAAGGCTCCTTTGGAGACATCCATTCAGGTGTTTTGCGTCGGGGCGGGCCGATGGGGGGGTTCACATTGCCCCGCCAAGTGGAGCCTGCAGGTTCCCCACCTGTCGCCAGAGCTACTCCAGGCGGGACGAGGAGAGCCGGGGCTAGGTAGCAAAGCTGCCGGGCGTCGGAAGGGGCGGGCGCGGCGGTGCAATGGGGTGGAGACAGGCCGGGGGAGAAACGCCCTGCACCTGGGTCCCCCTGGCCCGGCCGCGCTCTCCCGCTTTCCCGCTCCCCCCGCCGTCCTCGGCAGCCTCCAGCAGCTTCCAGGAAGATTCGTGCAGCCTCAGACCGCCGCTTCCCGCAGAAGAAGGTTGCTGGCCGAGCTCTTTCTTAGCCATTCATTATTGATGCTAATTAACGAGCCAGAGAATGGGCACTCGCCCCGATTGCCCGGTAGAAGCGGCTCCTGTGCCCACCCCCCCAAACCACCCACTTCCCAAGAGCAAGCCTGAGAGCAGCCCAGCGGCAAGACCGCATCGGCTAAGCGGCACCGAGGAGCGCGATGCTCTGGGCGCGCCAGCGCGTCCAAACAAACCTCCCGTTAATTCGGTGCCGCTTCGCAAGAGTTTGGCCGCTCCCTCTGCACGGGGGGGGGGGGTCACTGATGGATCCTTATTGATCGCCTCGCTCGAGTCTGCTGGGAAAACAGGGGCAGCATCTCCCCGTGCCCGGCTGAGGAGGTGCTGATTTCCAGGAGGGAGGAGTAGGGGAGGAGGTGGGGAGATGCGCAGAGTTTATTAGCCCGGCCATCATCTTCCTCATCAATCATCATCACCATCCTCTTCAAACCAAGCAAACAGGCAGGGCGGGGGAGCGAGCCGGGCTGGCTAGATAAGTGCGCCCGATGCGCTGCGCTGTCCTCTTCTCTTTCCCCCCGGCTCCAAGAAGGGCGAAGCTCGGAGAGGGACCGCGGAGCCGCAGGCTGGCCGGGCATCACCTGGGACAAGCCAGAAGCCAGCCCGCCGCAAGCCGAGGACAATCCCCGAAGGGAAGTCCCAGCTTGCGCCGCACGCTCCAGCTGCTCGGGCCGGTTTTTGGAGAGGGACGCGGCTTCTGCTCGCTTGGCTGCGCATCCCAGCCCGAGGGACATGCCGGCGGGAGGCCGGTGAGCGGCGCAACCTGAGCCCCCCGCGCAGGGATGCGCGCTCCGGGCAGCCGCGCGGGAAGGGACCATGAGCAGGCGCTCCTGGGCTAGCAGCTGTCCAGCAAAGCAAACCTGAGCCGCGGCCAGACAGACGGCCAGACAGCTCGGATCCCAGCGCCAGCGGCGAGTCCTGGAGGCCCATCGGCAGTAAAGCGGCCGCGTTTCCCCCATGCTGTGCCTCAGGGTGCTGCTGGCCACCCCCGTGCTCCTGGCCCCCTGGGTGCTCGGCGCTGCCGACTCTGACCCCGCCGTGACGCCGAGGGGGCGCAGTCAGGGCTCGCTGGAGGGGGAGCGATGCTGGCTCGGCACCCGGCTGGGCCCGGCTCGGCCAGTCCCGCACGCGCCCCCCCCCGGGCCGGGGCCGCGCGCCGGAGCCGCCCCGCCGGGCCCGCAGCGCAGAGCGCGGCAGCGTGGAGGACACGTGGGAAGAGCCGGAGGCCGCGGCCCAGCGCGCCCGCCCCGGGCCTAGGCTCCGCCAGCCGCCGCCGAGGCGCAGCAGCGCGGGCGGGGCTGGGCCAAGTCCCCCCCCGCCCGGGGGTCTCCCCGCCCTCTACTTCTCCGGCGGCCGGGAGCAGCTGCTGGTGCGGCCCGAGGTGCTGCCCGAGGTGCCCAGGGGCCAGTTCACCATCGAGGTCTGGGTGAAGCCCGAGGGAGGCCAGAGCAACCCGGCCATCATAGCAGGTAAGCCGAGGGGCAGTGCCGGATCTCCCAAGGGGCACAGTGCCTAGGGCCTAGGAGGGAGGGAAACATTAAAAAAGCAGAAAAAATCAGGAAAATCACCTGCTTTAGCATTACACTACTTTAAAGCGCATCATGTCAACTGAGGTAGTTCAGCTGGCATTTACCCCCCTTTTTGCAAACTTGGGAGTGAAAGTGCCTGGGGCCTGCCAACACCAAAATCCAGCCCTGCAGAGGGGGAAAGAGATCCCTCCTGCGGGGCTGTGTAAGGCCAGGGTGGGTGAGAACCAGGGGCCACGGGACCTGGAGGAAGAGTGGGCCGGATGCTTACCCTCAGGTTAGGTCCAGCGTGGGACAGTTGATAAATCCATCTCTTCACACCTTCCACCCACACCCTGCCGCTGGGGAGCCTGTCACCCACAGCCCCAAACAGGTGCTGGGTGGTTTAAGATGTAACTCATGAAGAGGCATCCAAAAGTGGGAGTCAAAACCATGCTGGTCATAACATACAACCTGTGCTGTCTGGTTCAGAGCCTGCGGGCAGAACTGTCCTGCTGTGCCCTGAGAGCTTCTAATGCCTGATGCTAAGAGGCAGAGTTTAGACTTGGTTCGAACTGGCATCCCATTGCCCTGCTGCTTGTGCAGAGCGGGTCTAGATCATTCTGGCTGGGTAGCACTTCACTGCCTTTTTGCACTGGTGGAAGTCACTACAGAGGGTGCAGGGTCTGTGGACCGGGGTCCAGCGTTTCTCAGACTCAGAGTTAGCTCCAAAAGATAACTCTGTGTGGTCTGGGAGCTTTCCTGCTGGAGACCCTTGGGGAAATACATAGCTGAGAATTGCTTAACCTGCTGCTGGCACTAGCACTCAATAGAAAACAGCATCTGGGACTGATCAGTGGAACTGTGTCCTTATGGGATAAACACCTGGCAGATACTAGTTGGATGCTGCGCTACCTTGAAACAGGAAACAAGGTTATTCATCTTTCCCATTAAGGAGTCATGGGGAACATGTGAACCTGATGTGGCCCTCAGGTATCTGAGGTCAGTCCCTACCCTTAGATGATAGGTCAACCCCCAAAGCTTTGCAATTCAGATTCGGTTCTGATAAGGGCTGAAAAGTTTGGATGTATCTCTAAACCTTGCAGGAACAGTGCAAACCTGGATCTGCAACATTGGTTGAGAAATCTCAAGGTCTCCCCTGAGATTTGGTGACTGATTTCTTTCTTCTTCCTGATGTTTTAGAGATTCCTGAGTTGGATGGGGACTCAGAACAGGAGGGGCAGAAGGGAAGTGGAAGGATAGTGGTTACGAAAGTCAATCAGACTTTTTGTTTTGGAACCTCCCGGCAGTTTTGGTTGAAGGACGAGATCAATTCCTATTATGCCCAGACTGGTTCACTGGTCCCTGTTAAGTTCAAACCAAGCTGAGCTCTTTGATGTACTCATCTGGTCTTAGCTCTATCATCATTACTGGGAAATTAGTGCTGCTGTGTTTTGTCTGAGCTGTGGCAAGTGACAGCTTGACTTAGACACCTTGGGGGAGTCTAACCCACACACTGTGCCATCGCTGAGTGAAATTCCATATGCTTTTGTTAGAGATGTGTCAGAAACTACCTCCCTGTAGTCGCGAACGCCACTCAGCTTTGAGGAAGTTCAGGCGAAATCTGGCCCTGAGCCAAACTATGATCCAGTCTATATGTTTTCTTTCATCAGCTGCTTCTTGGCCAGGCAAAGCAAGGACAAGAGAGAGCCTTTTGGGGTGGGGTGGGGGTCATATCTTGAGCTTATAAAGCATCTTTAAAACCCTCACTGCATCCCTCTGTTGTTCTGCAGGCTGGGGAGGGGGGGTTCCCATTCCTCTCACTTGAGTTAGCCAGTGCTGCTCTCCCACATTCCCAGCCTCACTTGGCAGGCTCTGTGGTTTAGTTCCCTACAACAGAACATAACAGCAAAGTCCCTCCTGGCTGCAGAGAATACATGCCTACTGGCCACGGGGTGGCACTATTGTGCAGACAAAGGTAGCCAGACAGTCTGTCTGGGACAGTAGGGAAATCCTAAGGATAGTGTGAGCTCTCCAGCTGCACCTGTGCAGGGCTGAACTTTCTCTTCCAGCCTGACCTTACTGGCTAGTTAGAAAGAGGTGTTTAGGGGGGTGAGGGAGAATGGGGAAGAAGAAGGGCTCTGCAGCATTGGGAGAATTTCTGAGGCACTTTTAAGGAATCCTTTCTCCACCAGCCATTACGATTGCTGAATTTAGTGCTGGTGAGATGTGCTGGCCTGGTTGTCCCGGAGACATAAAGGCCTCTGTTTCTCAACAGAACAGACACAGAACAAGTGACAGCCACTAGGCAACTTTGTTTCATGTTGCCCCAGCACCCTGCCTTGGCCCTTCTCTGAACAAACTCTCTCTAGCAGGGTAGGGAAATTCACTTTCCGTGGCTGGCATATTCAGTCTCTCTGATATACCTGCCAACAAAGCATCGGATGTGTTAGTAGTGTCTAACATAGACATTTCTCCACTATGAACTAGGCCACGAAACAGGTGTGAGATGGTGCTGACGCTGGCTGGAGGCCACAGCTGATGCGGTTCCAGAGATCAGAATGAAAACATGAGAACTGGATGTATGGTGGAGTAGGGAAGAGAAGCTCACAGATCCGCATGTCTCAGGCCGGGGTGATGCTGGTGGTTGGGTGTGGTATTGGACTGGCTGGCCAGGATTTGTGTCTGGCATAGCCTATAAAGGCCAGCTGGGACTGGTACCTGCCAAAGGTGGGAACCCCTGCCATGAAAGAGTTTACAGTTGAGGAGATTCGTTTATGGGTGGGCAGAAGACTCTTTTGCTTTTTCTCTTCCTGTTTGATATTGCTGGCATTGATCCACTCCCCACAACCCACTGTGAAAATTTATGGGTGGTCTCCCTCTTCTTCCCTAGTTTCATTCCTTAGCCTCATCTTCACTTCATGATGGCTGCCTCAGGGGAGAAAAACAGCACTAAAGGGAACAGAACCACAGTGTTAATCATGCTGCTTTTCTGAGGAGCTCTTTGCCTTCCATAGGCCATGTGAATCTGTGTGCACTGGGGCTGGCGGTGCGCTCTGTGGGTACATCAGCTGGGCAGCTGTGTGTATCTGGCTGGCTGGCTGCAGGTGTAGGGTTTGGACTGGCTCACTAGCCAGATTGTCAAGGAGATGGGCGTGTTGCAGCACAGAAAGGATGGAGCTGTCTGTGACCATTGGCACCAACTTTACGAATTAAAGTTCCAGTGCTTGAGCCAGCCAAATGCTGCTCTCTGTTTCCACCTTGACTCTGAGTGGCTCCTTCTAGCCACAGCTGGCATCTTGGGCTGTGGAGAGGGAGGGACAATTTCTGGGCACAGATGGCACAACCAGATACAAGGACTTTAGTGCCTGTGGAGCTTAAGCCAGTTCTTGGTCTCTGCAGTGTGTCTTCTCCACCCCCATCAGCGCAGGCAGTTGAGGAAGGGGCTGTCAGAATGTCCTGCATCATCTCCTGTGTTATCAGAGACCTGAATAAGGCCAGTCCATCCATAGAGGTGACTTAGGCAGTCACCTAGGTTGCTGACTAGGAGGAGGTGGTCAAGGGCTGGGCTGGGCCTGGGGCCAGCAAGCCTCCTGCCCTGCTCTGTCAGTATTGGGCCATGGGCAGGGAGCCAGCCCTGGACCTGAAGATGTCACAGGTGATGGGGTGGAAGGTAACAGGACAGGATCCTTCCCACTGTCTCTGTTACTTGATAAGCAAAGTCACCTAGGCCTGGATAGCTCCTCCCTTTAGCTCAGGCCTGCTGGCATCTCCAGGCCCTCAGAAGTCTCCCCTCTCAGCTGGTTCTGTTGTGCCAGGGATTATTCCTTTTTCAGCTACTCATGGAATTTGCTTCCCTGTGATTCTCCCAGGCATCCTGCCATTGTGGTCCACCTGGGCTGTGCCATCACATCATTGCTAGCTCCTCTCGCTTTGCTAGCAGGCTGTGTTGTGGAGTAGTACTACATATCCCTTCATGACCTTCACTGTCCCAGGGGACTGCTTTCCCTTGACCTCTGCATTTTGTCAACTCCTCCCTTATCCTACATGAGGTGTTATGGCGAAGGGGATAGGGAATCACTTTGTGGCTTAAGGAGAGTCATTTACTTGTTCCATGCCTCAGTTTCCTGATCTGTAGAATAGGGTGATAAGGCCCAGCCTCCTTGTAAAGCATGCTGAGGTCCAAGGGTGAATGATTATTATTTGTTTTGTTCCAAAGGGGTAGCCAGCCTAGTCTAGTTTCAGCAAAACAGAAGTGGGATTTTTCTCCCATGAAAGCTCATGTGATAAATAAATTTGTTAATCTTTAAAAGTGCCACAGGTGCCCTTCTTCTCTTCTTTCTTTCTTTCTTACTCCTTGGCTTCTATCCACATTTTCCTTCACAGCTCCCCCCGCCCTCATGGTGTTTTCACAACACAATTCAAGCTCCTTCTTTGTCTCCAACTCAAACGTCCCCTATCCCTCGTTTCACCTTCTAATCCTCCCCTTCCCATTCCTTTCCACCTTGATGCTCCCTTCTAAAACTACCCTGTTCTTTACATCATTGTTCCATGCTCACACCCCCTGCTCATGACTGAGGGGGACAGCACCTGCTGGACTTCTGAGAGGTGATGCTGCCCGCAAAGATGTGTGAAAGGACCAGCCAACTCTTTTTCTGTTCTGATCTGGTTTCTTTCACCAGGCGTCACTCAGGATGCTGGTGCCTGCCTATTGACTCTCCATCTTTTCCATGAACACTTCTCCCATCCTCTCTCCCTTGGCTCATATGTTTGCTACTTTCTAACTTTTGCATTTAGAAAAAGGTCCGCCATTGCATTTGAATTCTGGTGCCTCATCCTTCCCTGATCCTCCACCAGCTTCCCTTGCTTTGTGCAGTGCTCTTTGGCTATGTTCACACACAAACTGCTTGGTTCAAAACAAGACATTTCGAAACAAGCCGTTTCAAAATAATGTTTTATTTTGAAACACCTTATTT